>CM056841.1:16493015-16918015 GCA_029853015.1 Chelidonichthys spinosus | reverse complement strand
GTTTACGGGGCGAAGGCGTGATGATTAAAGGCTCTGTTCTTCTTCAAGTAGCTTAACTACTTCCTGTGGAAGGCGGCGGCGGCGGGGGCGGTTCCCGTTCTTGTGATGACTAACAGTGAGTGTGCGGTTATAAACGAATGACTGGAGCTGTGGGCATTTCCCAACGATGCCACCGCGGCGGTCTTCATTGTGAAAGTTTGTATATGAAAGGCAGCGTAATTAGACCGAGGGATGTTATTGGATAAGTCTCACACACACGTGTGTGTGTGTGTGTGTGTGTGTGAACATATGTCAGCCATCATGTGGGGAAACATGCTGCAAAACATCATGCACTGTGTGCTTCCTCCTCCTCCTCCTCCTCCCCTGTTTCTCTCTGAATGGCTCCTTTACTCCATTAATGCATTAGATTAAGTGAATTCCTCCTCTCATTCCTGCTCTAACTGCGTTAACGCTCCGTCCTCTGCTCTCTCACCAGTCTCACAGCACGATATGCAAGTCCTCCGGGCCACGGCGGACTAGGCTCGCCGCAGAAGAAGAACACACGGTAAATACCAACCTGCTTTCTGTCATTCATCCCCTCATCCTCACACGTCTGGTTTCCACCTCAGAGAGGTCAAAGGTCAGCTGGTAGGGGTTCTGTGTTGTTGGGTGTTCCTCACAGTTTTCTCTCAATCTGACATATATATATATATATATATATATATATATATTTAGGTAGAGATTCAACTCAATTTAAAAAACACCCGTTCTTCTCATTAACGTCACTTTCAAGATTCAAAGGGTTTATTGTCATATGCACAGTAATTAAACATGTTTCCCTGCACAATGAAATTCTTCCACAGAATGTCAACCATAACGTAACATCTAAGTATAAAACAATAGATAAATAGTACAAAAACAAAGCAATGTAAAAGGCAGCATGTGAGACATGAGTAAAAACAACAGTGTATACTCCCTGATTGTATTCCTATCGGCTGTACTTCCTCCCAACCGGAGTATTACCAGCAAGAAAGCAAATGTTTAGCGTTCAGTCAGTAATTATAATGAATGATGAGAGCTCGTTTGAAATGCAATGACAGCAGTGACCACCGGGGGAGCTCTTCAGCACATCAGCGAGTCTTTTTTTTGCACCAAAACAAAAAAAGAAAAGGAAATCGAGGATTAATATAAATCATTTATTCTCGTCCGGCACTTTAAACACTTGAGACGTGCTCTTCTGGGTGATGTGTCCTCTGGGAATAACACTTTTACACATCTTGGCACAAAGAGGCTGCTGCTAAATAAGCTATAATAAGCTGTCTGATGCTCGCAGCATTTGTTCCAGCTCAGAGTGTGTTAACAACAATGCTGCACCCGTGGGTGCTGACCTCTCCTCTCCCGCCGGCGACCTCGCTGCTGCTCTAACACATCGCAGGTCAGCGAGCGGCGATGGCGTCACCGTTCCCGCGGTCCTTCCAGCGTGATTACCTCATTTAATTGCTTTCTTGCCGTGTGAGAAGTTATTTTTAAACCTGCCATCTCCCGAAGCGACGACGCTTTAGTATTTCTAAAAACGGGGGGAAACAATCGATGTCTGATTGTACCTCCAGGTGACGCTCAGCTCGTTAGCCTGAGAGCTAAAGGAAGCTCTCACATACATGTGTGAGTAGAGAGGAGGGTATTAGTGATGTCACGAGGTCACCCTTGTTTAGATGAGGAACTCGATAAAGGGCCAGATCCTCGTGTTGCTGTCTTATCAACCTTTAACTCCTTCACTGCAACTTATATCTGTTATTTTAAAAGGGATGTTTGATAGCTCGGGTTATATTTCTACCACGTTAACGAACCGGATCACCTGCACTCAGCCTGATCACAGAAACCTCGACCCTCTCTCTCGTCTGCAGGGGTCTCTTCTTCCTCCTGTGTCCTCAAAACAAAAAAGCTACATGACATTTCCCCTCTTCCGGCTCCAGTTTTGCCGATTGCATGATGGAACGCGTAGTTTGGAAGATGAAAGTATCCTCATGATCAAAGCGGACTTCCTCTGATTTCCATCTGAATTGCCTCCATCGTCCAGCTGTTTATCTCTCATACTTTCTCTCTCTGATTCCCTGTTTACCTCTCAAGTCTCTCTTTTTCTTCTTCTTGTTCCCGTCATCTTCATTTTGTAGTTTTTTTTGTTTGGTCTGCACTGTTGTCTAGTTGATTGAACCTGTGGGAGCTTCACTTTTAGGATCTGAGAACTGAGTGTCGACACATTTGCAGCTTGGTGATGTCACTTTTCAGCACATTTCCTTTTGCCCGTATGAAAACAACGTTTGCATTGTTCAGCACATACGTGGACTCACTGAGGAGGCAGCTTCGCCCCGACGGCATGCTGCGCTGCTTAAGCGCTGACACCCAAAGTAAAGCCGAGTTCCATGGCGCTCCGCTGCGATCGTAGACGAGCTGAATATTTCATCGCATGCTTTCTGTGTTTCTCGTTGCGTCAGTAAGATGCAGCGTCTGATGAGCCCTGAAGCTCAGAGGATCATCTGTTTCACTGGGATCAGTTAGTGGAGCCGATGAAGAGCCGCCACGATTAACTGGTGGGATGAATGCAAATGTCATAATAATGATAAAACAGAACTTTTAATTAGAAAAAGGATCTGTTTTCTATTTGCAAGACAATTTTATTTGTATAACACCTTTCAACAACAGGGTATTCAAAGTGCTTTACATAAAAGATTAAAAGCACTGGAGGAAGAAAAAATCATTAAAACAAGCCAATAATAAAATAAAGTTTAAAAATAAAATGATAAAATTATAAAAAGTAGATAAATAAATACTAAATAAATAAAAACAAGAATATCAAGCTATAGAGAATACAGTTTGCAAGGCTTTTATTCTGCTGCATTGATCATCTACATCCTAAAGTGTCGAAAGGCCGAAATACTTCCGCTATGGGTTTGATCCCGCTGTGTCCGTTTGTCCACCTGGCTCGCCCCTGTGGTCAAAGGAAGTAATAATCACGTTTTTAATCAATTATTAGTTTTATTATGTGAAGGCATCAAGACGAATTGGAGGATATGAAATATGTTTTGGCCTCTCTGGGATTGAAGAACTTGCCCACTCCGAGCCGTGAATAGAAAACGCCCACGGCTCTCTGATGCGAGCGCCAAGCCCGCTCTCCGTCTCTTCTTACCTCCTATCTCCATCACATCGTGACCTGCAGTCGAGTCCTACGCAAACATACGTAATAAACATATATAAGACGCTGGAATCGGCTCGTAAACATCACATCAAACCATCGTAGTAAAAGTTTAACGGGAGAAAATAAATCTGGCTGTGATCCGCGCGCCAGATCTGTTTTTGAAATAACTTCCTAACAAATCAGATGTGGAGGGAAAGCATCTGCAACGTAAAGTTGTTGTTTTTTGATGAGATAATTCTTTTAGCGTCCTCGCGAGGGCCGTGAAAATTCCTGCAGCTGCGGCGCCACAAATCAGCGCTCGACGCCCGGCGGCCCGGACGCCGTCGAGGGAGGGGAGGATGATGGGAAAGTGTGTCAGTGTTAGACTGCAGGGAGACGAAGCTCCTCGTAGATGTGTGTTAACGTGTCGGTGTACGGAGACAGAACACAAAAGAGTGTCTTTATATTCCCTCTTCACACCTCCTTCCTTTCATCCGTCTCCATCAACCCACGAGGGAACTCTTCATCTCTCTTCATCTCCCTTCATCTCACACACTGACACACTGGGGTCAGAATCCACGACACCACCAACAACTCTTTCAACTTCTCCTCGCCTCACTTCCTGTGCCGTATGGAGTCTGTACAGCTAAAGAGCTAAAAAGCCGCCTTTTTGAGGCCGACTGAGGCTTGTTTCCGGACCTCTCACCCTCCAGGGCTCACACTTTCAGAGAATAACCAAAGGAAATGGTGGTCAAAGAGCTGAACATTAAATGTTGATATTCATACACTAATAGTAGAGGTAATCCACCTGCCCATCAGGATCTAATAGTCATTAGTAGGGATCCGCCCCAGATACTGGGTTTTTAAGGTGGATCGGGATTGGCTGATCCATATTTAATATTTCCCATGATCCTTCATTCATATTATAGTTTCTGAGGGCTGGCATGTTGAACAACCAAAGTCCTATTAACAGAATAAAGGGAGCAGAATGAAAGATCAGGTTTATCTTATTTGTGATAGTGAGAGAATAAAAGCCATTGAGCACAGCTTGGATGGATGTCTATTTGTTAATGTACACAAAATTAAATTTAAAAAGTGATATCGGAAATCGGTATCGGGAAATATCGGGATCAGACCTATATGAAAATATCGGAATCGGATCGGAAGCTAAAAAATGAGATGGGGACATCCCTGGTTATTAGTGCCTGGAAAATGTCACCAAATATCTGTCAGTATGTTTATTTATTCAAAGCTCCTCTAAAGGCAGTATGACAATGACCCTGCCCTTGTGATAAATAGACAATCTATTCCTGCTCCACCTCTGACCACCTCCACCCTCCTGCAGGTTGCCAGGCCCCTCCAGAGTACCTGCTGCAGGCAGCGGGGCCTCCAGGAGCCCGGGCTCCTCCAACCTCAACCGCCGCAGCCAGAGCTTCAACAGCATCGACAAGAGCAAGCCTCTTCAGTATGCCAGCGGCAACGACCGAGGTGAGGAGGTCACCGCACGCACACACACACACACACACACACACACACACACAGAATAGATAGAATATAGTCTAGATGTCTTACATTCTCCGTCCCGACCACTTGGTGGCGCCACTGGCTCAGGCAGACGGAGGCTGCGGAGCATCCCGGTCTTCACCCGTCTGCTGAGTCATCCCCACGTCTTCATTCCAATTGAGCTATAATGGAGGCCATTAAGTGGAGGCGGCGGCACATTCTCACAGCGTGGCGGCGGCGGCGATGATGAGATAAACTGGCGGGCTTCGGAGTCAGGCAGCTGCTCCGTGGAGTGTGATGACGCTAATCAAGAGTGATTATGTTTTCTGAGACGGTACATCTTTCTGTTGTGAAGAGTAAATATATCTCACAAGAAAACGCTGTAATCACTTCACCCAACTGTACTTATATGAGCTGTAAGATTAACCACCACTTTAATTGGCTCGTACAGTGATGATAATGAAAATTGATCCCGCTGCTCTCATTCATTTTAAAGCAATTAAACCCGATTCCCTGATGCGTTTATGACCTTATAATGACAATACATGCGATCATAAAGTGATTGGTGGAGAACACACTCCTCTTTTTGAGATGAATCCTAAACGTCAGGATGATTTCTGTCTTCACTGAGAGCAAAGAGGAAAAATCATTCCTTTAGGTTCCATATCGTAAAGGATTCAGTCCATCCCTTTCTTCTTTATCGTTGTATGAAAATAGTTGTGTTTCTGTGTGTATATGGATGTGTCCTATTCTGGGCGTGTTGAGCCCTGCCAGGAAGACAAATGCCAGACAGTGGAGCTTCACTGCAGGGGAGATGAAACGCTGTTTCTGGTCGAAAGTCAGAGAACAGAAGTGAAGAAGAAGAAAAAATCAATGGTGGGGAAATGTCAGCGATGCAGACGGAAGCCTGTGGGCAAAAAGGAAAAGTAGGTAGCGGAGCGAGGAGAAGCCAGAAACAGACACAGGAAGTCTCTCCTTCACTGTATATGGAGGTTCTCTTTAATCTTACACAACAGATGACGCCTTCGAGGGAAAAACGGCATCTGAAATCTGCAGCGATGTTAATGTCAGGATTGCCAAACAGTAAACAAGGATGCTGTAGGCTGAAGGAGCCTCCCTCAATAATTCAGCAGGGAACTTTTCTTCAATCTGCACCGGATATATATATACATATTTAACAGTTCAGGATATATGAAGCTTGACAGATGTCGCACAGGTGATATTTTTAACCCGGTGATGTGATAGCGAAGCCTGGAGAGAAGTTTTAAAATATCCCAGAGAGATTTTCACATTTCTGTTGATAGTCTTCTCAAAAGAGCCACTTTATTATAACATGAGTGACCTCCCATTATGAACCCGACCTCCACATTTAAGTAGAATATGCTGTTTGTTCAATGCAATTACACGTTGTGTTACGACAGCTTCATTCCCCCTCAGCCGGCGTTCAAACTGCTGTGTTTTATTTTGAAGGCGGGCTTAAAATATAAATATTATCATATGTTTTATTTGTGAAGTCATTATTATATCACTTTAGTTTATATATTTGTGCATAAATGACCACCAGATCAACACAACGTTGTCATATTCATAACCAAGTATGTCGTCATAGTGCTGTTCACGTTGATGGCCAAAACAAAAGCTCAAAGGCCACAAAGTGCTGAAGAAAAGTTGGCTGTTGCTCTGCTCGTTGTCGGGAATTAGGATGAGGAGGCAGCCGGGGAAAGTGTGTGAAAGCTGAGCGGAGGAGCTGCTGCCTTTCCCGGAGCGAGGCGATGATGTGTTGTTATCCGCCTGACAGTGATGTCACGGGGGGAGCAGCGGCGTCGAACAGCGTTCGACTCCACAGAGAAGAGAGTGATAAAACTCAGCATCCAAAGAGCAGAAGCTGCAGACGACAGGGAACGAGTCACTACCGGCTGACTCGCTGCAGGTTTTAACTGAGTGTGTGTGTGTGAGTGTGTGTGTGTGTGTGTGTGTGTGTGTGTGTGTGTGTGTGTGTGTGTTCCAATTTCTGATCATCCTCCGCCTCGCCGTCGCAAACATACATCGGGTCCAGCCGCCGCCCAGCAGGAATGACTTTTCTTTTTTTTTTTTTTCCTTGGCCGCTGAAGAAAAAAAAAAGGAGAAGAGGAGTCTGTTGCCATGGTAACGGCGAGTCACTGCACAGCGAAAGAAAAGTGTGGCGCGGCAGCCTCCGGGTGTTGGAGTGAGAAGGGGGGGGGGGGGGGCAGTTCTCCAAAGACGGGGTTAATTGACTGGACACACACACACACACACACACAGAATCATACCAACGCTTGTAATCTGTTTTTTTGTTCCCGTTCATTCAAACGGCCCCCGAGGGCCCACGCCGCTGTGAAGATGAAGGGTAATAGAGAGGACAGAGACAACATAAACACAAGAAAGGATTCTGTCTAGACACACACAAACACACACACACATATATTTTTTTTTTTATTGTTTTTGTATGACTGAAGTCTCAGGAGTCTCAGGTACACACGGGACATGAACGGTGGCGTCCTGGGTGAAGGTCCTGTATCTATAATAATATAATATTAATGGTAATATAGCAGCTATTATACTGTGATGGTATTAGCACCATTAATACTGATTAGCTGGTATTGAATGGAGACCTATGGAGATACGTGATTCACATTTTAAAGCAGCGTCTCCGTTCCAGTCTGAGAGGGTGAGGATGTGACTCCAGGCGTGTTTTAAGGTTTGAGAGGATGTTGTCAGACGTGTAAGCCGGTTAGAGTCCCCCCCCCCCCCATGCCTGAAGGGGCTTTCAGACCGGAGGTGACTCACAGCCAGCTGAACCCGTCTCACTGTGCTGACTGACAGCCAGACAGACTCTCAGTGTAATGGTGCGGCGCTTCATCATGTCACCGCGTCGCCTCTCTGTCTTCACCCCCACCTCCATCTCTGATCCCCCCCCCTCCACCCTCCACCCTTCTCAAATACTATACTTTATCTGTCTGCTGCTGCCAGCTCTTTTATGTGTTGTTTATGCTGATGGTCAGAGTGTCAGACACCCAGCACAAGTGTGTGTGTGTGTGTGTGTGTGTGTGTGTGTGTGTGTGTGAGAAAGAGAGAGAGAGCGAATAAATGCCAGTGAATGTGATCAGTGGTCAAATATTAAAAAATATCAAGAGGTTAAAAATAAAAACAATAGATAAAGAAATAAAAAATGAACGTCTAAAGACAAGAGTAGACAGATTAATTAATAAAAAATATAATTAATAATATATTCAATTAATTTAAAAAAAAAGCCTCTGTGCTGGTGACAGCATAAATCAACATAAACCATCAATTTGGCATCGATGACATCATTATTTGTGTGATACATATCACATTGTCTTTATCAGTGAATGTCGCTGCTGCTGTTTAATTTATTTGTACTAAATATAAGTGAATGTCGTGAATTCAGACAAAAACACTCATGTAACTAGAATCTTCTTGTGTAGGAAAAGTAGCTTAATGATCGTTGGACCCGATATCTCCACTATTATTACAGCAGAAAACATGTGGGGGGAGTTCGGGGGGTTTGAGCTCCTCTGAGAGTCTTCTCTGCCGTTTTCTCCCGGCGTTGAACCATCACACGGAGGAATCCCCCGATCACAGACATTGTTCCTCCACTGCAGCTGTGAGTGGAGGTGGAACTTAGCTCACTTTCTTCTCCACAAACTACAGCTACAACACACTGATGATCAAAGGCCGATGTCCAACAATGACCCTTCCCCATCCGGGTTAGCATAGCTGGTGTGATGTCTTCTGTTGCCACGGTTACTGCGTGGTGGTCCCTGACAACCTGCGGTAGTGCTGTGACAGGCCTCTGTAGAAGAAACTCTTGTGAGACTCCCTTGTAATGAAAACACTCAAAGCTTCATTCTTTTTTTCACACATCTTACTGTAGATTTTCTGCCAATCGGGACCAAATGGAAAGTTTCATTTTGTTTTTTTGCTCTACTTCTTGAGCTGAATGAAGACGGCAGAATGTTCATGTGAAATAAATCCGGCAAGTCTGTGAAAGTTTGCGGCAATCACAACTTTAAGGATTTGCTCCGACTGCTGTGAAATGATGTCACCATTATCACATTTTAATCAGTGACTCATAGTTGTAACTGTAGCATGTTAGACCTAACTTCCTGTCTCCGTCTCCTCCGTCCAGAAGCAGTGAGGGGCATCCCGGCGCCCGGCGCCATGAACGGGAGTGGTCTCGGTGGGACGGTCCCCACCAGCCTCAGCGGGCAGCAGCTGGCCTCTGCCATCCCCTCGCCCACCGCCGGCAAGTCCTGGCGCAGCAAGTCCATGAACCTCAAGCACAGCGCCACGTCGTCCATGCTGGCGAGCCCCACGCACTCCCCCACCCTCTCCCCCCAGGGCTCCGACGGCGACGCCTCCAAAGTGGGGTCGGCCGGCGGCGGCGGCGTCCCCCAGAGGTCCATGCTGGAGAAGTTCCGCCTCATCAACCCCAGGTCGGCGTCGCGGGCGTCCCCGTCCGTGGCGGAGATGTCCCTGCAGGAGGAGGACGACCTGTCGGAGTACGGCGAGGACGGCCTCACGCCCACGGGGTCGGCGTGCAGCAGCGGCAGCAGCAGCGCTACAGCCAAGCAGGTGTCCACCAAGACCTCCTCAGCGTCCCTCACGCCGCCAAGCAAGACCTCCTCCTCCCCCTCCTCCTCGTTTTCTAAAGCGTCCGCCAACGGCAGCAGGTCCAAAGACAAGGAGGACAAAAGCAGATCGGGGAAGTCCTCCAAAGAGAGCTCCCCGCCGAAAGAGGAGGCGTTCGCCGACCCCAACAAGAAGAGCTCTAAAATCGGCAGCTTCATCCCCAAGGGAGGGAAGCCGTCGAAGAAAGATGGCGGCGCCCCCTCGGCTTGCAGCGGCATCCCCAAGCCGGGCCTCAAAGCTCCCTCCACCTCCACGTCCAAGTCCCAGAGCCAGACCCAGACCCAGAGCCAGACCGCCTTAAACAGCAGCGGCAACATGCGAGCCGCCGGAGACGGGGACCGAGGCAAGCTCACTAAAGGAGGCCAGGGAGGCAGCTTCTACATCCAGCGGTCCGGCGGGGGTCCGGAGGGCAAAAGGACGAGCATGACCTCCTCCACCAGCACCTCGGCCCTGTCTGGGTCCAGTGGCATGCTGGGAGGAGGAGGCGTCGGAGGAGGAGGAGCTCTCGGAGGGAACGGAGTTGTTCAGCTTCCTCAGCAGCAGCAGCACAACCACCCCAACACTGCGACTGTAGCTCCCTTCATGTACAGGTGAGCGTGTGTGTGTGTGTGTGTGTGTGAGAGAGAGTGTGTGTGTTTGTGTGTGTGTGTGTGTTGCATCCATACGATATGTTTATTTCGACCTCTCCCAAACCCCTTTACTTTAGGTTGATATATTGATATACATATTCACGCATGGTCCGTACCATCTAGTAGATTCCTGGAGCTCCTCCGGTGATCAGCTGGCGCCCCCCGCTGTGCGTCTCCCCCTCGCCTCCTCATCCCTTCACAGCTATTACAGAACACATTAACATCCGCTGCCTGACGCTTGCCAAATCCTGTTATTTAACTGTCTGGGTTTCATCTTTGATGTGAGGATCCAGACCCCCCCCCCCCCCCCTTATTCTCCCCACTCAACTGGTGGTGTTTTGATGCGTACAGCTGGCTGCATGCTTCCACTGACGGAGCAGGAAGTGGTTTAAACCTGCCCAGCAGGGCCCGACTCCTCTTACAACAGCGGAGGTAATCCAGAGGAGCCGCCAAAGTCTCCGGGACGCTTTTGTGCTGGGAGAGAAAGAGAGTTAGGAATCCCATTAAACGAGACTTAATCCTTCGCCCCTTCTATCCTGCTCTTCCTCCTCCTCAGTGCTCAGTCAGCCCCGACACATCCAGCCTCTTCTCAAGCATTAGCATTGCTTTAATCCCACACAGTTAGCAAAGTTAAAGCCTGGGACGAAGAAGGGGAATCGAACCTTGACCCACTCCATGAGCAAGGCGACGCTGAGCGTAGAAATAATGTATGACGCCACCAGAGGAACCTTTAGAAACCTGTTTAACATTTTTCTTTCGTTTATGTAGATAATTGGGGTCGTAAAAAACGTTGAGTCGGAACAAACCTCTCACTGTTTTTTGTTTTTTTTTACAAAATCATTGCTGATAAAACGAATTAGAGAGACATAAGAGACTCTGGAAACCAATTAACTAGTTTGCACTTGGAGAGAGAAGAATATTCAACACAAATCTCCGATGATTGACATTTCAGAGTCAGTGGAGAATTGGGATTTTTTAAGGCTTCATTGTCTCTGCTGTAAAGGTCACATCGGAAACAAGCACAGTGAAATCCACCCATTCCTCCTTAAAAACAGGTTAAGTTGACGCTAACACACTAGCTCTTTTTCTTCTGTAGTGGGGGTGACTCCCCGTTGGCCCTTTGTTTGATTAACCAGAGTCTGACCCAGGTATGAAACCCGGTTGTCTTCACACCTTCTTTGTGGATTCACTGTCCTCCCTCCACCTTTGTTCTCCGTGAGCACGATTCTGTCGCCTCCATCTTTGTCCTCCAGCTGAATGTTCTCCTCCGCCCAGCGTGCAGACAGCAAAGAGGCCTCCTGCCGAGCTGCTATCCACCATCATTTTCAGCCCAATTAGGCATCTTTTTCTCTCCTCTGCCCACGTTAAAGGTGTCGCCTCTGCCAAGTTTACCAGACCGGAGCGTTCGTAGGACTCGTTTTGGTGTGCAG
The DNA here is from genome assembly GCA_029853015.1 of Chelidonichthys spinosus. Lineage (NCBI taxonomy): Eukaryota > Metazoa > Chordata > Actinopteri > Perciformes > Triglidae > Chelidonichthys > Chelidonichthys spinosus. The sequence continues at coordinate 16,906,628 of CM056841.1, read as the reverse complement.
GATTGATTTACGTTCCCTCCCTAAACACACACACACACACACACACAGGGATGCTCATTTTAAATGTGTGTCTGACGTACAGCAGACGATGGAAGTGCGTTGCATTGCAGAGGTGCTGTGTCTCTGCCCTGCAGCAACGATGACCCATGCACAAATAGATGGAATCCATCATTTATCTCCAGCTGCAGAGTATGCACAAACCGGGTCAGCTGTCCTCAGCTCACCTGTGCAGGAGAGTCAGCAGCCACGATGCTGCATTCACAATGATGGCGTAGCCGTGAACCGGTCTCATGGCGTTCAGTGAATAAATAATCAACTCCTCGAGAGCCGAGCCAAGTTGCCCCGTGTTGCTGAGTAAAGTGAAACCCCGACCAGCTATCATCCTCTCATCTTTTTATTTTTTTAAATCAAAATCTCTTTATTTATTTTTTTGCAATAACAGTGCATGGATTTCAGTTTAAAAAGACAAAATGAAATGAAATATAGAAATGAGATCCAACACACACAGAGAGAAAGAGACAACAATAAAACAACAGCAAAAATAAAATAAACCGTAAAATTAATCCCCGTCACTGCCAGTGAGCTTCATGACCTTTAAATATGCAGTTTAATAATGAGTGTGGATTATAGTTGTCAATACAGTAAACAAAAAAATAATAAAAAAGATGCCAAATTGTGGAACGTCAAGGGCCTAAGAGGACTGACACATGTTCAAAAAAGGTCCCCAGGCACGCAGGAATCTCCCATTAGAATAATGGAGAGAGTACCTTATCTTTTCAATCTTCAAACATGTCATTAGGGCCGTCAGCCAATCGGTGTGTGTGGGAGGGAGGGGGTCCCTCCATCTGAGGAGGACAGACCTCCGAGCCAGGAGAGAGGCAAACGCTAGAGTGCGGCGCTGTTCAGAGGACAGTCGAACCTCACCCGTGACTCCAAACAATCTTTTTATTTTTAATATTATGTTTACATTTTAACTGATAGTATTAATCTGTCAATATCCTTATGGGTAGGTAGGTAGATAGAAAGGTAGGTAGGTAGATAGAAAGGACCTACCTAGGTAGGTAGGTAGGTAGGTAGGTAGGTAGGTAGGAAGGTGGGTAGGTAGATAGGAAGGTAGGTAGGTAGGTAGGTAGGTAGGTAGGTAGATAGAAAGGTAGGTAGGTAGGTAGGTAGGTAGATAGAAAGGTAGGTAGGTAGGTAGGTAGGTAGATAGAAAGGTAGGTAGGTAGGTAGATAGAAATGTAGATAGGTAGGTAGATAGGTAGGTAGGTAGGTAGGTAGGTAGGTAGGAAGGTAGGTAGGTAGGTAGGTAGGTAGATAGAAAGGTAAATAGGTAGGTAGGTAGGTAGGTAGGTTGAACGATAGGTAGGTAGGTAGGAAGGTAGGTAGGTAGGTAGGTAGGTAGATAGAAAGGTAGGTAGGTAGGTAGGTAGATAGAAAGGTAGGTAGGTAGGTAGGTAGATAGAAATGTAGATAGGTAGGTAGATAGGTAGGTAGGTAGGTAGGTAGGAAGGTAGGTAGGTAGGTAGATAGAAAGGTAAATAGGTAGGTAGGTAGGTTGAACGATAGGTAGGTAGGTAGGAAGGTAGGTAGGTAGGTAGGTAGATAGAAAGGTAGGTAGGTAGGTAGATAGAAAGGTAGGTAGGTAGGTAGGTAGGTAGGTAGATAGAAAGGTAGATAGTTAGGTAGGTAGGTAGATAGATAGGTAGATAGTTAGGTAGGTAGGTAGGTAGAAAGATAGGTAGGTAGGTAGGTAGGTATATAGGAAGGTAGGTAGGTAGATAGGAAGGTAGGTAGGGAGGTAGGTAGGAAGGTAGGTAGGAAGGTAGGAAGGTAGGTAGGTAGATAGAAAGGTAGGAAGGTAGGAAGGTAGGTAGGTAGATAGAAAGGTAGGTAGGTAGGTAGGTAGAAAGGTAGGTAGGTAGGTACATAGGTAGATAGGAAGGTAGGTAGGTAGGTGGGTAGATAGGTAGATAGAAAGGTAGGTAGGTAGATAGAAAGGTAGGTAGGTAGGTAGGTAGAAAGAAAGGAAGGTAGGTAGGTAGGTAGGTAGGTAGAAAGATAGGTAGGTAGGTAGGTAGGTAGGTATATAGGAAGGTAGGTAGGTAGATAGGAAGGTAGGTAGGTAGGTAGGGAGGTAGATAGAAAGATAGGTAGATAGAAAGGTAGGTAGGGAGGTAGATAGAAAGATAGGTAGATAGAAAGGTAGATAGGTAGGTAGGTAGGTAGGTAGGTAGATAGGTAGATAGGAAGGTAGATAGTTAGGTAGGTAGGTAGTTAGGTAGGTAGGTAGGTAGGTAGGTAGGTAGGTAGAAAGATAGGTAGGTAGGTAGGTAGGTATATAGGAAGGTAGGTAGGTAGATAGGAAGGTAGGTAGGGAGGTAGGTAGGAAGGTAGGTAGGAAGGTAGGAAGGTAGGTAGGTAGATAGAAAGGTAGGAAGGTAGGAAGGTAGGTAGGTAGATAGAAAGGTAGGTAGGTAGGTAGGTAGAAAGGTAGGTAGGTAGGTACATAGGTAGATAGGAAGGTAGGTAGGTAGGTGGGTAGATAGGTAGATAGAAAGGTAGGTAGGTAGATAGAAAGGTAGGTAGGTAGGTAGGTAGAAAGAAAGGAAGGTAGGTAGGTTGGTAGGTAGAAAATATAGGTAGGTAGGTAAATAGAAAGGTAATTAGGTAGGTAGGTAGGAAAGTAGGTATGTAGAAAGGTAGGTAGGTAGGTAGGTAGAAAGGTAGGTAGGTAGGAGGTAGGTAGGTAGATCGGTATGTAGAAGATAGGTAGAAGTTTAAAACTAGCACACTACATGTACTAGTAAATAACAGTTAATAATGTATATCTGCTTCTTGCGACGGGACCCTAACTGGTTCACTGAGACCAGCGACACTGCCAGGAAGGAAAACAGAGCTGAAGTCACAGGCTGATGCTGCTGTCGCAACTGGAAGCACATTTTTATCTGCAGCTCTGCAGGTGGTGGTCCCCAGACTGTGTGTGTGTGTGTGTGTGTGCTATACTACTTAGACCTTCATGTGTGTTTTTGTGTGCAAGCTTTACTGTGTGTGTATTTAGGGATTTTTATGTGCATGTGGTTGAAAAGTTTGCATGCTTTGTGTGTGTGTGTGTGTGTGTCTAGTGTTATTGTGTCATCTGCTACTCTGTTTAACTGTGCGTGCGTTTTTGACTGTTTATACAGAGCTGTTTTTCTTTTTGTTCTCCGTTCACTGCGTGTGTGTGTGTGTGTGCGTGTGTGTGTGTGTGTGTGTGTGAGTGTGTATGTGTGTGTGTGTGTGTGTGTGTGTGTGTGTAGGACTGTTATCGAGTGTGTTGGACTCGCTACTTGTTTCTTCAGATCAGCAAACAAACAGAGAGGGTGATGCAGCTCGGGGTGGAGCAGGAGAGGCGGTAGCACACAGACATATTTCATGTTGCACTCACAGAAAACATGGCGGCGTTCCCGACGAGAAGCGCACGTCTTCTGGTCGAACACGGCAGAAACACAGACAAGTAACCGATATAAAAACAGGAGTAACCCCCGGGCTGCTTCCTCCTGTTTGCTGACCCGGCTCCCTACCGTGGTTTGTGATATTAAACGTGACACACCGGATATTTATTTTTATTTACATTTTTCAGGTGCTTCCACTCTTCCCTTCCTGGGATCATAGAGAGCCTCGGGGGACGAGAACTATTTATGAAATCTGATTGTTTTGGGAGGAAGTATTCCTTGAAATAGTTTTGTTTTTAAACCTCACATCTCAGCCCGTCGTTCTAACTGTATTATTCACGTTTTGCCCTCAGGACGTTCTCAGAAAACGACTGCACCATGGTGGCCCCGGCAGACCCCTGCCTCAGCCCCACCAAGGGGGAGCTGGTCTACAGCAAGACAGCCAAACAGTGCCTGGAGGAGATATCAGGTAGGGTGGAGCATGTGTGAATATGCACATTAATATGAGTCTGGGGGGGTTTCAGCTCCTCTGCTGACCAGCATCCAGACTGATGTTGACCTGCTGCTCTGCAGGTCTAGATGACGTAGTTACCCTCCTGGTTCATCCGACATTAGCTGCTCCACCTCATATGTGTGGCTGCAGGGTGTCATAGTTAAAGGCTGAGCTGCAGGATGGGAGACTGCTGTGGGAAGCAGGATGCACGACTGTCGTGCAGCTGGTGTGTTACTTCACAGTGTGTGTGTGTGTGTGTGTGTGTGTTTGTTTCCCTGTTCTGAGCTGGTTTCCTGCAGCGAAGGGAAAAGGTCAGCGCTGTCAGACAGACACGGGGAGCGTCTGCAGCTCGTCGTATCGACGTCCCTGCAGGCCGCCGTCGTGTCTTTCCATCCATGTTTTTCCATCCAAAGTGCCTTTAGTTTGGATATTTGAGTGGAGAAATGGATGCATGTCCACGACTCTGGAGTGTTAAACCTGGATCTATTTAGTAAAGGTGCTGGTTTTAGGAGGCTTCCATCACTCTAGTCTCTATTTGAGTTAATGGTCATATTCAACTTTGTCCACCTGGACGACAGAGAGCTGCTGGTTGAACTGAAACGATGCTGTTTTCTTTGCAAAGACTGCAAAATGTCTCCGTCCTCCTTTAATTACAGTCGGTGGACATCTGTCCAATCGAGCTTCAGCATCTGAAGACATTCCAGGTTTCAAACCACAAACTTAAATTCTCGACGAGCTTAAAGCCGGCGACACAAAATCCCAACACAGAGCGCTGGCACGGAGCGAGTCCATCGTCTCGACTGTCTTTTTTTGGGGAAATGAAGACTTTGATTTAATCGCCAATAACCACTGCATTGTGTCCACGACTCTTTTGTCAGCAGCTTCAGTTTCGGAGGATCCTTCCAAGATTTGTATAAAGGATTTGGATAGAAAAAGACACTCATGGCAACTCAGACAAGCAGTTCACGTGGAAGAATAAGACGTCAAGCTCAAAGTGGAGCCTGAGAGGGTCGGCGTCTTCAAAGTGCCGTGTGCACAAACAGCAGCGTGATTACGGGGTTTCGGGGCGATGTCAGTCCGCCGGCGACATTCCACGCGTTCAGCCTCGGTCGCGGCTTTTCCCAACGCCGTCATTTCCAAGGATGGAATTAGACTGAGAGGCTGACCGTCGCCTTTGTTTGGGGTCCATTTCAAACACTTTGCTGTTTTGTTGTCACACATTTTCAGAAAATCCTTCACTTTCCCAGATGGCGTTCTCCTCGTGGACGGGTGGAACCGAGAGAAACCACAAACACCACAACACACGAGAGCCGCTCATCAACGTGGTGACTCGAGTTCACTGAGAACGAAGCCAGCTGAGGGTTGTTGTTGTTGATGCTTTGGTTAATAGAATACATCGTGATGACTTACCAATATGTAGATGGTTAAAACCTTGATTAGGGTTTCCGAGGCAACCACCTCCTCGCTCCTCGCTCCTTGATGGTAACTACGATCTGAAAAGTGTGCGTAGGACAGCTGCGAGCGGCGGCAACGACTAATAAAGCTGGCACTGATTGATGGCGATGCGTGGGTTCTGTGGTCTCATTGTTGATCCAGGCTTTACCTCCTCCAGATAGCATTTAATGAAGTCAGGTGGCCACGAGCTCACAGGTGCTGCTGTCCAAACAAGTCATCGCCGGGGAGGGAGGGGGGGGGGGGGGGGGGGGGGAGAGGGAGGGAGGGAGGGAGGGAGGGAGAGGGGGCGAGAGGGAGGGAGGGAGAAAGAGAGAGGGAGGTGGAGGGATGGAGGGGGGAGAGAGGGAGGGAGGGAGACTCAGAGAGAGAGGGAGGGAGGGAGGGGGAGAGAGTGAGGGAGGGGAAGAGAGACAGAGAGAGAGAGAGTTAGAGGGAGAGAGAGAGAGGGAGAGACACAGAGAGAGAGAGATTGAGAATCAGAGAGAGAGAGAGTTAGAGGGGGGGAGAGAGAGGGAGAGAGAGACACAGAGAGAGAGAGAGAGATTGAGAATCAGAGAGAGTTAGAGGGGGGGAGGGAGAGAGAGAGAGATTGAGAATCAGAGAGAGAGAGGGAGTGCTGCAGGAATGAAGAAGCAGACGGAGAGCAATGTTCGCCCGCTCACCACCCGTTCATTCTCCGCCGCCGCGAGGAGAGAGAGCGACCGTGAGAGTGAGACGGGAGGCAGCGGGAGTGTGGCGGCGAGGTGGTAATTAAAGGAGAGACAGAAGGCGGAGAGAGAGAGAGAGAGAGAGAGAGATAAGAGTGAATGAAAGAACGGGACTGTGGATTAATAAAGGGGGGAGAGATAAAAGAGAGAGAGCGGGGGGGAGGAGGGAGATGTGGCGGCTCGTTCATCCACGCCCCTGACTGGAGGAGGAGGAGAACCAGTGTGAGCCTCCTCGCCGTGAGCATGGACCGGCTCGGGGATGGATCTGGATCTGTGCTGGCGTTCCCTGCAGCCCACTGAAGTCTGGACCCGGACCTGGACCTGGAGGTGGGGACACGTCTCTCCCTCCCTCCCTCCCCCGCTGACAGCGCTGCCAAGATGTGAAGCGGAGGTAGAGACACTCGCAAGTACACTTCCCTTGTCCGAGGCGAGAAGGTGAGCCGGGGGAGAAAAAAGGGAGCGGGGGAGCAGCGATGAAGAGGGGAGCGGAGTTCTCGGTCTACCAGGGAGGCAGCCCGGCTCGCCGGCCCCCCCAGCCTCTCCCCGACAACCTCAACCTGCGGATCAAGCAGCGCTCGCTCACCAACCTGACCCTGCTCAGCGACGGCGAGCAGCGGGTGTACTCCTTCGAGCTGGACGAGCCGCCGCTGCCTCGCCTCCCGCCGCCTCAGAACTCATACTCGCCCTCGGCTCAGCGGGCGGGGGGCAGCCTGCAGGGCAGCCCCAGGAAGGAGGCGGTCCCCAGGGGCGGGGGCGTGCGGGGCATCAGGGCTCGGTCCCTGTCCCTCTCCCTCACCAAGGTGCTCTCCCAGTCGGAGCACTCCCTCATCCCGGTGCCGTGGCGGTGCACGGGCGGGCGGCCGCAGCGGGCGTCGTACGGTGGCGGAGGCCACCCGCGGCTGTCCAGGGAGGAGGCGGGCACTGACGAGGAGGGCAGCAGCGGGCGGTCGGATGAGGAGCCGACGGCGGGACGGGGTGGGGGGAAGCGTGGCGGCGGCAGGGAGAAGGACGGCGGGTACTGGGCGGAGGAGGAGGTCTCGGGGGGCGGGCCTCGGGAGGGGACGGCTCAGCTGGATAAAGAGGTCATCCTCACCATGCTGGGAGACCTGGAGCAGGTCCTGCACACGCAGCCACGCCCACGTAAGTCAACACCCGCCCGGACCACGTCACCCCACACGGAGGGATTACCATGACAACGCTTTGCGCAGGAAGTGGCAGAACGTATGTTAACGTGAAGGGACCAAGTTTTTGGTTAAAAGTTAAAAATGAAGCCAAATATTAGAATGTCAGAAATAAGCTGGTTATGTTCTTAATCCTCACGATGAGGGAACCTCTAAGACATTATTTAAAAGACAGGACTACACACACACACACACACACACACATATACTCACACACACACACACACACATACACTCACACACGCAGCGGCGCATTGAATTCACATGGCAGACAGATCCGCTTTATCACTCGCATCCACATTCTGTCACAGTCTGCAGTGTGTGTGTGTGTGTGTGTGTGTGTGTGTGTGTGTGTGTGTGTGTGTGTGTGTGTGTGTGTGTGTGTTGTGTGTGTGGCAGCCTCACCTACACCTGCAGGTACGGTGCTATGCCTCGACAGCAGCTCCATCATGGAGACGTGATGCAGCATAAAGAAGATCTAAATGACGGGGAATCAAACACCTGCTCCCACTGAACAACACATTACTCTGCACCTCCCTCACAGCCGGAGTGATCAATACTTTATTATTGCACCTGTGGGTGTGTGTGTGTGTGTGTGTGTTCATGCATACAGGTGTTTTTTTCTACATGTGTGTGTTTCTACACACGTGTCAGAGATCCAGGAAACCAGAACTCTTTCACGCTGTCAAAGTTGCCTTCCAACGTTTCCTGGCCGCCGGAGCTTTCAGCTTGTCGTTGGTACACGTTGACGAGCTCTCGGCGTTGCTGCAACGCCTGTTCGGAGCCGCGTTGGGCAACGGGGACGTGAAAAATGACGCGCGGTACATCGATCTGTCTGCGAGCTAGCCGCCGTAGCGACACGGCGATGGCGTGAAGCCAGCGCTTCATTAAGGCTGATTAGTGCAACAACGGTAGCTGTGTGTGTGTATGTGTGTGTGTGTATGTGTGTGTGTATGTGTGTGTATGTGTGTGTGTGTATGTGTGTGTGTATGTGTGTGTGTGTGTGTGTGTGTGTGTGTGTTGGCATGCATTCCTACAGTTAGATGAGTGGGATGATGCCCAAGTAGTATTCAGCTAGAGTCACTGTTATAATGGGATTGTAATTGGATCTTTCCTGAGGAGAGACAGGGAGGACAGGAGACAGGGAGGACATGAGACAGGAGACAGGGAGGACATGAGACAGGGAGGACAGGAGACAGGAGACAGGGAGGACATGAGACAGGAGACAGAGAGGGCATGAGACAGGAGACAGGGAGGACAGGAGACAGGGAGGACATGAGACAGGAGACAGGGAGGACAGGAGACAGGGAGGACATGAGACAGGGAGGACAGGAGACAGGGAGGACAGGAGACAGGAGACAGGGAGGACATGAGACAGGGAGGACATGAGACAGGGAGGACATGAGACAGGAGACAGGGAGGACAGGAGACAGGGAGGACAGGAGACAGGAAGGACAGGAGACAGGAACGACATGAGACAGGGAGGACATGAGACAGGGAGGACATGAGACAGGAGACAGGGAGGACAGGAGACAGGAACGACATGAGACAGGAGACAGGGAGGACAGGAGACAGGAACGACATGAGACAGGGATGACAGGAGACAGGGAGGACATGAGACAGGAGACAGGGAGGACAGGAGACAGGAACGACATGAGACAGGAGACAGGGAGGACAGGAGACAGGAACGACATGAGACAGGGATGACAGGAGACAGGGAGGACATGAGACAGGAGACAGGGAGGACAGGAGACAGGAACGACATGAGACAGGAGACAGGGAGGACAGGAGACAGGAACGACATGAGACAGGGATGACAGGAGACAGGGAGGACATGAGACAGGAGACAGAGAGGGCATGAGACAGGAGACAGGGAGGACAGGAGACAGGGAGGACATGAGACAGGAGACAGGGAGGACAGGAGACAGGGAGGACATGAGACAGGAGACAGGGAGGACAGGAGACAGGGAGGACAGGAGACAGGAGACAGGGAGGACATGAGACAGGGAGGACAGGAGACAGGGAGGACATGAGACAGGGAGGACATGAGACAGGAGACAGGGAGGACAGGAGACAGGGAGGACAGGAGACAGGAACGACATGAGACAGGGAGGACATGAGACAGGGAGGACATGAGACAGGGAGGACAGGAGACAGGAGACAGGGAGGACAGGAGACAGGAACGACATGAGACAGGAGACAGGGAGGACAGGAGACAGGAACGACATGAGACAGGGATGACAGGAGACAGGGAGGACATGAGACAGGAGACAGGGAGGACAGGAGACAGGAACGACATGAGACAGGGAGGACAGGAGACAGGAACGCCATGAGACAGGGATGACAGGAGACAGGGAGGACATGAGACAGGAGACAGGAACGACATGAGACAGGGATGACAGGAGACAGGGAGGACATGAGACAGGGAGGACAGGAGACAGGGAGGACATGAGACAGGGAGGACAGGAGACAGGGAGGACATGAGACAGGGAGGACATGAGACAGGGAGGACAGGAGACAGTCGAGTGCTAACTGACAGCAGCTCCTCATTCTTTGGCTCCTTTTTTCTCGCCTCCTTCTAGATCATCTACGCCTCATGGATTTCTAATTGCGGGCCGCGGACAGCATCTGATGTGGGGGTCAGAGGTTAAGAGCACATGGCATCACCTCGACTTCACACAACCTTCACTCCTATTCGCTCTGCAAAGACAAAAACCTCAATCATAGCAGACTGTCGGGGTCATGGGGATAATTGAGGTCACGTCTTGAGAAGATTCCTTTGAATGCAGACGGCGAGTCGTCTCTAAATGACCCGGACTTTGTCTTTGGTGGAAATCTAGACATCCTGATCAAATCAAACAATTATTAAATGAAGTGTAGAAAAAGGCCAAAGAAATAATGCAGAGAATGAAATGTATTCTGTCTGTCCAATTAATTATTTTTTACTTTTTTATAGTGATTAAAAAAGTAAAAAATAGTTGAACAGAGAAAACTGTTTGTTTTCAACACTGCCCCGCTTCATAATCCAGTAAATAAACACTGAGCCGGCCCACAGAAGTGACTGGGAGCCTTTCCAACCTCCCCATCTGCCCCGTTTGCCCCGCTCACTGTCATCACAGTAGAGAACCCGGAGCAGCAGCTTCCGTATGAGATCCGCCGGCTCATCCTTCAGACTCCTGAAAGCACCTTAGCACCCAGAAAGGCAGCGTGACTCATGTTAATTACCGTTCCTGTGGATAGGCGCTAGCTCCACGAGCTAACGGAGAGGCCTGCTTGTTGCTTTCCTGTTCATAGCCCGACATTTCTGCCTCGGTGACATCAGTAAAGAATAACGTATCTGCTCTTTGAGGCTGGGAGAGCTGCGTGTGGTGCAGGCTGTCGTCGTGATCGGTCATCGCTTCCCCGTGGAGACGTTGTGTGGCGTCCGAGTAACCGCTGCATGTCAGATGTCCTCCTCGCTTCCCGTTTCGCGTGTGTGTGTGTGTGTCTCAGTAAATCATGTAAACTGTGTGTTTCTCCCAGGAGAGGATCCCGAGACGAGACGGATGAGGACGGTGAAGAACATCGCTGACCTGCGGCAGAACCTGGAAGATACCATGTCCAGTCTACGGGGGACGCAGATCAGCCACAGGTAGGCACAGCGATGGCACTTCCTGTTTCTGAGGAGCGGCGACAGATTGATTGTAGTCTTAAAGATACCAGAGTTAAGTCATCCCCCGCTCAGATCCCAGATGGCCCGATCCATCCATCCAAGCCGCCTCCCTGTCGAGGCTGCACACATTACAGTAATTCACTTCTACATCACACAGCCGGTCGGCTGTCGTCTACTTCTACGCTGGCGTTTTTTTACTCATGAAGTCTGAAATGAGCTCCGGCCGAACAGAATCCATTTCTTATAAATGTTTAAATTGAACCTCGGATGACTCGTGTCGAGCTTCTCGATGTTATTAAACTGAGACAGCACTTCGTTACGTATACTTTTATCCTGGCATTAGATCAGTGTGTTGTGTTTTCTGACCACTGCGAGAAAGTTTTGCCCGGTCGGCTTCAAAGATTCGACCCCTCCCCCGGCGTCTGGCTCGCCGCAGGAAGCAGCTTCAATCGCCGTTTCATAAGCGAATCAAATGCGGAGAAACCCGATTCGGCTGCCAGCCGTTATTTTAAGACACCTTTTAAAAGTTCACTTCCTGTCCGAACAATCAGGGAAGTTGGATGGCTGCATTTTAACTAAGACTTGCTGCCATCTGTGTGCTAGCAGCGCACTGTGTTGTCCGGTGTTGTCTCCACCTCTTAATGGCGCTCCCTCTGTTGCCGTGGCGCCCTCTCCTCCACATCTCCTGGATTTAATTAAAAGCGGGCGTCGCCTCCCCTCCCTCCACCGGCTGTCACACGTGTGATGACATTCAGGTAGCTGATGGACAACCTGCATCATGGAGAGGCGGCGTGGACGCTCTTAAGGGCGTGGAGGGACAGAATGATAACCATCGGTTCCTGTCAGCTTCCGAGGCGGCGGCGGCGCCCTCCTCCTCCTCCTCGCCTCCCTCCTTCTCCCTCAGTCTATTATTCTGTGTTTTTGCCCCATTTGCAGGGGAAGATGGTGGCCAGGCTGCAGACAGCCATGACAGATGGCCTGTCCGTGTGTGTGTGTGTGTGTGTGTGTGTGTGTGTGTGTGTGTGTGTGTGTGTGTGTGTTGTTTTTTCCCTCAGTCTCAGCCAGGCGCGATCAATACAGCGCCGCCGTCTCACCATCACGTTTAATCTGAGGAGTTCTCAGACGACGGGTCTCATTCACATGCATTAGACACACAGCGGTGTGTGTGTGTGTGTGTGTGTGTGTGTGTGTGTCTGTGTGTCTGTGTGTGTGTGTGTCTTCATCTCTCCCCTGGAGAAGAAGAAGTGGCTGTAATCGCCATGACGATGATTGAAGCACCTTCAGTAATTAAACGTGGCCGTGTTCATCTTCGGGATCCTCCCTCCGGACCGGTCTGGGTCCGGAGATCTGGTCCACGAGCAAGGCAGCAGACACCATAGGTCCATCTTCCTCCAAGGGTCACTGCAGTTTAGATAGAAGTCATCAGAAAAACATGACATCATAGCATTGTTTTTACCACAACAACGTGCCTATGATGCTGTTGTTGCATCACGTTTTAGTAACTTCCTGTAAAGCCTTAAAGACAGATGTTTTCCCACCTGCTGTCTCATGGTTAAACCCCAGCTCTCCCATAAAGACTTTAACGTGCCTAACATTCAGATCAAACTCAGTAAAGGGCACGTCTCTCTGAAGTGACCTCGCCGGTTCGATGCCGCACACCGTCCTGCAGAGATCCGACTCCGTGCTTGGACCCGTACGGACCATCTGTATCGATCTAAAAGCACTTCCTTCCGTGGTGTTTTTTTGTTTCTTCTATCCAGTCAATGAAAGATGCTATTGATTTGGGTTTGAAGGGAAAAAGGAAGCGCTGTCGTCTTGAAGGACGAGCCCCTCTCTGGGGGTCTCAGTCTGCCGGGGCCCTGAGGGATCCCGGTCTAGTCCCCACAGGGTTCAACAACCGCCAGATGACTTTTTGAACACAATAGATCCGCTCACGAGGGTTTGTTAGTTTGCAGAAATGATTCATTTCCTATTTAATCGTACATTTAGCCTCGATACCAAGCGGTTTGCGACCGCACGGTGAAAGTGAAGCTAAGCTAGCAGAAAGATTGCGAGTTCTCGTTCGGTAACGACGTTTGAAAGCCGCCGCCGCTCGAGAGCGAGCAGTCGGAGCGGTGACAGCGTTCAGCTGGAGGAGAGCCATGCGAGGCGCTTCTTGACAAGATGAGTTTTCAGTCTGTGATGGAAGATGGGAAGTGACTTCAGTGTGTGTGTGTGTGTGTGTGTGTGTGTGTGTGTGTGTGAGAGGATAATGGTTGTGTTGGCGGATCCACATTGAAGATGTGCTCCGTGATGGCAGCGAGCAATTGCTTTGATTTGCTCTCAATCTAGTCGGGTTTTTACATCTGCCGGCAGCGATGTCGTCCTCGCTGCTACACACTCCACACACACACACACACACATACTCACACACTCACACACACACACACACAGTCACACACACACACACACACACACTCACACACACACACATCACACACACACCACACAGCGTTTTTCTTCCATAAAACCTGGTCATGAAGCCGCTGACTTACTGAGCGCTCATAACAAAATCTTAAAAGCCACTGAATGTCAAAAAGAAATGGAAGAAGTTCTGAAAGGTTGCGTTATTTCTGAAAGACTTCAGGGGCAAAAAGAAGTCTGATTTTATAGAAGTGGCTTCATTTCACTTCATATCCTTATCTCTTTATTTATTTATTTTATTACTATAAGCTTTCTTCATCTTTTTTGTGTTTCTATTGTGTTTTATCGTGTTGTGCAGCACTTTGGAAACCCTGTGTTTGTTAAAATCATGGTATATAAATAAAGTGGATTGGATCTTAAACTTCTCATTATACTGACTTTTGATGGATTTGTTTGTTTAGGGCACATTCACAAATTAAAAGTAAAGTTTAAAAAACAAAAGTATCTTAAAAAGTAAAACTTTTCCCCGCTTGTTTCCCAAATAAAAAAAGAAAAGATCATTTAAGAACAGGTTGAAAAAATAATGTTTGTCACTTGTTCTCAAAGGTAATATTTGAAATTCAGAGCATATCTTATTGCCTTCACTCTGTTCTCGACATGGAGACGGTTGAGCCGGCGGTACGCAGCTAACAGCGCGAGCAACAGTGCTGATGTAGCTAAACAGTTTGGATCTTAATGTTTTTCACTTGTTCTCAAAGGTAATATTTGAAATTCAGAGCATATCTTATTGCTTTCACTCTGTTTTCAACATGGAGACGGTTGAGTCGGCGGTACACAGCTAACAGCGCGAGCAACAGCAACAGTGCTGATGTAGCTAAACAGTTTGGATCTTAATGTTTTTCACTTGTTCTCAAAGGTAATATTTGAAATTCAGAGCATATCTTATTGCTTTCACTCTGTTTTCAACATGGAGACGGTTGAGCCGGCGGTACGCAGCTAACGGTGCCGACGTAGCTTAACAGTTTAGATCCTAAATGTTTTCCTCCACGTTCTAAAAGTAAATACTGTGTCTAATAATAAAGTGCGTGACCTTAAGGAGTCTTTGCGTTGCTGCAGAAACACATTTCTGAATTTTTGAAGTTCAGCAGACGAAGCTCTGAGAGGAATCGGCGTTTAACTGTTAAACTCTCATCATGAGCAGCAGTGGGAGAAAGTAGCCGTGTATTTATAGTCGGCCTGGCTCAGCAGTAACCAATCCCCCGCTGTCAACACGGCTTCATCTCCGACTGAGCTCTTGGCTAAACAAAACACTCTCCCTCTGTTCGGATTTATTTCCGTTTCGCTTCTGCTCCGTACTAGATAGCGTAACGAAGCAACGGCCTTCAACGGGGCTTTATGGGAAATGTGGTCTTTATTTTGGGAAGATCCACACGTGCGTGCTAAATAGCAACAAAGTAACAACGAATTGATGTTACTTCCTTGATTTCATGTTCATACGTGGAGGCTTGGATGTGTGAGATCTCTTCTTCTTCTTCTTCTTCTTCTTCTGTTTCGTGTGCGTTGATCTCGGGAGGTGTTGACGGAGATGTGTAGTGAATGTGGCTGGCATCGCCGGGTCACAGCCTTCTGCCCCTTCTCTCACACACACACACACACACACATACCTCTAGGTGTGAGACTCATTGCTTTCGTCGCCCCCACATATCCAGCTCCTGTCCTCCACTTCACCCGCATCACCAGCTTCCTTCCCCTTAAGGCGGTATTGGAGCAGATGTGCAGTAAATTGCGTGGCAGACGATAAACATTCTACAGTTTAGCAGCTAGAAAGATCATCTATTAAAATGCAAATCATATCCTTCTGTTGTGTTTTTAACATCCACACCAACACGCTGTATCCTGTTAGACTCCACATATACAGGGCCGCCCATAAAGTTGGAATCATTTTCAAATGTCTTGTCTTTTATCGCACAACACAAATGTTGTGCATGAATTAATTTCACCTGGGTGATTGGGACACATAATGTATTAATTGCACCTGATTAAAAGTGATTTACTGATGTATTTGAAGAGGAATAAACGGAGGATATTCCAACTTTATGGGCGTATTTACCTGCTTGTGGTTTCTTCTCTCCTCGTGTGAACGTTGAGCACTTCCCCCTTTCTCCCAGCAGAGGGAGCTCACGCTAGCTGCCGTCACTCACAGTCCTGCACCATGGTGTATTCTTCCTGGTGTGATTAAAATAAGAGTTGACGTGTGATCCTCGTGGACGTTGTTAGAGGTCTAATGCAGGCGTGAGAGGATAGTGAGTTGGATTCCTCATCTTCTGTTATCTGCTCTCCCTCCCACACACTTCATCCTGCTGTTCATATGCTAATGCTGATACAACAATTAGACAAACCTGATCTGAAATGACAAGTCAATAAGGATCTGCAGGGCTGCCATTACCCACTAGTTTTTTTATTCCGCCTCACATTTGCTTCCCATGCAAATGAACCTGATCTCCATGGTGTTGTTGTGTTGCCTTTCCAAAGCGTTTATGAACGACGCTCGCTGGTCGGATGGAAGCGCCGCTGCTGTCTCTTTGATGGTCTGACATGTGTTCTCATGGGAGCGCCGGCTTCCTCCTCGCCTCCCCCGCCTTAAACCAGCACACTGGAAGAGACAGCAGTTTAGGAAGGTCACACACACACACACACACACACAGAGCAGAGTTAGAAGCATGAGATTTGAAGGGGGGGTCACCTGATGGAGACAGCTCCCTCCTTAAAATCTGACGTGTCTTTCCACCTGACTGATTTCCCCTTCACACCAGAGTGCACCTGTATGATGCTTGGTTTATGATTTTGGTGTATTTAAAGGTACATTTCCCTCTTTATTATTAACTGTCGTACATGAACTCGCTGATAATCCAGTCACGTCAAGAATGAACCCTTAACTTCCTGTCTCCGTCTCCACAGTACGCTGGAAACGACCTTCGACACCACGGTGACCACCGAGGTCAACGGGCGGAGCCTGCCAGCCCTCGCCACGCGCTCCTCCCCCATGGCCTGGCGCCTGGGCCAATCGCAAACCCCGCGCCTCCAGGCGGGCGACGCCCCCTCGCTGCCCAGCAGCTACGCCTCCGCCGCGCCCAGGGCGAGCACGACGAGCGCCGGCACCACCACGGGCCGCTACGGCGGCCACTCGGACCCTTCCAGGTTTGTGTACAGCGCCCCCCTGAGGCGAGCGGCGGCGGTGGGGACGCGGGGGGCGGAGCAGGGGGAGAAGGGAGAAGGAGGGAAGCAGATGGAGATGGCGGGGTACATGAGTGATGGGGACATCCTAGGGAGGAACGGCCGGATGGATGAGCTCACCAGCGGGTAGGACAGAGTAAAACTACGCATGTTAGCCTCCTCTGACTAATCCCATAATAACACGGTTATTATTAACATTTATAACAGAACATACATTCAATACTCACCTAAACTTGTTTGTCCTTGCTTTGTCTCTGCATTTCCACTAACAACCTAATACACGTAGACTAAGAGAAGCTACTAAACCTTCCTTTTTCATTTTGCTGTTAAAACCAGTGTCTGTGTTCCTGAACGCCACACACTGCATATTAAGAAAACACACGCAAAATAAAGATCGTTTTTTTGCTTTTTTATGCATCAAACACATAACTTATACAGTTTAAAACAGAGGTCCGGGACCCCTAGTGGGTCCGCAGAGTTACTGCAGGGAGGTCCCTGAAATTATTTGATCCCAAACTTCTTCCAAAAATTTAAATATGTAAAAAAAAACACACCTCAACATGAATGCAGCCTTTATTGAGAGCAAATATCAATCTTCCTGTTTGTTTAAAAAAATAGAATTAAAACCAACAAATATTATTTTAATAGCTTAGCATTATATACATCCATCATTACAAAGTCCTGTTATACACGGCACTATAGGCTGCACTACACATTATTATTGGTTTATAAGGAACACTTCTATGATATGTAATAGCAATAATAATCATATGTAAAAGCCTGAACACGTTGAAGACCTGCTTTAAAACATCGGTGAACGTGTCACTCCATCATGTATAAAAACTAAAACACGACATTTAGAGGCCGGTTATGTTTTTCATCATCAGTAGGAGTTTTTATATATATATATAAAACATTGTAGTGCCGTGTATTCATTCAGTCACCAAGGCCGTCCTTCTTTAATACAAACACACGAGGCCTTCACGGGTCCGCTGCGCCTTGAAAAGTGAAGCTTGAGGCCATTCGATACAGATGACAGATTACCTGAATGAAAGATAAGTCTTCCACAAAACACTGTGTGTGTGTGTGTGTGTGTGTGTGTGTGTGTGTGTGTGTGTGACCTTCATTCACTCGATGGCAATAAAACGTGAAAAAACACTCGTTTCAAATCACACACACACACCTAAATTCCCCCCAAAAGATGTCGGGGTTTCGAGGGAAGTCGAGGAGGATTTAAGACGACGTCGGAGAGAAAATGTAAGACGACGTCGGGAGGGGAAGGTGATTAGCTGAATTATTAGCTTAATTAGCTCGACAGTAATGATCCCCATGTCTTATCAGCCGTGTCTGATAGCTTTCTGGCAGTAGCCTCAAATCACACACACATATTTATATATATATTTGCTACAGCTTAAACAGTGCTCATCCATCAAGTCATTGTATTTTCTCTGCTGGATTAGTTTAATTAATCTGTTAGGCTTTATTCGTTAAATAAAAAGCAGCAGAAACGCTGAATAACTCTGACTTTTGATGGCAAACGGATGCTGGACACGTCCAGTCCAGTCCGTATCTCTGCATCCCACACACTTCCAGCCTTCACACTCTGTTCCAGCGTCTCCTCCCTCTAACCAACCGCCCTCCCACAGATACCTCACAGACGGCGGCCTCCATCTGTACGCGCGGACCGCCGGCCGGGCCTCGGACGCCGTGGCTTCCTCCCGGGACGCGTCCCAGCGAGGGAGCAAGGAGATGCAGGGAGACGTGGACAGGTGAGGATGCCCTTCTGTCAATCAGAGCCGCTCGCTCCACTGAGCCGCATCGGAGCGCCCGGGGCTCTAATCGAGGTTTCTTACATGCCGGATACCTGGAAACGCCTGGAAATATGCTGATTTCCATACAGTGTGTACCAGGCGGCGTTCAGGTTTTGTATTCACGTCCTCTAAAAAGCCATCTGAATGGAGACGAAGTCATCATCTGACCTCACAACTATGCAAACAGATACATTTGATCCACTTTTATGGCCTCCAAGCAATTATATCAGTTAATCAGTGGCTCAAATTGGAGACCTCAACATAGAAGAAGGACGTTTTAACGGGTTTTATTAACTAATTATTTCTTTTATGAAACCATAACTGAAATGCAATATTAATACTTTACTGAATAAAGAAGTCAGCAAACCAAAAGGGACCTGGAGATGTCGGACAAACCAAAGCAACATGGAGGGGGGAACAGATTATAGATTACCAAATTATAAACTTAAAACTCAAGATTCTGGATCTGATGAGGGGGTTTAGGCACAGCACAGTGATTGGATGAATGGCTGAGTGAGTGAGTGATGTCATGGAATATATGTAGAGGAAATAATAAAATAGTGAGGAGGTGACAGTCGGGGCTGCATCCTTCTGCATCAAAGCCGACATGAGGTGAGACAGGAGGAGAGACAGGTTATTGATTCAAAGCTGTCGTGCGGCGACGGCCATCAGCGAGGCTGCTGGGTAGTCCTGCATTTATATCTGCGTATTTGAATATTCTGCCTACAGTCCCTCACCTTGCCTTCGACAGTAAACCCAGCCAGAAATTGCAGCTTTTCACAGCTAAAGTCTGTGTTAGCGGATTTATTAAGAGGAAATATATGGATGTCTGCTTCCCCTGAAGACGCCTGCAGGCATCAGACTGCAGATAGGATCGGGATGTAAACCCGAGAACCCTTCCTTACTTCCTTCCTTCCTTCCTTCCTTTTCCATTTTCCCTGATAAAACTATTTGAATGTAAAACACACAAAAGTACACATGACTGTATTGCTTCCTGCCTGACGTGTGATGGTCAGAGGCTTTCGATGTCCCCCTCCCTGATTGGTCCCTTCTTTATCCCGAAGCATTCGTCCTCTCTCCTCCCGGCTTGAGGTGAAACGAGCAGCGGATAAGAGTTCAAACAATCTGTTTCGCTGACTTTGAGAACTTTTCATCCCCTCGAATGCACACACTGACTTTTTAAAAAATGTATTATTATTATTATTATTATTTCTCCTGCATCCTGGTCACTGTAAACCAGCATGCAGGTAGCATCAGAGTCATGGCGGCTGCATTTTGGCTCCCATAAGAAACAGTTAGTGTGCAGACTGATTATAGTTTATCATTTTCTGATGAGCCTTCGGCCAATGATACCTGGGATTGGCTCCAGCCCCCCCGCGACCCTAAATACAGGATAAGCGGTAGAAAATGGATGGATGGGTGGATTTTCTGATGAAGGTTTTTCTTCTAGTTGGACTTAAATCATCAAATGATTTAAAGAATCCATATATATTAAAGAAGGTAGCTTGTTACCATGGAAACATCGAGGAGCTTTCAGAAAGTGATTCTTGATTTGGCTGCCTGACAAACTGTAACGACCCACAGGAAGTTAGATTTAGGTAAAAAAAAAAGCCTCTTTGTTGAGGGGAAGACTCCCGATCTGACCCATCGAGATGCTCTACCCAGAATGCAGCGGGCTTAAAAACCACATGCTGGCTCTCTGAATGAGCATCAGTGTTGTGACGGCGAGCAACACTGACCAGGCTGGTTATTATCTCTCCTTGGCAGCGAGGACGGGTCACGATTCATGACTCAGCATTTCTCTTCTTCCTCCTCTTGGAATGAGCAGTACTGGGTCTGCTCTCCCAGTCCTCCCAGGCCTCCCAGTCCTCCCAGCACCCTGGCAGTGGTAGAGAGGCGTCCTGGGTCGGTCTGTGTACTCACAGCGATCTCCCACGAGCCTCGTTATGCTTCCTCTCCGTCCGTGACGCCACCGGGGGCGGCTTCATCCCGAGCCAGCCGACCCCGGAGGACAAACGGGTCTGAATGAGTCATCGGATGGAGGCTCACGGCCGGAGGGGGACTCATGTGGGTCCGGGACCCGGTAGTGTGCTGCACTCAAGCTTACAGGAGATATGTACAGGTCTCAGATCAGCTATGATGCCTATAAGGAGGTGTGGTGGTTTGCATGGAAACAGGGGGATTGATGGCTTTTTACACTAAGAATCAGGGTTTGTACGGTGCTGGAAATCCTTGAAAACACTTGAACTTTAGTGTGGTGTTTTCAAGGTTTGAAAAGTGCTTGTATTCAGAATAAAGGTCTTGAAACCTGTTGTATGTGATGACATCTATGATAGAACAGACATATCTGAGGGACTGAAAACAGCATTTCCTGACATTTCTTTATGAAAAATGACTTTTGATGATGAACAGATGATGAAAATAGTTGGTGATTATATTTCTGTGGATCTGTTAGTGGAATTAGTTTTCCTTTCATTTGTGGTCCTTCTGTAAAAAGCTGTCTCCAAACATCATGTTGGTTGTTTAGAGGACAAGAACATCTCATTTAATGTGATGAACAAGTGACAGAATAAGTAGACTGAATACTGACCATTGGATTGGTACAAAGATGGAGTTTACCACAGCTGGAAGGGGCTGGAAAAGCATGGAAATGCACCTGGAAAAGTGCTTGAATTTGCCTTTGGAGAAGGTGGAGGAACCCTGGAGAATCCAGTGGAAACTGACCAACAACAAAAGCTCCCGATGTCTCCTCAGATGTGTGCGTGGTTTTAAACAGTGGAGGGATTCATCCCGGCTGAAAGGCCGCTCTCTAAAAATACTTCCCATCATGCAACATGGATGAGCGTGTGCTCGTGGCCTCGCCGTCAGAGGAAGACGCCCAACCAGAGTGTTTTGACACCGACAGGCTTCCCGTTCTCAGCGGAGACATGAATAAGTAACCGGGCCTCGCTTTTAGCATCTCAGTGTGTGTGTGTGTGTGTGTGTGTGTGTGTGTGTGTGTGTGTGTGTGTGTGTGTGAGTCCTCTTGTTTGAGGACTGGACTGTGGCAGCTGGCTCTGCATTTTTGTTGTTTTATTTTTTGCTTTGTTATTTGAATCTTTGGGGGATCTGAGATCAGTTTGTGTGTGTGTGTGTGTGTGTGTGTGTGTGTGTGTGTGTGCATCCCGCCTGTCACTCTGCAGGGCGGTGAAGCTGCACGACTCTTCCCTGCTGCCGTAAGCAGCGAGGAGATTTTTGAAGGAGAAGTTTTTTTTCCCCATCAATGACAAAGCGAGTCCTTATATAAGTTTGTCTTCCTCTCACGTTGCACCTGGAAACCTCACGTTTCCTCCGTCTCTCCATCTCTCTCTCTCCGTCTCTCCGTCTCACACACCTGTCGGGTTTTTTTTTGTCTCTCCACCTTAATAACGAGTTCACATGCACACGGAGCAAAACTTAGCAAAGTGCCATTTTGGTAATTGGAAGAAGTTTTTATTGGCGGTTTGAGCACCCAGCTGTGTGTGTGTGTGTGTGTGTGTGTGTGTGTGTGTGTGTGTGTCCTTGCATGTGCAGGTGCCTGTAGATTGATTTCCTCACTCAAACACACAGTAATTAACATCTATTCATTCAGAGGAGCTGGAGGGAGTCTCTGTGTTTTTGCAGGGAAGCCGAGTTTTCCTCTCATTTCTTATTCTCTCTCTCTCTCTCTCTCTCTCTCTCTCTCTTCCATTCTCTCTGTTTATCATTCATCTGAATATTTGTCTTCATATCCTTCCGGAGACGCCCCACATATCCTCATTAATTACTGTACTCTCTGAATGAATAAGTGCAGTCGAGTGGGTACAGACTGTGGTGATGAAATGAAGAGACATCCAGTCAAACTGCTGAAGAGGCTGAAACTCAAACAGCTGAATGTTTTCTCGTTTGGCCTCAGATGTTGTTGAACTGACTCTACACCAGCTTTGAGTTGGACTCATGTTTTCCTTCGGGCCGTCTGAGGTCTGTCGGTCAGCGTGAAGATCATAACCCATGAATTATGAGACGTTATCACAGATAAATGTCTCCATAGTTCAGAGCTGTGGAGCCTCCAGCCACCGCTTCATTATATTCTACCGATGAACGCCTGGGAATAAAAATAATACTTCCAAGTTCTACTGGTTTCACATTGTAGACGTAGTTTAACAGTTTAGGGTTAAAAATGTCAGTTTTACTTTTTTGGAAAATGACAATATTGATCCCACTCACAGGAGCATTCTAAATATGAATCTGTCTTAGAATAAATACATAATAAAATAAATAAATAATATGTTAATTAGTGCTTTTTGTTCCACAGTCTTTATGATCAGACGATGGATAAACATTCCTGTGGACATGAGATAAAATCACCATCATCACCCCCCCAACGTCTCTAAATAATGTAACACCTCTGAGTTGGTACGATCCGTTTTCACCATTAATAACTGAAGGAGGCGAAGCAGGAAACTGTAGCTGATTTTAAACATTAATATTCTCACATTCCTATAAAAATCAATAAATATGAGATGAAGCCTGAAACGAAGGGGAAACGATAAATAACATATCTCTGACTTTGTTCCATTCATGTTTCTCTTTTTGAAATGAAATGATTATATATTATGATGTGATGAGAGCCGTTCATTCCCATACTTCTCCACCACGCGACGCTCCGGTGCTTTTAAAAACTTTTAATGGAATAACTTTGTCTTGTGAGAAGGGTTGTTTACTGGGGTTGGGGGTTCATGTTTGTATGAGACAAAGCAGTAAAACAAGCGTGAAATGAAGGCGTCACGTTAACGTTTTAAAGGCTGAATGATGGCGAGTTGCTTCCTCTGATTCTGTTTGTGAGTTTGACAAAGAAATGGATGATTTTAAATCTGAATATTTTGGTGCTGAGGCTCCATAAAGGATGCGTATGAATGAATGCCAGAGAGATGTGAGGATAAGTGGTTTTCCTGGGATGTGACTCTGACCTCATGACTTGGAGAAGATAAGAATCAACAAAGCTGCTAATTCACTTTGGTGCCGTGCAGCCCGACTCTGTTGTGGATTACGAACATGTAATCCTGTTAAACGTGTATAATTAAGGAACATCGAGGAAGCAGCACCAGAACCTGTTTGTTCATCTTTAGAGATGTTTGATTATTTAGATGTCAGTCGCTGTCCGTCAAAGTCAGAACGCCGCCGTCCTACAAAATAAAAGCATTGTTCCAGAATAGATGCTTCCCAGAACACACGATGGCTTGTCTTCGTCCAAAACCCAGAGATCTTTCATTTACTATCATCGAGAAGTCAGAACCAGGTAAAGAAAATCACATTTAAGAAGCAGATTCTTCTATTTTTTGCTTAAAAATGAATCCATTATTGAAATCTGATGGTTTAATCAAGCTTGCATCCTGATAGTTTCAAGTAATAGATTGTTCTTTTTCTTGTGTGAAGAACCAAAAACACAGTACAGAGTATTTACAAACCTGCTTTAGTGGTTCCCATCTCACTAAAGGAGGAGGTCGGAGGTCATGTGGACTACTTGTTGGCACGCTTGCCAGATCTGGTTGTCGTCGTGACTGCATTGCAGCAGGAAGCTTTGATGTCTGTCACTACCTGGCAACCAACACTTGCACCCTCCAAGGTCGCTCCCCTCCTTTCTTTAATCCAGTTGTGCCGAGCTGAATTGGATTTCACACTCGATTATGTCATCGCTTTTCTCTCCCTGTGGCGCACCTTGTTTTATCGGCGTGGAGATGCAGCCTGGTTGTACTAGAGAGGAGAATCAGGTCTTTGGCGTGATCCGGGAGCAGAGAATCCACATGAATCCACTGCTGGTGATGTGTGGGAAGAGGTCGGTGCTTTTCCTGCCCTCTGACACCCGATTCAGCAAATACAGACACCATAAAGGCAGCTGGATGTGAGACCGATGCTGGTCTCCCTAACTCCAGCAGCCCTTTTCTTCTCGCTGTCCCGCCATGACAGCTTCAGAGACTCATGAATAATGTCCCGACACGAGGACATCTCACGCATTATGCATAAGATCACTTCCAGTCAAGAGGCGTTCGCCTCGTCACTCCCAGCTCTCGTCCAGCAGAGCTCCTTCCTTCCTCCTTGGTTTTGGCTGGATTCTGCTTTGTCATCCTACTTTAATTAACCCCCGGTCGCCCGCTGGCTGACGACATGTCTGATTGCCTCTCGGAGGGCTGAGAGGCCCATCCTGTCGGGGAGGGGAGACGTGGAGGGAGGAGGGGGGAGGCATCAGCAGCAGCAGCATCAGCTGAGGGTGAGAGTGGAGGAGTGAGGTAGTCTTCCTCCGTCTCTCCGGACTGCCAGCCGTCTCACAGCTCCCGGCGTCTCCGTCAGGTGGGGTTCTGACGGCGCGGGTGGCCAAGCGGACCAAAGCAACGCAGCTCAGTACGGGAGGTGAGTCCAACAGCTGATCGATGCCTCGTAGCGCTGCTGTGTGTTTGTGTCCTGTTTGTTCTGATTGGCCGGCTCTTTGAGGGAAAGTGAGCCCGTCGTCAAGGAGACGGGAGGAGGAGAGCGAGGACGTCGTGTTTTAATGGCGAGAGCTCAGGAGCATTGAGTCAGATTACTGTACAGTAGGATTCACGGAGGTACCTGAAGGCAGCATCAAAAACACAATGATGCATCGTTAACAGTTCAGGCCTTTAGCTCATTGATTACTTTAAGACAGACTTACATCCTATTGAACCAGCTTCTATGTGTGTTATACGTGTTAAAATGTGGGTTTATGGTTCATATAATGTGCGTACTTCACTCAAGCCAGAATTAAATGAATTGCTAATGAAAAGGTTTTCGAGGAAAAGAAGAAAAGTTGTTTGGTTTTAAAGCTTGTTTGTTCATTTAAAACCTCCCACGTCTTTGAGCTTCCCGTCAGCTGTCAATCCAGCCGCCGGAGAAGCTCCTCTCTTTGTTCCAGTCTTGAGGAAGAGTTGAAATCACGTTCAAAAGGACGAGGAAATATGACACATTTTTTACTTCTAATTGCTGTCAGGTGGAACTCTGTATTTCCTCACTTTCTGATCTTGTTGCCAATATTGTTCCGGTTCATCCACAGGAGTTTTAACGAGTAAGACTCATTAATTTCTCTTTTACCTGGAGATCAAAATTGAAGATATTGATGATGCAGATCGTTTCCCGTTGTCTTCAGACGCGTTGACATGTGAGCGTTTCCTCCCTCCCGTGTCGTTATGTAAGAAGTCCTTTGAGTATGTGATGCTTTCTCCCGTCTTCACTTCAACGCCGTTCCTCCTCCCAAATATTTATCTGCCCCCCCCCCAAACCTCGTTAATCTCCATGATGCAGGCTAATCACCAGCGTTGCCCTTTGTTCGTGCCTTTAATAGCACTCTGTCCTCCGTGTCGTTGCGGGAACAAGACCGAGTGTCTTGAATATTGCATGAGGTGATGTTTGCACGCTCCAGAGGAGCCACAGCAGCGAGTTCCACGGCCCAAAGAAAGCCTCAGAAATCCTCATTTAACTCACTCTGCCCTCCACCTGGCAGGTGAGCTGCTCCGCCCGAATCAGCTCCTTTTTATGGCTCTAACTGTCACACAAGCAGCGCTGCTTTCCACTACCTGGTGAAAGGTTGCATCCCAGTCTGACGTGTGCTCGTCTAATGAGCAGAACCCTCACAGGGGGAACACGCCGGGGTTCAGGTGGATGTTGAGGAGCAGGCTGTGACTCGTTGATGAAAACGGGAGAGGAAGAAGGAGCAGCGTCCTCCACGGCTCCGAACGTCGTTGCTCATTGTTAATTTAAGAAGTTATGACATAAAAAAGTCCGCCGCAGTGCTGAAGGGTTATGGAGTTCGGCTGAGCATGTGACAGCGTGCAGGTCTGAGGAGGGGGAGGAGCTTGGCCGGTCCACGGTTCCCGTCAGCTCATCCAGGGAGTCGGCCGGATGAAATATTCAGACCTGTCAGCCTCCCGGGAGGAGCAGAGCCATTTATTTTAGTAGAACAGGGAGCACGGAGGCTCTCCTCAGACTAACACAGTCCAGCAGCCACCGGAGCCACAAAGCTCTCCTTATGGGGACCACGATCAATACCCATGGATCCTCACTGGACCCCGCCTTCAGAAATCATCTCCTTATATCTCCTCCTTCCTTTAAAGCAACGTTCCCTGATAGAACGTGTTTAAAACCCACCTTCGAGGTCGTTTCTTAGGATGAAATCTATTTTAGGCGTTACCTTTTGTCACAAAGTCATAATCCTAGTATATATTTTGTATGACTCTGTTCCCTTCTACTAACTGGGTCTGCTCATTAACACACATTTGCTTTAAGAACTGGAGCTAAAGGGCATCTTTGCTTTGTGACGACGACTCTCAGCTGTTCACCGTGACTCATTATGTTAATTAAGACAGTCATATCATCCACAGTTCAGCCTAATTCTCCAGAAAGAAGATGTTCAATATTATATTAGTGAGACCACCCTGGAGGGGAGGTGGAGGGGGGGGCTCTTCTAATGTTTAGATAAGAAACAGGAAGTCAATGAGCTTCTTCTCAGCCATCTGTCATCACACGCCAACCGTCCTCTTTCCTCCTGCTGGCCGGCATCTTATCAAGTCCAATTTGTCTCACTTTGGAGGGAATTAAGAGCGTTTCTCGCTTTAAAGAAGCTGAATTATGTGTGCGATTAGGCACAAGGAGCAATCAGCACTCTCAAACACCATCTGTGTCTTTGAGCTCTCCTCATGTACAAGAATGTGATGCTCATATGCTCTCAGAACCAATATTGTGCGTGTGTGTGTGTGTGTATATATATTATACACACTGTTGCCCATAAAGTTGGATATTTCATTGTCATTAATTCCTGTCATCCGGTTTCTTCCTGAGGAGTGAAGCTGGAGATGTGTCAACGCAGCGTTAGAGCTCAGACTGACAGCGTGATGTCACTTATTTTCCTTCCTTTGACAAGCTGCTCCGTGATGGAAGCGTTCGACTCTGAGAGCAGATGATTGGCTTTGAATGGAAGGAAAATGAAATCTGAAAATGAAAAGTGAAGGATGGAAAAATAAGAAATCGGTGATATGATGTTCAATAACACAAAGGCACATTGCCTGTTTTTTTTTTCATGGTTTCTTCTTTTCCAAAACCAAATTCTCTGTATGTTTTCACCCTAAAATCCTGCATGTTAATAATATTAATAATAATAAAATATGTTATTTGTATTGCACTTTTCATTCAATGAATATCAGAGTGCTCACATTATTATTTTTTTTAAATAAAATAAGCATAAAAGCATAGGCATAAAAACATCACATATATAATATAATAATGATATATAATAGTCCATCCTAATAGTGTAGTTTTATGCAGTAATTGATCATACTTTGGCCGTGGAGATAAATGCTGCTGTCAAACGAGCAAATCAATGTCACGATGCTCCGGTGGGCTGCGACGTGTCGGCTCCACATTCATTACGGGCAACTGCTCCTATACGTCTCCACGGCAACAGGCTGCTTAACGTTCCTCAGAGCGACATTGTTTCATGTTTTTATTTACATTTTCTATTATCGTGACCATTAACGCTCCCGTTTAATACAAATCATGCAGCTAATGAATGCCGTTTTTAAGCGTTCCCAACTTTTGTGGAAATAGATTTTCTGAACAAACTTTAGAAAATCTATAACGCCATTATCTTCCCGCCACCACACACGCCCCCCCTCCTTCTGTGAGCCTTTTTAAAGAATGACTCATTATTCTCTCGTTTTCACCCCGCCTTCGGCCTCCATCCTCGTCTTGCCATGAATTATAGATGGCGACTCTGAATTGACTGGTTGATAAAAAGTGTAATTAGCTTCTGGAAGTGTTTTTTTTTTCTTATTCTAAAAAAATAACTTAAAATGTAAGAAGAGTTTGAGATCCGTCAGATAAAAGGATATATGATCTATTATTAAAGGAAATTATTGCCTCTTTGTTCTCTGCCGTTGTGTTAACAGTTGTTTTCTTTGTTTCGATTGTCATCTCTGTGTGTGTGTGTGTGTGTGTGTGTGTGTGTGTGTGTGTGGCGGCTCATTCATTTTTCCCATCCAGATTTAAATTAAACTTGGAGCAGATTTGTCACGCAAAATAAGTACAATACGCATGCAGCGCTGGTATCTGTGAGATGTATGCAAACTGTCTGTGTGTGTGTGTGTGTGTGTGTGTGTGTGTGTGCTTAACAATAATTAACCAATGCCGATTTCCTTTCTTTCTTTCTTTCTTTTTCTTTTCCAAATTGGGGCGATAACTAATCGACTCTAAGTTTCATTCTGTGATCCTTTGGTGACATTTAGGAGTTTTAATTAGACAGAGATGGTGAAGATGGCCGACGACAGGATGCTTGTTAGTAGAGAACCTGCTGAACCTAACACATCCCCCCCCCCCTCCCCCCACAGCTGGGACGACAGCAGCTCGGTGAGCAGCGGCCTCAGCGACACGTTGGACAACATCAGCACCGACGATCTGAACACGCCCTCCAGCTACTCCGCCGTCAGCTCGTCAGCCCGCAAAAGCAAAGGAGGAGCGCAGGTAAGGACACGTGTAGGACCCAACACCTGTACAACACCTGTACACCTGTACAGCACAACACCTGTGCAAGACCTACACAACACCTGTACAATACCTGTACAACACCTGTACAAAACCTACACAACACCTGTACACCTGTACAACACAACACCTGTGCAAAACCTACACAACACCTGTACAATACCTGTACAACACCTGTACAAAACCTACACAACACCTGTACAACACCTGTACAATACCTGTACAACACCTGTACAAAACCTACACAACACCTGTACAAAACCTACACAACACCTGTACAACACCTGTACAACACCTGTACAATACCTGTACAACACCTTTACAACACCTGTACAATACCTGTTCAACACCTGTACAAAACCTACACAACCCCTGTACAACACCTGTACAACACCTGTACAAAACCTACACAACACCTGTACAACACCTGTACAAAACCTACACAACACCTGTACAACACCTGTACAACACCTGTACAATACCTGTACAACACCTTTACAACACCTTTACAACACCTGTACAATACCTGTTCAACACCTGTACAAAACCTACACAACCCCTGTACAACACCTGTACAAAACCTACACAACAACTGTACAACACCTGTACAATACCTGTACAACACCTGTACAAAACCTACACAACACCTGTACAACACCTGTACAAAACCTACACAACACCTGTACAACACCTGTACAACACCTGTACAATACCTGTACAACACCTTTACAACACCTGTACAATACCTGTTCAACACCTGTACAAAACCTACACAACCCCTGTACAACACCTGTACAAAACCTACACAACACCTGTACAATACCTGTACAACACCTTTACAACACCTGTACAACACCTGTACAATACCTGTACAACACCTGTACAAAACCTACACAACACCTGTACAACACCTGTACAAAACCTACACAACACCTGTACAACACCTGTACAAAACCTACACAACACCTGTACAATACCTTTACAACACCTGTACAACACCTGTACACCACCTGTACTCCACCTACACAACACCTGTACATCACCTGTACAAAACCTACACAACACCTGTACAACACCTTTACAACACCTGTACAACACCTGTACACCACCTGTATAGTTGTACAACACCTGTATATCACCTGCACAACACCTGTACAACACATTACACAACACCTGTACAACACCTACACAACACCTGTACAACACCTGTACAACACCTACACAACACCTACACAACACCTGTACAACACCTACACAACACCTACACAACACCTTTACAACACCTGTACAATACCTGTTCAACACCTGTACAAAACCTACACAACCCCTGTACAACACCTGTACAAAACCTACACAACAACTGTACAACACCTGTACAATACCTGTACAACACCTGTACAAAACCTACACAACACCTGTACAACACCTGTACAAAACCTACACAACACCTGTACAACACCTGTACAACACCTGTACAATACCTGTACAACACCTTTACAACACCTGTACAATACCTGTTCAACACCTGTACAAAACCTACACAACCCCTGTACAACACCTGTACAAAACCTACACAACACCTGTACAATACCTGTACAACACCTTTACAACACCTGTACAACACCTGTACAATACCTGTACAACACCTGTACAAAACCTACACAACACCTGTACAACACCTGTACAAAACCTACACAACACCTGTACAACACCTGTACAAAACCTACACAACACCTGTACAATACCTTTACAACACCTGTACAACACCTGTACACCACCTGTACTCCACCTACACAACACCTGTACATCACCTGTACAAAACCTACACAACACCTGTACAACACCTTTACAACACCTGTACAACACCTGTACACCACCTGTATAGTTGTACAACACCTGTATATCACCTGCACAACACCTGTACAACACATTACACAACACCTGTACAACACCTACACAACACCTGTACAACACCTGTACAACACCTACACAACACCTACACAACACCTGTACAACACCTACACAACACCTACACAACACCTGTACAACACCTACACAACACCTGTACAACACCTACACAACACCTACACAACACCTGTACAACACCTACACAACACCTACACAACACCTGTACAACACCTACACAACACCTACACAACACCTGTACAACACCTACACAACACCTGTACAACACCTACACAACACCTGTACAACACCTGTACAACACCTACACAACACCTACACAACACCTGTACAACACCTACACAACACCTACACAACACCTGTACAACACCTACACAACACCTACACAACACCTGTACAACACCTACACAACACCTACACAACACCTGTACAACACCTACACAACACCTACACAACACCTGTACAACACCTACACAACACCTACACAACACCTGTACAACACCTACACAACACCTACACAACACCTACACAACACCTGTACAACACCTACACAACACCTACACAACACCTGTACAACACCTACACAACACCTACACAACACCTACACAACACCTGTACAACACCTACACAACACCTACACAACACCTGTACAAAACATACACAACACCTGTACAACACCTTTACAACACCTGCACAACACCTGTAGTAGATATTACATATGCTTGACATGTGAGCATGTTGCCATAGCTACCATTTAGCTCAAAGCACCACTGTGTCCTATACAGCCTCTAACTCTGATGATGTCATTGGGGTCAAAGGTGGAATAGTAAAGAAACAGACCTCCTTGCAGGGAGAGTTTAATGAAGCTAGTGAGTTGCATTATGGGAAGTGTTGGGAGTGTGTTTGCAGCCTGACCCAGCCAAAGGAATAACGTCAGGACATCTCGGCAGATTATAACCATCCTTTATTTTGTTAACTGTCTTCTGAGTCCCTGAAGTTTATGAAAGTACGATTCTACATCCCCGGAGTAGCTTTAACAGAAAAACATGACAGGGAAAGTTACCCGAACGGATAGAAACATTAAATCATGTTGTGCCAAAAAGACATTTAACTGACAGATCTGACTAAATGGCTGCTGGTTCAGCAGTGTGTGTGTGTGTGTGTGTGTGTGTGTGTGTGTGTGTGTGTGTGAGCTCTGAAATCACAGCTGAGGGAATTAACTGTGAGCTGAAGGCCACTGCTCACTCCTCGCAGGCGTTTGCTGCATTCTGCCAAAGTATCTTTGGCCCCTCATGAAATACTCAACAGACTGGGCTCTTAAGAGTCTCTGGTGTTGCTAGGGAGACCGGCCATCTGTCAAGGTAGCTGTGTGTGTGTGTGTGTGTGTGTGTGTGTGTGTGTGTGTTTGCATGCGTCCAAAAAAGGATTCCAAACACCCACCACGGCTCCGTTTGTCCAGAGACGTATTTTCTTCTTTAAATAACTCTTCTTAAAGGGTCACCATTTCCTATCATTTATAGACACTAAATGTAGTTTTCATTACATCGTGGTGTGTTTAAGGACACAACGACATCCATTATTTGTTATCTTCACAGTCCCAGAAAGGAAGCCGGTCCAAGCATGCGGAGCAGGAGGTGAGCAGCAGCTGGGCCGGAGCCGAGGACCTGAAGAAGGTGGAGGAGGAGCTGGAAGCGAGCATGGACCCCAGCAGCGGCTCCTCCCGCTGGAAGCCTTCCTCCTCGTCCTCCTCTTCCTCCCAAGCCCAGGGCCAGTACGAGGACGTGGGGCAGAAGGCCGCCGCGCTGGCCCAGATGTCCCAGACGGGCTCCTGGAGGAGGGGCATGACGGCCCAGGTGGGCATCACGCCACCCAGGACCAAGGGAACCGCCGCTGCACACAAAACACCCGGTAGGTCCATGAAAAGCACTATATGCAGAACAGTGTGGTGTTTTCAAGGTTTGAAAAGGTCTTGGATGTAGACTAAAGGTCTATAAATGTGTGTTGTATGTGATGACATCTATGATAGAACAGACATATCGACTGAGGGACTGAAAACAGCATTTCCTGACATTTCTTTATGAAAAATGACTTTTGATGATGAACAGATGATGAAAATAGTTGGTGATTATATTTCTGTGGATCTGTTAGTGGAATTAGTTTTCCTTTCATTTGTGGTCCTTCTGTAAAAAGCTGTCTCCAAACATCATGTTGGTTGTTTAGAGGACAAGAACATCTCATTTAATGTGATGAACAAGTGACAGAATAAGTAGACTGAATACTGACCATTGGATTGGTACAAAGATGGAGTTTACCACAGCTGGAAGGGGCTGGAAAAGCATGGAAATGCACCTGGAAATGCTTGGAAAGTGCTTGAATTTGACTTTGGAGGAGGTGTAGGAACCATATATACTGTATAATGATGCAGTAAACTAATATGATGTTGTGGGATGAAGACTGAGGTTTTCACTGATCCCTGTGCAGCAGCTCCTAAATGTTCCGTCCACTCAGCATCTTCAGCAGCTTTGTTGCAGATAAGTGTTGGTTTTCGATGCAGCTGAGCTCAGATAAAAATAAGCTTCTGGCTGTCGGCCACACGTTTTGGCTTTTCCTGCTCCGTGGCAGCACAGGTGATAAAAGCAAGCCGGGTTTTATGCTAATAAGTCTTTATGCAAACAGGTAAAACCGATGATGCGAAGGCCTCAGAGAAGGGCAAGGCGCCGTCCAAGAGCTCGGCTTCCATCCAGCGTTCCCCGTCCGACGCCGGGAAGAGCAGCGGGGACGAAGGTAAGAAGCCTCCGTCCGGCATCGGACGCCCACCCACCACCGCTTCCTTCGGATACAAGAAGATCCCGGGTCCCAGCGGCGCCCTAATCACCTCCAGCGGCGCCACGCTCGCCAGCGGCTCAGCCACGCTGGGCAAGGCGCCCAAATCCTCTGCCGCCCTTGGGAAAGGCGCGGGCATCGGCGGCGTGCGTAAAACCAGCTTGGATGGCTCACAGCCGCAGGACGACGACGCCGTCCTGCTCAGCTGCAGCGCCTCCAAAGTGACCCTGCAGTACCGCTCGCTGCCCAGACCAGCAAAGTCGTCCAGCGGCGTGGTGGCGGGCCGCGGCGGCCATCGCTCCAGCTCCAGCAGCATCGACTCCAACGTCAGCGGCAAGTCGGCCGGAGGCGGCGCGGCGGCGTGCAGGCGGGCGCCAAACGCAGGGACGCCAAGGCGGGCTCGGACCGCTCCAGTCCCATCACCATCAACCAGACGGACAAGGAGAAGGTGGCGGTGTCGGACCCGGACGCCACGGCGGGACTCTCCACCTCCCCCAAGTCCAGCCCCACCTCCAGCTCCACCGGCCAGACCGGCCTCCGGCAGCCGGGCTCCAAGTACCCCGACATCGCTTCTCCCACGTTCCGCAGGTCAGACACACACACACACACGCACACACACACACTCACACTCTGTTCTGTCTTTGTGCCTCGCCGTGTGTTTCTACGTGAATCAGGCATTTCATCACATGCTGTAACTTTTTCAGCCCCTTGGTTCTGAGTCTCCCAGTCCTTTGATTAGTACTTAACTCTGCTAATTTAAGGGTTTTTCATTCATCGTGATGAACTCAGTTCCCCAGACTCCCGTAACAGATCATTGAAGTCGTAGTAAAGTTACTCAAAGCAGGTGCCGTTACGTAGATTGTTCCCCAGTCGCCGCCGTTTCATCTGCATGTCTTTCAGCTTCTTTTTTTCGTCACCTTTATATCTTATGTGATTGTAAATGACAGACTGGCCTCTGTGGCCTCAAAGATGAGCTCTTTAAAGGTCGCAGGGTTGAAAAAGTCGTGGGAATGTTTGGTTTAGTGTCGCCGATGCAGTAATATTATAACCTCCATATAATCCGCTCTCTCAAAGCACCATTATTGATTTTCCAGTCTGGATCTTGCAGATGCTCACCACTGCACCCCCCTCTCCTCCCCTCCCCCCAGATTGTTTGGCACCAAAGCCAGCAGCAAGGCCAGCTCTCCGGGCACGCCCGACTCTGGCAAGTGCCCCTCAATACTGGGCAGCCCCCACGGCACGCTGGCCAGGCAGGCCAGTCTGGACTCGCCCTCCTCTGGCACGGGGAGCCTGGGCAGCGCTGGCGGCCTGAGCGGCGGCAGCAGCCCGCTGTACGGCAAAACCCCAGACCTGTGCACCGACTCCCCGGCCTCCAGCCCGGCCTCTGGCCTCTCCCTGCCCTCCAACGCTCGGCCCTGGCCTGCCTGTAGCTCGTCGGCCGGCAGCAAGGACACACTGAGCTGCCAAAGCATGACCAGTCTGCACACCAGCTCTGAGTCCATTGATCTGCCGCTGGGCCACCACGGGCCCAAGGTCACCCGGACCGGCAGTGTCAAGTCCACCCTGTCTGAGGGGTGAGTAGCGGGGAATACGATCGGCCTCCGTCGTATTCATTGTTTCATTTGAGAACAGAGACAAAGAGAGTCTGCACTGAGAGATGGACAGGGAGTAGCTTTCTTTTTCTGGCATGGTTTTGGCTTTTTCTAAAGAGTCTAAAAGGTGAACTTTCTCCACAGTAAGTTTATTGCACCGGGTGTGGCATCATCATTAAAGGTGTTTATCTCCATCCAGGCAGGATTAACTGTGGGTTCAAAGCCATGCTGGAAAAAGTCCCACCATCAAATCAGCGCTTGTTCTCCATTAGAAGTCTTTATCAAGGTGTTGTGTCCAGATTCTGTGCATGCAACTCATCACAGAACGAAGAATAATAGATTTATTTCCCCACTAGTTTAGCTGTATGTCTCAAAAATGAAACAATTGATTCATATTTAAATCGGCCTGTGTTTTATATTTGTTGTACTGTGATGCATTAGTAGTGTTGTTTTCTCCATAGTGTACGTCTTTGTGTATATGTGTGTGTGGTGTGTGTGTATATGTGTGTGTGTTGGTCAAATGTGACAAAAAGCCAATGTGTTCTGGTGTTCATCTAATTCACTCATCCTTTTGTGTTTTAACAGCATGCCTCTTGACAGAAACACGCTTCCCAAAAAGGGACTGAGGTACAACAGAACCCATCCTCTTTATTCTACATGTGCATGGAAATACTGTCATTCTGGTAGCAGGTGTACTCTCCATGGTGTGTGTGTGTGTGTGTCTGTGTTTAAAAATAAACAGTGTTAATAGTTAGTTAAAGTAATGGATACACAGTCTAAAAAGTTAGTTAAAGTAATCAATAAACAGTTTAAATAGTTAAAGTAATGGATAAACAGTTTAAATAGTTAAAGTAATGGATACACATCATAAATAGTTAAAGTAATGGATAAACAGTTTAAATAGTTAGTTAAAGTAATGGATAAACAGTTTAAATAGTTAAAGGAATGGATAAACAGTCTAAAAAGTTAGTTAAAGTAATCAATAAACAGTTTGAATAGTTAGTTAAAGTAATGGATAAACAGTTTGAATAGTTAGTTAAAGTAATGGATAAACAGTGTAAATAGTTAAAGGAATGGATAAACAGTCTAAAAAGTTAGTTAAAGTAATTAATAAACAGTTTAAATAGTTAGTTAAAGTAATGGATAAACAGTTTAAATAGTTAAAGTAATGGATAAACAGTTTAAATAGTAAGTTAAAGTAATGGATACATATCTTAAATAGTTAAAGTAATGGATAAACAGTTTAAATAGTTAGTTAAAGTAATGGATACACAGTTTAAATAGTTGGTTAAAGTAATGGATACACAGTTTAAATTGTTATTTAAAGTAATGGATAAATAGTTTAAATAGTTAAAGTAATGGATAAACAGTTTAAAAAGTTAGTTAAAGTAATGGATGCATATCTTAAATAGTTAAAGTAATGGATAAACAATTTAAATAGTTAGCGAAAGTAATGGATAAACCGTTTAAATAGTTAAAGTAATGGATACATATCTTAAATAGTTAAAGTAATGGATAAACAGTTTAAATAGTTAAAGTAATGGATACACAGTTCAAATAGTTAAAGTAATGGATAAACAGTTTAAATAGTTAAAGTAATGGATAAACAGTTTAAAAAGTTAGTTAAAGTAATGGATGCATATCTTAAATAGTTAAAGTATTGGATAAACAGTTTAAATAGTTAAAGTAATGGATACACAGTTTAAATAGTTGGTTAAAGTAATGGATACACAGTTTAAATAGTTGGTTAAAGTAATGGATACACAGTTTAAATAGTTAAAGTAATGGATACACAGTTTAAATAGTTGGTTAAAGTAATGGATGCATATCTTAAATAGTTAAAGTAATGGATACACAGTTTAAATAGTTAAAGTAATGGATACACAGTTTAAATAGTTGGTTAAAGTAATGGATACATATCTTAAATAGTTAAAGTAATGGATACACAGTTTAAATAGTTAAAGTAATGGATACATATCTTAAATAGTTAAAGTAATGTATACACAGTTTAAAAAGTTAGTTAAAGTAATTGATAAACAGTTTAAATGGTTAAAGTAATGGATAAACAGTTTAAATAGTTAAAGTAATGGATACACAGTTTAAATAGTTGGTTAAAGTAATGGATACACAGTTTAAATAGTTAAAGTAATGGATACATATCTTAAATAGTTAAAGTAATGTATACACAGTTTAAAAAGTTAGTTAAAGTAATTGATAAACAGTTTAAATGGTTAAAGTAATGGATAAACAGTTTAAATAGTTAAAGTAATGGATACACAGTTTAAATAGTTGGTTAAAGTAATGGATACACAGTTTAAATAGTTAAAGTAATGGATACATATCTTAAATAGTTAAAGTAATGTATAAACAGTTTAAAAAGTTAGTTAAAGTAATTGATAAACAGTTTAAATGGTTAAAGTAATGGATACACAGTTTAAATAGTTGGTTAAAGTAATGGATACACAGTTTAAATAGTTAAAGTAATGGATACATATCTTAAATAGTTAAAGTAATGTATACACAGTTTAAAAAGTTAGTTAAAGTAATTGATAAACAGTTTAAATGGTTAAAGTAATGGATAAACAGTTTAAATAGTTAAAGTAATGGATACACAGTTTAAATAGTTGGTTAAAGTAATGGATACACAGTTTAAATAGTTAAAGTAATGGATACATATCTTAAATAGTTAAAGTAATGTATAAACAGTTTAAAAAGTTAGTTAAAGTAATTGATAAACAGTTTAAATGGTTAAAGTAATGGATACACAGTTTAAAAAGTTAGTTAAAGTAATGGATAAACAGTTTAAATAGTTAAAGTAATGGATGCATATCTTAAATAGTTAAAGTAATGGATAAACAGTTTAAATAGTTAAAGTAATGGATAACTTTATTTAAGCGAGGTGAAATATTGGGTATAAATGCATCCATCCGCATGTCTGCTTCTTTTCTCTGTCGTCTTCATCCGACTCATCATCTCGGAGAACACGGTCGCCATGACGCAGGCCTCATCTGATCTCATATTACCCATCCCCAACCAGGCAGCTTTTTAAATCTTGATCTTTAGATGTTCTCACACCAGGATCTCAGACTGCTAATTACCCCCTTCACTCATACAAATAACCATATTTATGAGTATTTCATAAGTATGACCCTTTGGATGTCCCAGTCTGTTGCATTTCGACACCAGTGAGCAACGATTGCTGCTGTACTCTTCACCAGCCAATCCCTGCTGGAGGAGGAGGAGGGGGGGGGTCAGATGTGACAAGCGTGGTAATGGGGGCGTTGGAAGGAAGACGGCTCTGAAAGGGGATGAGTGCAAAACTCAATTATCATCCTCGGAGGATTAAATATGGCCGATTGTCACGCCTGCGATAAGGAGGCCTTCTGTTGCTGAGCCACTTTGGAGCTGGGGAGCGAAGAGATGAACGGCAGCGCCAGTGTGTTTGGCAGCTTTAAGCCTCAGGATGTGTGTGTGTGTGTGTGTGTGTGTGTGTGTGTGTGTGTGTGCATGCATGCTTTTTTTTGCCATCTGCTCACATGCTTCCATTACTGTAGCTCTGCTCTCTTTCTCATCACGAGTCGGACTTCCAACCCGCCTCCAGCCGACTGAGTCTCTGTGGTTTCCATGCAGGTATCCTCCGTCCTCCCGCCAGGCGTCCCATGAGGACGGGAAGGAGTGGCTCAGGTCCCATTCCACCGGGGGGCTCCAGGACACGGGGAGCCAGTCCCCGCTGTCTCCTCCTGGAGCCTCCTGCACCTCCACGGGGAAATATCACTACTCCAACCTGTGTAAGCCATCAGAGCCGTCAACATCCAGTATCTGTTCTCGTGGTCTGTTCACCTGCTGGTTCAGACCTGCTGGTCCAGACCTAGTGGTCCAGACCTCCTGGTCCAAACCTCCTGGTCCAGACCTGCTGGTCCAAACCTGCAGCCCAACCTTTACCTTTTATTAGTGACTTGGTGTAAATGTGCAGTATTCACATTGAATCAGGTGTTTTGTGGAGAATATTGCTGTTTCTCTTTCATAATAAGTCCTATATATGCCTACTTATACTTTGTAATATAATTCTTGTGGTCTAGTCTTTCTGATTTATAAGGAATATGTTTTTTTGTGTGTCTTTCATGACTTTAAATGGTTTTACTGTCTTTGTAAAGCTTTTTATTTTATAATGATAAAGAATATCTTAAAGTCTAGAAAGATTCATCATTCATAGCATACACACTGTCGCCCATAACGTTGGAATATTTTGTTTTCAGACACAATCAGTCATCTTTTAACAGGTGCAATGGTTACATCTATAACATTTCTTTGGCTTTAAGTATTCCACCTATTTTATCCGGGCCTGATAGCTCACTCGTCTGTTTAACACATGAGTAAAGGTGGCGTTTCTCTCCTCCTCCCAGTGAGCCCCACTAACATCAGCCAGTACAACCTGCCACCGGGCAGCAGCAGCATGAGCCGCTCCAACAGCATCCCGGCCCAGGACTCCTTTGACCTCTACGGGGAAGGTCACCCGCTGGGCGGCAGCGCCACCTCTCTGGAGGACCGCCCCCGGGCCATCAGCCGGTCTGGCTCCTTCAGGGACAGCACTGACGAAGGTGGGCGAACGTGTATTTGTATTTGTGTAGTTTTCCGAATAAAAGACGAATAAAACACAATCTAAATAGTCAAACAATTAGACATTCCAAGCAATATCTGCAGAGTAATGAAGATCATAAAGCAACATTTAAGTCAACCATTTTTTTCCTTTACAGCTCGGAAAGGAGTGAGAAGAAGTATAACTTATTTACTCTCACCCCTAATCCATAACCCTTCTTCCATTTTAACAATTCATGAATTAAATAATTATTATTACTATTAGTGCCATTGCTTATAATAATAATAATAATGTGTGAATAAAAAGACCATAATAATACTTTAAAGGCCACCTTCAGCAGAGCAAAGTCCCATCGGGTGGTTTTAAAGGCATATTTAATCAGAAATGAGAAATTTGGATGAACGACGTCTGTGGAGTCAGCTGTGAAGGTAGAACATCAGCTGGTTTTTAACACTCTCCTTGTGTGTTTGCAGTCCACGGCTCTTCCTTGTCTCTGGTGTCCAGCACGTCTTCGCTGTACTCCGCGGTGAGTAGCCAATCAGCTTCCTGGATGTGCAGCTGTAGATCTAAAACTACGAGGTTGATCTTATAGCTTATTAAACGTTTTTTAAAGGGAAGTGAAGTTGGATGCTAATGTTCCTTTGAGTCCTTTAGAAGGTGATAATGTATCCGTGTTGTATTTGCAGCTTGTTTTGCTGCCCCCTTGTGGCCAAAATAATCAGTTCATGCAGGTTTAAAG
Source organism: Chelidonichthys spinosus (assembly GCA_029853015.1). Lineage (NCBI taxonomy): Eukaryota > Metazoa > Chordata > Actinopteri > Perciformes > Triglidae > Chelidonichthys > Chelidonichthys spinosus. The sequence continues at coordinate 16,866,042 of CM056841.1, read as the reverse complement.
CTGCACAGCCTTGTTTATTCTTTAAGAACTTTTTTAAAGTTGAATCTCAGCCTTCATCTCACACTTCCTTCCAGTATTTCTATCCCTTCTGTGTCCGTGGAAGTGAGAAAGAGATTAGTTTCCTCCGTTAACGTTTGGCGAGGCGAGACTCTGGACGAGTGTCGGGTTTCTAATAGTGCAGGCAACGTGCCAGCGTTCACATGTTTTAAGGGGGAGGAGAATCGATTCCCGCCCACCTTCCTTCAGCTTCTGAGTTTGAAATTAAAAGCTTGATTGAACACGATTCCCAGAGAGGATAATTTGATGTTTTTTTTTTTTTGTTTTGATTGCGTATGCTTCCTCCTTTACAGACGGAGGAGAAGGCCCACTCAGAGGTAAGGGTGTCTGCCTGCATGCTCCTCTGCTCTTCCTGCTGCACGTCATGCAGTCCAACCTTTACTTAAACACCTCAAAGCAGCTGAAAGGAAGGGAAAAAGCAGTTTATCTCATTTAGTTTCCTGTTTTTTTTTTGTTCTGGGACAAAAAAAAGTCAATTCAGAGTCAGTCAAAGCACATTTACATTTACATTTATACGCTTTTGTCCACAGCGACGTACAATAAGTACATTTGTTGAAAGACAGGATCCACAACATATCGTCACAATAAAGTAAAGTAAAAAAAATAGAAGCAAGTGCTGTTGGAAGCATTCATTTGGCCTCATTGATGATTAATCTGAGCCAAAAAGGACATGAATCAGAGAATAGTGACGCCATGTTGCATTGCTTTCTGCATCAGTGCATCCTTTATATTAATGTCATCTTCCTCATCCATACTGTGCTGCACAGTTAGCTCCTCACCTGCGATGCATCACCTGCCTTCTGCTGCTGTTTGACCATCCTGTTCACTTTATTCTAATTTGATTTTCCCAGCTTTGTGGTTCGTTTTTGATTCTTGTTTTATTTGTTCGGCTTGAACTTCCAAGTTTGGATCAAACCCTATTTTACAAAATGCACTGTGGTGCCAGATGGAGTTCAGCACCTGTAAATCTCAGTATCTGAATCTTAAAATCCTCCTAAAATGTAAAAAATGAGAGGGAAATATGTCTTTTATTAACTTCTGGTTTGTGATTGTGTGAAAGAAACCGAATCCTTCTGTTTGTCCATTCGGTCAGCTGACACATCTGGCACTTATCTGATTGTATAAGTAACAATATCAGGTGTTTGTAAATGCGATGGTCAGAAGTACGTCCCTGTATCTGTTACCGTGACGACCGGTGCTGTGGCCTGTGATAACCTCTCTCTCCCTCCAGCCACATGTACATAGTGTTAATTCTTACTCTTCTCTTTTCAATCAAGGGCCAAACAGTCCAAAACTCCACGGTAATCCCCCACACTTTGTGTTCACACTCGACCCCATCACCTTTCACACTGTTTTTTACATCCACCTTATCAACACGGGAGTTGCACGTTCAACGCCTCGCCGCCTCCTCTGTTCTCCACGTTAAACTCTACTCTCTTTGCTTTTCTTCCCCCCACACACACACACACACACACACACACATGCAGCAAATCAGGAAGCTGCGTCGGGAGCTGGACGCCTCTCAGGAGAAGGTGGCGACCCTGACGTCTCAGCTGTCGGCCAACGTGAGTTTATTGTTTACTTCCGAAGACACGACAGCCGGCTCATTTGCATGATAACCTGCTATCGGAGGGCTGCTTCCTCATCGACGCTCTGGAGGGAATTTAAATGTTGACGACGCCCACTAATTCTCTGTGTTTAGGCTGGTGTGTGTGATGTTTTCTTATGGAGGATTGGCTCCCGAAGAGTCAGATAGAGATAGACGGGTCGCTGTGGAAGAGGATAGGATAGAGATGAGGATGAGTGAGTGCGTGGGTGAGACAGGGACCTCCAACCCCGGGACCCGTCTCTCTGCTCGGATGCAGATGGATGGTGAAGAAAACTCCTCAGGTCCAATTCGGTGGCTGGTTCAAATGAGGTTTAATCACTGACAGTGGAGAAAGAGCAATGCCGCAGTTGCCACACAGTCTATTCTGCCCTGATGTGAGGCAAGAGACAACTTATACAGAACCAAAGGGGCAGGTCTAAACAGTGGATTTACATAGATTCAATACACGTCTCACCAAGGGGAAGAGACTTCCTGAGACAACATAAAGGTGTGACTTCCCTCGGAACAGCTGGATAGTGTCACAACAGGGGCCATTCATGAAGGCCTTGATCAAGTATGTGAGGTGAAGGTGTTTCGGGGACGGTCCAGGAAGGGGGACAGACCAGAGGTTCTTTTCATCAACATGACAAGGCTTACATACAATGAATGCAGCTCAGCAGGACATTTGATGTTTAGAGAGAAAGGAACATTATACCAAAACCAAATAAGAATTCTAAGGTAACACAATTTCTTCTACAATGGTTAAGTTCTCCACCGAGCACCGAACCCCCACCGAGCCGGGCCGTATGCAAACTCCCACTCTGGTGTTAGAGAGGGATTTAAAAGAGAAAAGAGCGTCGTAGCGCCACATTCTCCATGACAGCATGGCGACTCGCTGCTGCTCTAAGCCCGTCTTATCCTCCCGGTGGGGGGGCGTGACCCTGCAGAGCTGTCAGAGGCCTGTCAGAGGCCTGTCCACCCCCACGGTCCAGAACCAGCCGCTTGCTGTGCCGAGTGCCAACACCCGCCGCCGCCGCATGTAGACATACAGGTGTTTGGACCAGAAACCTGCTGGTCAGCTGGTGTGTTCTCCACCTGCAGAGGAACACGACCTTTGACGTGTCATCATGAAACTCATGATATCGTCATAGCAACCTGCATTTTCATTTCATCGGAGAGAAAACATTCCCCGTGATTGAGTTCATCATGGTCTCCGTCTCTGTTTGCCGTGCCGCCGCATACATAATTGTCATTATTATTATAACAATAATTATAATTCTCAGGGTTTGTTTTGTGCAGGAAATTGAATTTGGATCTCAAATCAAATATGGCGGGTGTGTATCGGCGCCCGCGGTCATTAAAAACCTATTTGCTGCAGCGCCGTCCTGTCGGACGTGAGTTTTAATGAGTTTGTTTTTTTGGTATTTATTTCATCAAAATGAAGCAGAATTAGTGGAAAATCAACATCCCGTTAAAAAGGCATTAAGAGGAGTGAATGTGACAGCAGCTTCCAGCCTGAGAGGAGGAGACGTTTTGGCTGATGTCAGGTTGAGGAGTTCATAGAGGAACCATCCTCCCTCCCATCCTCCCCCTCCCCTCCATGCGGCGGTGTTCAGAGAACCAGCACCAGTGACTCCTCCTCATCCTTTCAGAAAAACAAGCTGCCCCTGGAGCAGCACAGACGGTTCATCCACGGGGCAGTTCGATCAGCGCCTCCGTCACGGCGGAGGGGTGGAGGAGGGGGGGGGGAGGGGTGTAGAGTCGGCCGAGCTCGCAGGTGGAGTTGGAACGAGATGCGGAAGTCGGAGAGATGAGTTGGAACAGGTGGCATTTCTAAAGGTCGCGACCTTTGCTGATTCAGCCGGCGAGGCAGAGTGGAAGAGGCAGCGCGGAGTCGTTGCTGTGTTCGAGTCTCTATCTTTTATATCTGTGAGGACGGCAAAGTCGCTGGGTTTGGGAACAAAATGCTGCTAAATTCATAATGAAAGTCCTTGAGTGTGTGTGTGTGTGTGTGTGTGTGTGTGTGTGTGTGTGTGTGTGTGTGTGTGTGGTCGTCTGTCTGGGCGCGTTGCCCACCTCTCTGTGATCCAGCAGGCCTGACAGGTGTCTCACGCTGTCTAGCTGATACCGGGAGGATGATCACACACACGGCCTTGAACACAAGGCTTCACATTCAGACAGGAACATATTATTATATATTTAGACACACATCTGGTGCGTGGACCCGCGGGGTCAGGAGGGCAGATGGCGTGACGTCGTGGAACATTTGCCACCGTTCGGCGCGTCACCTCTGCATCTCTGGATGACGGATGAGGTCAGGGAGGTCGTCGAGGTGTCGCTGTGATGTATCCGACATCTGTCCTGATGTTCTGGAGCTCACATCCGTTCTTCCTAACAAGCTCCCCGTCCTCCCTGTGAAGTTGAACCAGGAAAAACTCACCTGAAAGCTCTCTTAAATGTATCTGAACCCTATGTGTGTGTGTCTGTAGGCTCACCTGGTGGCGGCCTTCGAGAAGAGCCTGAGCAACATGACCTGCCGCCTGCAGAGCCTCACCATGACCGCCGAACAAAAGGTACAAGGGCTTAGTCCTGAATGTGAAATATGGCGTGCGTGACCTCCGTGACCGGGAGGGATTACAGGGAGGAGAAAGGATCCGAGCCGGGCCGCGGACCTCGGGATGTGGAGGTTTTATCTTCAGCTCCGGCTCCTGACCCGACTGAAACGTCTCTAGTGAAGTTTCTATGTCCACAGAAGGTTTTTACTGATTAGAAACGTCTCTGACTTTCCTGCCAACCTTAACCAAAGGTGTTAAAGTACAAATCAGTTCAGAGGGAGGTAAAGGTGCCCAGTGTTGGACGGGGGGATGTACAGTATATTCCATGACCCTAAAGCCCATTTAAAACCCTATTCTCCAGAAATCCTCCAGCGTTTATCTGCTCCCGGTTTTTCTTCATTTTCAAGTCGGCTTTCTGAGCGACAGCAGACGAGCTCCAGTAACACGGATCACACAGCAGCAATATGCCCAGAGATATATCGGGACCAGGAACGATGAATCCTCCCCCCTGTTCTCGGCCTGGCAGCGTGTTAATCCTCTATAAATGAAACCAGACTGGGATCTGGTGGGATGTCTTTGTTAAAGCGGTCCAACTTTTAATTAAAGTGGAAATCCTATCTGCAGCCCTCGATGGCTTCTCGGCAACCACTCCTTCTATCTGTGCTGTTTATTTCTACTCCAAGCAGGTGGTGCTGGAGGTGGTCGGTGCAAATCCTCTGGGAGACTCCTCTCTTCTTCATTTTGGTCTCTCGTTTCCACTTAAAGACACATTTAGGATTTAGTTTCCGGTGATGAAAGTGTCACATTTGGCCAAAACAGGAACAGCTTTTTTTTGGTGCATCCTGTTTTAATCTCTCTCTTTCTCTCTCTCTCTCTCTCTCTCTTTCTCTCTCTCCAGGAGACGGAGTTGGTTGAGTTGAGGGAGACGATAGAGACCCTGAAGACCCAGAACACCGACGCTCAGACCGCCATCCAGGTGGCGCTCAACGGTCCCGACCACCTGCACAAAGGTAAACCAGACTCTTCTATCACGGTGTTTATTTGGAGACTTCAGATGCATTTTTGAGCCCGACTGAACCCCTAATCAACGGAGCGTTTGTGCTGCATAGGTCAGTTTTTGTGGAAAACCTCGATTAGTCACAGAATATTGTGTAATCAGTTTTGTGAAATGACCTTTTGAAGAATCCAGCTTCTCCACAGCTGCTTGGTGAAGCCGAGCAACGCTGAAAGTTAAAGTTCTGATGTAGAAACGCTGGGTTTGATGCTATTTATGGTCCATGTGTTTTACTGCACACGCTGCTGGGTGGATCGTGTTAGTGGAGCTTCACATAGCATTCATGTGTGAGGGACTCACTGTAGACTGAGTGCTAATGCTAAGCTAACATGTTTAGACTTCTCTTTATTGATCCCTTTGGGATGACTCCCGCGAGGAAACTGGATTAATAGCAGAAACTTACAAAACTTAGCAAAATAACTTTAGAAAGTAAACAATAAACTCTTAGCTAAATATATGTAAAGTAGAGATAAGAATACAAGTAAAATAAAAATAAGTTAAGTGTAGAGAGCTGTATAGAGGATAAATATAAATAAATAGAGATGAAATGTATAGGGCTGTATCTGGCATTGTGTTTTTTGTACAGTGGATAAATGACATAAGCTGCAATTAGCAGTTAAATTAAATAACATTTTTGCACTAAAGTGGTGGATTAAGTTATTGCACACAAAAAAAAGACATTAGACATTCGAACACATCAGTTCTGAGTGTGTTGGTGGTGGTTTTGCAGACCTGCGGATCAGACGGCAGCACTCGTCGGAGAGCATGTCGAGCATCAACAGCGCGGCCAGTCACTCCAGCATGGGCAGTCTGGGCAAGGACGCCGAGGACAAGAAGAAGAAGAAGAAGAGCTGGGTACGTCAAACATACAGAAGGAAACCTCAGCTACGACCTGCTTGACTGCTCTCCTGCACATGAACATGAAATAGAATAACAAACTATTTCACTCTGCTACTCGGGAGCTGAGCTGCTCCTCAGTACCTGGAGGTTATTCATCTCTCAAACCAGCAGCAGACGTATACGTGTTTTTACAGGGGGTTTCCTAGTCATTGTCACGGAGGCGGTTTAAGACTCCAAAACACATGAATTATTCAGCGGCGGTTATTCTAGTTCAAATATAGTCTTTATGGCGGTATTAAAAGATTAAATGTCTTCTTTGCATAGATGAAGGGCCGTTTTGTGGAATAAAATCAGCTGAATGCCTTTAAAGGTGCGTTTAATATTCTGCATGAAGCTGCAGCTAAAAGTGGGTTTGCACAGCTTTTTTGTTTGGATTCTCCAGATTCTCGGAGGTCATCTGGAAACAACCTAAAAGTCACATTCACCTCCTGCTCGAAGGCACTCTGCCATCACATCCCCGTTGCTAGGTTACCGTGTCAGAGAGGGGGGGGGGGGGGGGGGGTCAATGACTGTTTGAGCTGCACTCTGAATCTCACGCACAGTGACAACAGCATGCAGATTAGGTTGGAGAGACGCTAAAGTGGCCGCGGACACGGAGGGGCAGCTCGTAACCGCGGCAACGGCTGCCCAGAGGTTAGAGGAGTCAGAGCACTCTCGCTTCCCATTCGGACGAGGGGCTCTTAATCCCTCAGTTCCTCCTCGGCTGCACTCGGTCACATTTAAAGGTCTAGAACCACTTCTAACTTCTGTCTCTTTGTGGGAGAAACACAAAGTGTCATGTTTCCGTTTCTGCCGACGTCCGTGTCCTCAAATCCCCACAAACGCCGGCCAAAACCATGTAAAAACCAGAAAGCTCTCTGGTGTTTCTGTCCTCTGCTCGGCTCTATGATAGCAGCTCAGCGTCGCCGGCTGGAGAGCTGTTATTTGCTGCAGCCCCCCCCCCCCCCAGAGTCGGCTGGATGACATATTAGAAGTTCGGTCTCGGCCCAAAACGCTGCCCTTGAAAATGAAACGCCACCAAAGTTCCCAGACACCCTATATAGCCCGCCATGATACGTGAGACCATCTCCACAAAAATCCAAGCCAGCCTCATGAATACAAATCAATCCTTTTACTTAGGCAGCAATTAATTATTCATTTGCATAAATCCTCACACACACGCGCGGGGGGAGTTGAACTGAGGTGACGGCGGGTGTGTGTGTGTGTGTTTTGCGTGGTTAACGTTGGGTGTGTTCCTCGTCTTCAGGTGGCTGACTCCATCCCGGCTCAGGTCAGTGTCTCCTGTATGTGTGTGTGGTTGCTCCCCGTCTTCCTGTATCCTTCCTCTTCTTTCCCCTTTCCTGGAAACATCGGCATGGAACCGGCAACCCTCCCCCCTCTCCTCCCCCCTTGTTCATTTTGAATGCCTGTCCATTTGTCGGATCATTAAAAAGCCTGGTCCCCCTCTCTCAGCCCCATCTCTACTTACAGCCTTGCTTTCTGCCTCTTGACCTAACGTGACCTTTTGCTTTGGAAACCACACACAGACTGACTTCCCGATCTGGCAGGAAGTGATGTATTTGTCGGTGGGGGTGGCCATATTAACGTCTCCCCCCCCCCGATCGGATGTGTCTTACAGCTACGCAGCTCCTTCAAGCAGGCGTTCAGCAAGAAGAAAACCAAATCCCAGTCGGCCCACGACGAGATGGAGGAGATGAGCGACTCGCTGCCGTCCTCGCCCAAACTGCAGCACGACAACCGGCAGGGCAGCATCGCCACGCTGCACTCCTCGCCCTCCACCACCGAGTGAGTCCTTCTCCCCTCCACACACATCAAATACCTCTCACTGTTGTTTTTATTTGTTATTTATTTTCAGAGTATTATTAGGTTTTTTCCTTGCTGTTGATCACAGGGAATGAAAAAGCACTACATTTAAAACGTACAATGTAACAACATTACTCTTCTTTTGTTTTTTGTTTTTCCTCCTTTAGACGTCCAAAATTATATTAATAAATAAATACTTAAGTGTGTAACGTAAAGTACATAAAGGGATATCCCTTCTACACATACACACGGATGATTATATATATCTGTGTACCTGCAAATACTAAGTAAATAGTATTTAATGATGCTTACATTCTCCCGTGTCTAAAGGTGCACATACACACCAAAAGGTATAAGATAGTGTAGTAATAATAATGATAATAATAGTAAAAGTAAAAAATAATAATGATGATAAATTAATAATAATAAAATAGAATAAATATAAAAATATATATAATAAAAAAAATAAAAATTGAGTAGGGGATCATGTTTTTTTCAGGTATTTTTGTCTGTTAAATCCTCACCTCGCCTTTCTTTAACCTCTGACCTCTCAGAGGATTAAAAATAAATGAATAAATAATAATCATAGTTAAAATAAAAAAGGGAATAATGATGATAGATTAACCAAAAATAATAATAATGAAAAAAATATATATATAATAAAAAATAAAACATTGGGGTGGAGGGGATCATGTTTTTGTCACTGTTCTTTTTGTCTGTTAAATCCTCACCTCTTCTTTCGTTGACCTCTCCTCTGACCTCTGTTCATCCTTCTCTTTAACGCTCTCCCCCCGCTGTAGCAAGTGCGTTTGCGATAGCAAGTCCTCCCCCATTTGGACGCCAACGAAAAGGCAAAACGGCCACGTGGTCTACAAGCACAGATCCCGGTAATGGGCTCTGTGTCGCCGGGCTCCCAGGGAGTGTGTGTGTGCGGCTGGGGTGTGTTGGTGTGACTCATCGGCATGTCGGAGGCCATCCTCTCTCCTGGTTCACAAACTGAACCGGGACCAGTAATGAGCAGGACATGGAAATCAAGTGATGAGACAAATTCAGCCTCTTTTTTGCCAAATAGCGAGCTAGCATGAGTGTTCTGTGCACCGTGTGCTGCAGCGTGAGCGGCTGAACCATTCGTTTGGCGTGGTTTTCTCGGGGGCGGATTCTTGTTGTGTTGCATCTAACTCTAGTTTTTAGATCTCGGCCTGTTTGAAAATAACTGAATCGTGATGAGGAGACAACAACCACCTCTACATCCCATATAACTGCACATATATTATAGCTGTTCTATAATCAGTATATGGGGAGTGAATGGGGGTGGATCCGCTGTCCCAGATGTCCCTAATTCATCTCCTACCTGTGCTGACTCAGCTTTCCCTCTGAACTTCAGCTCTCCTGTTTCCTTTAAGTGTGTGTTCTCTCTCTAGAGTGTGTGTTTGTATATAACCCTTGAGGTGACCTCCCCTCCCCCTTCCTCCTCCTCCTCCTCCTCCTCCATCCTGTGTGGTTTGCAGGCTCTGTGAATGCACCGAGGCCGAGGCAGAAACCATCCTGCTGCTGAAAAACGAGCTGCGGGAGAAGGAGCTCAAGTTGACGGACATCCGCCTGGAGGCGCTTAGCTCCGCCCACCACCTGGACCAGATCCGCGAGGCCATGAACCGCATGCAGGTGCTGACTCACCTGAGGGCATGCATTTATCTATTTTAGATACATTTTAAACGTCTAATTTCCTGCTCTCATACTTTCCACCCATACTGAACATCCTCTTTACACTTCACACAGATATTCATGATATAGTGTATATATATAGATATATAAGTTCATGATATAGTATATATATAGATATATAAGTTCATGATATAGTGTATATATATAGATATATAAGTTCATGATATAGTATATATATAGATATATAAGTTCATGATATAGTGTATATATATAGATATATAAGTTCATGATATAGTATATATATAGATATATAAGTTCATGATATAGTGTATATATATATAGATATATAAGTTCATGATATGCACGGCTGCACGGTGGTGTAGTGGGTAGCACTCTCCCCTCACAGCAAGAGGGTCCCGGGTTAGATTCCCGGGTCGGCCCGGGTTCCTTCTGTGTGGAGTTTGCATGTTCTCCCCGTGTAAGCGTGGGTTCTCTCCGGGTTCTCCGGCTTCCTCCCACAGTCCAAAGACATGCAGGATGGGGATAGGTTAATTGGTGACTCTAAATTGCCCGTAGGTGTGAATGTGAGCGTGAATGGTTGTCTGTCTCTACATGTTGGCCCTGTGATAGACTGGCGTCCTGTCCAGGGTGTACCCTGCCTGCGCCCAATGACAGCTGGGATCGACTCCAGCCCCCCCGTGACCCTAAATACAGGATAAGCGGTAGAAAATGGATGGATGGATGTTCATGATATAGCTTCATTCTCCATGGAACTATTCCTTAAAGCAGAGATCTTCAACAGGGGGTTCGGGACCCCTAGTGGATCCGCAGAGTTACTGCAAGAGGGTCCCCGAAATGATCTGATCCCAAACTTTATTTCTTCCATGAATCAAAAAATGTAAAAAATATACCGTAACATGAATGCAACCTATAATGAGCAAATATATATTGAATATGATACGTAATAAGGTGGTCCTTGGCCTGAAAAAGCCAGCTTCCCAACGATCACAAATCTGAGCCAGCATGCCGTATCACCTCCGATCCTGCCGTTTAATAAACGAAGCGTCATTTAAATCACCTGTGAAGGTGAACACACTCCGGAGCCGTGGAATGAAGATGTTTCCTCACCTCATGAAGCTGAATAAAACGATACAAAGTGAAGTTTTCTTCCTGTAAATGCACACATTCGATTCCGTTCATCCCCCTTGATGTTTCCCAACGAGCCGCCGCTTCATCGCCTCGCATCTTTAATGTTCAGAGACGCGGCGTCATTTCATATTCTTGAAAGGAGCGCGAGTTCAAAGAGGATGGCCACAAGTGTCTCCGCTGTTAAGTGGATCTTTGTGGATGTGGGTTGCCTCGTCTGTGGAAGCCCTATAGTCTGCTCTCAGATCTGCGGATCATGTTAAGGCTCCTTATCTGAGACTTAACCTTAAGTACAAAGAGAGCCTTGAAGTTCAGAAAGCTGCTTACAGCCCATAACGCCTGTAATACTGACTCAATACAACAGCCTGAACGCAGCTTTGAAACGCGCTCTAGTCTGTCTCACGTTCACTCTTTTCTCTGCGGATCAACAGAATGAGATCGAGGCGTTGAAGGCGGAGAACGATCGCCTGAAGTCCAGCGGGAACGCCACGCCGACCGCCACGCCCCTGAAGACGGCCCGGCCGCCCTCCGAGACCTCCAGCACGTCCTCGTCCTCCTCCCGTCAGTCCCTGGGGCTGTCGCTCAACAACCTCAACATCACCGACACCATCATGTCAGGTCAGTCTGGCCTCAGCGGCTCCAGGTGTCTGTAGGTCCAGGTGTCTGTAGCTCCAGGTGTCTGTAGCTCCAGGTGTCTCCAGGTGTATGTAGCTCCAGGTGTCTGTAGCTCCAGGTGTCTGTAGCTCCAGGTGTCTCCAGGTGTCTGTAGGTCCAGGTGTCTGTAGCTCCAGGTGTCTGTAGCTCCAGGTGTCTCCAGGTGTATGTAGCTCCAGGTGTCTGTAGCTCCAGGTGTCTCCAGGTGTCTGTAGCTCCAGGTGTCTGTAGTTCCAGGTGTCTGTAGTTCCAGGTGTCTGTAGCTCCAGGTGTCTGTAGTTCCAGGTGTCTGTAGTTCCAGGTGTCTCCAGGTGTCTACAGTTCCAGGTGTCGCCAGGTGTCTGTAGGTCCAGGTGTCTCCAGGTGTCTGTAGCTCCAGGTGTCTGGAGCTCCAGGTGTCTGTAGGTCCAGGTGTCTCCAGGTGTCTGTAGCTCCAGGTGTCTGGAGCTCCAGGTGTCTGTAGCTCCAGGTGTCTCCAGGTGTCTACAGCTCCAGGTGTCTGTAGGTCCAGGTGTCTGGAGCTCCAGGTGTCTGTAGCTCCAGGTGTCTCCAGGTGTCTACAGCTCCAGGTGTCTGTAGGTCCAGGTGTCTGTAGTTCCAGGTGTCTGTAGCTCCAGGTGTCTCCAAGTGTCTGTAGCTCCAGGTGTCTGTAGCGGTTTCTCACGGGGAAAAAAATGTGATTCTTATTTATATAACTTCTACTCTCACTTTAGTTATTTTAAAATGTAAAAAAATTATAATTATACTAATTATTATGTTGAAAGTGGTGTTAGATTTGCCTTTGTTTATTTACATTTTTGTAATCAGTTAAAAAAAATGAAGATTATCTAATCTTTTAATCTCATAATTTGCCACGCCGCCTTTATGAGCCCACAGAGGACCGGAGTCGATCCTGATGCATGGACTCATTAAAAAATGGATTTCGTATCGTGAATCATTCTGAGTTGAAAATCGATTCTGAATGGAATCGTGAGACCCCCAAAGATTCCCCCAGAAAGCCGAGTATCCAACAGAACACACATCTCTTTACTGCAGGTGTGTCCAGAGAATGAAACCTGCTGGCTTGTCAGAGCCGGATTCTTCTGTCTGCTTAAACACACTTCATGTTCTCTTCGGGCAGAACTCCAGCTGGATTATCTCCCTCCACACTTTCCTCAATGAGCGTGAGAGAATTACGTTAGCAGAGCAAAAAAATGATCCGGAGGAGAAATGATGAAATAGCTGCTCACACACACACACACACACACACACACACACACCAGCGCAGTGAGAGAGTTTTGTCCTGTAATTAGCATCGAAGGCGCCGCTCCCTCCGAGGACTCGCTCCTCGTTAATGGATGGAGGGATGAGCCGGGTGCAGCGGCGCGTGGGAGGACGAGGGCCAGCGGGCCGTTATCGCCCCGACGCAGAGCCCTCGGCTGGGGGACGCCGGCCGCATACAGAGTGGCTCCTCCTTCTCCTCCTTCTCCTCCTTCTCCTCCTCCCAAACAGGGAGTCCGGGGGAGAAAAGAGGATGAAGGGAGGAGTTAGGGGCCTTGGTCGTTGTCAGAGGTCAAAGGTGGCAGGAAACTACAAATATGTCAAAATGCTGCAGATTGGGTCCAATAATTAAAGCTGCTTCCATCAGTATTTTTATATTGATGATGTATCACATGACTGCGTTTAGCCACTAAATAGCCACAGATGCAGTTTCTGTTATATATTTAAATGAGGAGAGTGAATATCTGACTCCACATAAGATATGATGTCATGTGACAAAGACTCCTGGTCAAATATGAGAACTTTGATGCTGTTTGATCTGTCATAATAGTTTAAATAAAAACATCAACAAGTTTAGCCTCCAGATTTCCCAAAGCATCACAAATTGTGATTTTTTTATGAATTTATGAGCAGAGAAGCAGTTTCTAACACCAAATATGATGAATAATGTGGGATTAGTATTCCTAATTTTTATTTCATGGCTAGTTTTTGTTGAGTAATGCATAGCATAGATTAAAAACACAACAAACAATGCATTTGAGTACTGATTTTGGATCTTATTTATGGATTCTAACATTTAATTTGTTAACCAGTTCTGCGGTTGCATGCAGGGCTGCTGTGGCTAACAAGCAGAACTGATCCAGGATCAGGCTGAATCCATCATTTAAAATAAACCTCCTCACAGTTCCTCTGACTTGGTCATTCTGTGCACTCGCCGAGAAAAAAAGCTTCGCTATGAAAACATTGATTAAACGTAAAAGTAATTATAGGATGAAGGAAAAACCCATTAACTAACTTTTTTCTTTTGGAGTGTGTTTGTCCGTTTTCCAGCTCCAATCTTTAGCCAGCAGGCAGAGAGAGAGAGAGGGCGAGAGAGATTTGTTTATAATGAATCAAGACGGTGATCGATTTCTTCTGCTTTCAGATATTCTGCTCGACGACGGCTACGAGGGGAATCTACGCAAGGAGGGCCGGAGCGTGCGGATCGTGGTGACCATCAACAGCGGGCCGTACACTACCAAGGTCAGCTGGCGATGACTCAGCATTATTTCATCCATCCCAAGCTGCCGCTCCTTTCTGACTCCTGTTTGTTTTTTTTTATTTGATTCTTCAGGGCAAACACGGCCACGCGTACCTGATCGGGTCTATAGGCGTGAGCGGGAAAACCAAGTGGGACGTCCTGGACGGGGTCATCCGACGCCTCTTCAAGGTCAGTTTATTTAGGGATGTAACAGCACGAGTATAACGGATGTTTTCATCATATACAAGTTGGAATAATGTGCAAATGTCTCGTCTTTTAGAGCACCAAACAAATGTGCATGAATTCATTTCACCTGTTCAAGTGATGAATTTAAATAAGAGCAGGATTGTTTAATATTCCAGCTTTATGGGCGAAAAAAGTGTTTGTGAAGTAGGGGTGGGTAAAAATATCAATACGGCAATATATCGCGATACTTTTTCGCCCGATACAATATCGATTTTACACAGTTTACACACATACCTTTACATTATTTTTATATGACCTCTTCAGTTCAGTGTTCAAACAGTGACACAAAAGGAGAAACATTATTTATTATTACTATTATTATTATTTATTATTTTGTGCATTATCACTAAGTGTAATTTATCCTTTTCATTTTATTTTCAGTATTTATTCCAGTGAATTTCATGGGAATTAATAAAATGGAGAGGCTGTTTTGAATGAAATTGTTTTGACTCAATTTGTCCTCTGATCAAAATCATCTGATGTACATATACAGGTACTTGGGTTTTCATTCAGTTTTTCATTTCAATATCGTGATACGTATTGTATCGTGACCAAAGTATCGTGATACATATCATATCGTGACCAAAGTATCGTGATACGTATCGTGACCAAAGTATCGTGATACATATCGTATCGTGACCAAAGTGTCATGATACGTATCGTGACCAAAGTATCGTGACCAAAGTATCGTGATACGTATCGTATTGTGACCAAAGTATCATGATACGTATCGTATCGTGACCAAAGTATCGTGATACATATCGTATCGTGACCAAAGTGTCATGATACGTATCGTGACCAAAGTATCGTGACCAAAGTATCGTGATACGTATCGTATTGTGACCAAAGTATCATGATACGTATCGTATCGTGACCAAAGTATCGTGATACATATCGTATCGTGACCAAAGTGTCATGATACGTATCGTGACCAAAGTATCGTGACCAAAGTATCGTGATACGTATCGTATTGTGACCAAAGTATCATGATACATATCGTATCGTGACCAAAGTGTCATGATACATATCGTATCGTGACCAAAGTATCGTGATATGTATCGTATCGTGACCAAAGTATCGTGATACATATCGTATCGTGACCAAAGTATCGTGATACATATCGTATCGTATCGTGACCAAAGTATCGTGACCAAAGTATCATGATACGTATCGTATCGTGACCAAAGTATCGTGATACATATCGTATCGTGACCAAAGTGTCATGATACGTATCGTGACCAAAGTATCGTGACCAAAGTATCGTGATACGTATCGTATTGTGACCAAAGTATCATGATACGTATCGTATCGTGACCAAAGTATCGTGATACATATCGTATCGTGACCAAAGTGTCATGATACGTATCGTGACCAAAGTATCGTGACCAAAGTATCGTGATACGTATCGTATTGTGACCAAAGTATCATGATACATATCGTATCGTGACCAAAGTGTCATGATACATATCGTATCGTGACCAAAGTATCGTGATATGTATCGTATCGTGACCAAAGTATCGTGATACATATCGTATCGTGACCAAAGTATCGTGATACATATCGTATCGTATCGTGACCAAAGTATCGTGACCAAAGTATCGTGATACGTATCGTATTGTGACCAAAGTATCATGATACGTATCGTATCGTGACCAAAGTGTCATGATACATATCGTATTGTGACCAAAGTATCGTGATATGTATCGTATCGTTACCAAAGTATCGTGATACATATCGTATCGTGACCAAAGTATCGTGATATGTATCGTATCGTGACCAAAGTATCGTGATACGTATCGTATCATGACCAAAGTATTGTGATACGTATCGTATCGTGAGGTTGTTGCCAATACTCACCCCTAGTGTGAAGAGTCTGTATTAAAACGCCTCCCTGCCTGCAGGAGTACGTGTTCCGGGTGGACCCTCTGACCAGCCTCGGCCTCAGCTCAGACAGCATCGTGTGCTACAGGATGGGCGAGGTGGTCCGCTCCCACACCTCCGAAGTGCCTGAGCTGCTGCCCTGCGGATACCTGGTGGGCGACAGCAACGTCATCAAGGTCAACCTCAAAGGTGCGGCGGCGGCGAGGAGCTTCTGTTTCAGGACCACGGCTGCTGTCGGACCCGGTGTAATGCATGTGATCGTTCTCCCCAGGTGTGAGGGAGAACAGCATCGACAGCCTGGTCTTCGACACGCTGATCCCGAAGCCCATCGTCCAGCGGTACCTCAACCTGCTGATGGAGCACCGCCGCATCATCCTCTCGGGCCCCAGCGGCACCGGCAAGTCCTTCCTGGCCTCCAAGCTGGCCGAGTACATCATCTCTCAGATGGGGCAGCCGGTGACGGAGCACAACGTGGCCAGCTTCAACGTGGACCAGAACTCCAGCAAGGTGGGAGGGGGAGGAGGAGCTTTATCTACAGCGCTTATGTGTCGGTTTAGCAACGTCCTACATCTCCCATAATGCATTCCTACACCTCTAGATGTATAGACGGAGATAAAACGTTTTATACACATAATAAAGAGACAGTTTGTATATGTTGATGGCAGTAGATTTCTTATTGATGATGAGCATAAAAGAAATATATCAGCATTTAAACTGTGAGCTCCAGGATGCAACATTTTACTTGCATCCGTAGTAAAAGTTTGCCCAGAGGAAGAAAAGCCTGAACGTTTTAATATTTTAATACTGCGTCTAAATGAAGAATGAAGTAAATCCTTGATGCTTCCTGTTGCAGGACCTGCGTCAGTATCTGTCCACGCTGGCGGAGCAGTGTAACTCCGAGGAGACGGACATGGAGCTCCCCACCGTGGTGATCCTGGACAACCTGCACCACATCGGCTCCCTCAGCGACATCTTCAACGGCTTCCTCAACTGCAAGTACCACAAATGGTGAGAGGAAACGAGGATTTAAAGTCTACATTCAGGGAGACGTGTGACTGTGAGTAAGTGTGTGTTGTCGTCTCCATGCAGCCCTTATGTTATCGGGACCATGAACCAGGGAGTCTCCTCCTCCCCGAACCTCGAGCTGCACCACAACTTCAGGTTTGTTGGATTTGACTTCCCTTCGACGCGTTATTTCTCCCAGACTCTCCGATGAAGGCCTTCCTCCACGAGGAGCCCCTTTAATTACATCTCTGGGATAATCAGCCTCGTTAGAAGGAAGTGATCACACCGTTAATGAGTGGAAATCACGATTTGGCAAATATAAAAGTCGTTAGGGGAGAAGCTCATCCCAGAATAGGAATGCGTTATGGAAAATGAAAATCCAACCCCCCCCTCCCGTCGTAGGTGGGTGCTGTGCACCAACCACACCGAGCCGGTGAAAGGCTTCCTGGGACGTTTCCTGCGGCGGAAGCTGATCGAGACGGAGATCGATAAGAACATGCGCAGCAACGACCTCATCAAGATCATCGACTGGATCCCCAAGACCTGGCAGCACCTCAACGGCTTCCTGGAGGCCCACAGCTCCTCTGATGTTACCATAGGTCAGTCTCTCTCTCTACGATGAGTCCACCCTCCATCCAACAACCACTCAACCTCTACCCCCCTTCTGCAGGTCCCCGTCTCTTCCTGTCCTGCCCCATGGATGTGGAAGGATCCCGGGTCTGGTTCACGGACCTGTGGAACTACTCTCTGGTGCCCTACCTGCTGGAGGCCGTGAGGGAGGGGCTTCAGGTACGTCCTTTAAGCCTAAAACCTCCAGAGCAAACGTTAAGTCGATTGACTGAGCTAAAAAGTTGATAGTCTATCGTAGAAGGAGTAAGTGGTGACGTCCGTACCTCGTCCTCTGCAGCTGTACGGGAAGCGAGCGGCGTGGGAGGATCCGTCTAAGTGGGTGAACGACACGTACCCGTGGAACGCCGCCCACCTGCAGCAGGACGGCCAGGCGCTGCTGCAGCTGAGGCCCGAGGACGTCGGCTACGACGGCTACAGCTCGTCCAAGGAGGGGGCGTCGTCCAAGCAGGTGTCTCAGAGCGACACGGAGGGAGACCCGCTGGTGAGGAGGCCGCACTGTTCACTCTGTTCACTCTGTTATCACTGTAGAGACAGGAGGATATGGAGGACTTATAGGTTTCCATAGAAACCGGGGAGGAGTGTAACCTTGGCTTCTCAAGGGAACAAATAAAACAAATGGAGAAGCTCGATGCACAGCGAGGTGGTGTAGGTTTGCACTCTCACACACACACACACACACACACACACACACACACATACACACACACACACACACACACTGAACTATTCAGGGAGGACAGAGAGAGAATGATTTTCTATTTGGTGGGTTATTGCAGCCCAAGAGGAATTAAAGGGTAGTCATCCAAAAACAACTCGACTGGCTCGATGTGTGTGTGTGCTTGCCTGTGTGTGTGTGTGTGTGTGTGTGTGTGTGTGTGTGTGTGTGTGCAGGTGTGCCGAGGCTCATTTTAGGAACACTTGAAGCAATGCACCAGATGCGGCAGCACTTGTGCATTATTTAGACCGTTAGCTCGGGTGCAGGGATGAGAAGTTCTGCAGGTTTCATGATGCTGATTTACAGCCGGCTCCGTCATTAGACGTCGGTTTGATTCCCTTCCTGTTTTTCTAACTCACGATTGTTGAGCTCTGCATGATCGGCCAGCTGTCTACTGTCATCTTTTTATTACTTCTCTTTACTGCCTTTTCATTTCTTTTATTTACTCATTGTTTTATCTTTTGTATCAATCTTAACTTGCTTTTTTTACTCACTGCTACAGGCGCTATATAAATAAACAAAGACAGAATTATCGGAGGGCTACAGATAAAAGTAACCAAGTATTATTCTTTATGTCGACCCATCTTTGTTTTCAGATGAACATGTTGCTACGGCTACAGGAAGCAGCGAACTACTCCAGCACGCAGAGCTGCGACAGCGACAGCACCAGTCACCATGACGACCAGCTGGACTCCTCGCTGGAGTCGGCGCTATGAGACCTCCGAACCTTTCCCGATAGCGCACAGATGTTCGATGTATGAAAAGTTTTATTATCCAAAATGGTTATACCCACCGTTTGAAAAGGAAAAAAACACATATTTTTACATTAACTATGGTGCAATATTCAAATCAAAGTTTGTTTTCAAAGCAGCCAACTCGGTGGTCGACGTGAGGAAACAATGGTACGAGTTGGATCCGTATATATATTTTAAACACATCAGATAGATCTTTTTTTTTAATGGATGTATAACATTTTAGAATACAACTTTTCATATATGTGTCTGACGAGGGACCGTTTACTTCCGAGGAGTAAATCACGTTGTTTTAACGGTGAGGGGTCAGAAAAAAAGAGAAAGCCACGAGTTTCAACTGGATTTTTCTTTTTTTTTCTTCTTCTTTTTTGTTCCTTCATCCCAGATATATCTTCAGATGTTTACAGTTTATGTCTTTACTTGTTTACAGAGGTGCTTCACACACACACACACACACACACTTACACACAGGCAGCAGCAGGATTATAATGAGGCTTTGATTCCCCGGGACACTGAGAGTTTTCTGGTGAAGTAGTGCCCTCTGGTGGCCAAAAAACTGATTTCCCATACACACAAATCAGAGTTTCTGTATTCCAGTGGTTTTATTTTGATCGTCTCTTTGCCTTTTTCTCTGAACACAAAGACAATTCGACATCGACGTGTTCAAAGCCTCTGCAGCCCAACTAGAAAATTCTCACATAGGGCACACTAGTCCGACGTGGGGCTCCGTGGTGCTGGTCTCCGGTCTTGAGCCTCCTCGGCGTCGGGGCCCCTGCCCAGCCGCCCCTCGCCGCCCTGCATGCCAACAACAAGCACAACGAAAGCACCCTTGTCTGTGTGTCATCCAGCCACATCGCTACTGTGAAGAGAGAAAAAAAAGTGCCAATGTTTCCCTTTGATTTACTGCCAAACACACATAAACACACATGACATCACAGGGCTGGAATGGTTGTAAACGTAGCGCCTTAGGGAGCCGTCGGAAATCACCACTAAACCCCTCCCCCGAACAACGATTGTCCAATCATCAGCGACCGCGACTCGGCATCTCTGTCAAGCTTTTTCTCCACGTGTGTGAGGAGTTGGGAGGGTGATCTGCAAACGTTAAAACCCTTTCCCCCCTCGTGTGACGTTACGATGAAATGTATGCAAGCTAAGCAGCCAAACGGAGTCGTGTTAGAATATTAAATATTAAAATAGCTGGTTTTACTTCATTCTTGAATCACATATTTACAAAGAAATTACAAAAAATATTCTTGTAAAACTTTAAAACTCGAGCTCCAGTTGATGAAATGTTTAAAAAAAAAATATGCAATGTTGTTTCTGAAGTGTGACAACGGAAAGGCTTGACAGGCCATAGCAACAGTTGCCAGGGGGAGAGGGAGGGGAGGGGCTTTGCTGCAACAGTATGATGTGAATCAGAGCTGATCAATCAACAAAGTCTCAGTTTAATTGAATGATGCAAGCCTGGAACTTGTTCAGCATATGCACCCATCTGGGATCCACGAGGTGCCAAAAAAACACACAAAAAAAATCCAAAGTATTTTTGAGATGTGAACCAGATGGGCCCCGACAGCTGAATAAGGGAACAATGATACTGGTGCTTTTCTCACTGCCTTAAATGTGCAAAAAAAAAAAAAAAAGAAAAGAAAGGGAGGCGTCCTCGTGCTCCCACGTGAGAAGAAGAGACGTTTCATGTCATGATGATGATGATCTGCTTCCTGCTGCTTGTAGTTTGTTTTTGTTTTGTCGCTCCATCTTTCTCCAAATTGTTCTTGTTTCTGACAGTTTAAAAGAGTTGATGCTGTATTTGAATTGAAAACTGACCAATATTGTAAAAAAACATTTTAAAAAAAGGGGGCGGGGGGTATTTTTTATTTGTTTGTTTTAAAGCCCAGTTGAGCTGGGCTCACTTGAACTGACAGGAGCACAACCAAACTGTTTCTTGGGGTTTTCTAGCCTAATGAGCATGTTTTGAAGCTTTTTAAAGGAGGGATGCATCGAGAGGAGAGACCTTTACCGTTACGCGTATTGGAACGGAAGCCATTTTTTTGAATTTTTTGATTGTTCTCTCTTTGTTTCATAACGAGTCGGTTGGTTTTGCACACTTTGAGGTTTTGGGGGGAGGGAGGGGGGGGGGTTGTAAATACTTAAGTCTTGCACAGTGAATCAAAGATGCATTCTGCCCTGTTGATGTTACAATATGCTTAACGAGTAAATTATTGTACTTTTGAAAACAGAGAGAGAGAAAAAAAACTCAACACGCTGTCAGAAGCAGGTGTGTGTATCGTGGTGATTGGATGTTTTTGCCTGTGCAGGAGGCATAAGGTGTACAGTAAGAAACGTTTTAACTCAAATCACAGACTGAGAACAAAAAATAGGCACTTTTCCAGTATCCCCCCCTCCCCCCCTCCCTCTCTGGATCCTCTCCATCTTTAGGGAATTCCTGTTCCTTAGATGCACTTCCTCTCTGGACATCTTTCACCGCCCCAAGCTTACCGACACGCTTACAGGCCCGAGGCACCGAAGCTGACCTGACACCGTACTGTATACATTCACCAACAACCCACAGGTGCTAGTGGTCAGTCTAACAAACCCCATCAGAGACCAAGACGTCACGTTGTCACAACCTCAGGACAATCCTTCTCCTCTACAATCCTACCTAGTGTTCAGCTTCACGTGTGTCTCCGCAGCCAAGCCTCTGATGGTCCACACAAACACACACACACACACATATACGTCCGTCCAACTCGGCCGGCCTCATACGAGGGTGTGCAATTGCATGATGAAAATAGGTTGGTGGTTACCACGGTAACAGGTTGCTCCTTACCTACAGTATAAAGTTTAGTCCCCCCCCCCAATAGTTCACCCTCTCTCTCTCCACTACAGTTGTAGGCCAAGAGATCCTGGTCTAGCTTTGGGGACTATGACACAGTGTGCACCATAGTGTTGATGATCAGCTGGTCATTTTTTATTTTATTTTTTTTTATGCCACTTAACACTTTGCAGTTACATCTCAGTTGGAAAAAAAACCCATAGCATTTATTCTGGTTTGAGAGAAAGTTTTTCTTCTTTTTTTGGGTGAAACATTTGTCCTTAAATGTTTTATATTTTGTACATTTGTATGTAACATATCATGTAAATAGACAGAGACAGTGATTTAACTCATCTGGAGGATTTTGTAGTCTTTGTAAAGCCCTAATAAATGGTATTTGGTGTCACACGAGCAAACGACATGCTGAGCTTCTTTTTTATTTGTTTGGGCATGTGTGTGGAGTAAAGGAATCAGAGGTGGGTATCATAGAGAATATAATGTTAATGTCTTGTACCACAAAAATAAAATAAATGTTGTACTGGGGAGAAATCAATTCTAAAATGTACAAAACTTGATGTAAACAGGACACCGTGCACAATACATGTGATATAATTTATGCCAAAGTTACTGCTGGATGTATGAAAGTATCTCTGTTGCCCAATAAAGTATGTGTTGCCCTGTCAGAATAAAGCTGTAGAGCTGTCAACAGTGGCATTATCCGACATCTTTGTAATACCAATGTTAATGTCGCAATAATCCCAGCAGCAATGTCAAGTATAGCCAATAATTTAATATCTAAAAATGTGTAAAAGGCATCTATCATAAGACTAAATAGCATCCGACACTTTATTTTGAAGGGCTACTTGTGTGCGTTCTCTTCCCGGGGATGCGCGCGCACGCAGCTCTCGCCAATAGCAGCAAAAAAAAAAAAAAAAATGGCACCGGGCGCGACTCCCGTGACGGAGTCAGAAAAGGACTTCAGAAAGTTTGAAGGGGCGTCGGTGTCGTTACCGAAACACTCGTACTGGTACGACTGCTGGTTGTTCGTGGTGTTCGATGCCGCGCTGTTCCTCGCCGTGTATTTCCTGGTGCCCTAGGACGGTAAGTGACTTTTCTGTGTGTAGTTGAGAAGGCGGATACGGAAGTCGCTAAAGCTACGGAGCTAAATTAGCCTCGTTAAGCTAACAGTCTATGTTGTTGACACTGATCTGACATGAGGCGATTAAAATGACGCCGTTTGTTTGGCACTAACATAATTAATGTTAAGTTAAACTTGCACAAACCCAGAAGCCGTCATCGTTTAAGGACATTAAACTACCCGTTAACTACCGTTGTCCTTAATGGGAGGTTGTTCCACCGTTACATCCGGGTACCACAGCAGTGATAACAGCTAAAGAAGAAGCCGGAAAAGGCACATTTTGAGTGTTTTAGTTCAACTACCAAAACGAATAATTAATCTGCATATTTATTAATGTTGTGACACATGAGGTGTTGTATTTGACACACAATGCCATGATATTGGTGCTGATAAAATAGTTTTATTACATACCACCTTTTATTTAGCTTTAAAAAGATAAATGTTGTAGTCGTGTCAAATTACAATACATTTTTGCTGATAATCAACCTTCTGCTTTTGTTGAAGGTCTGTCCCCTGGACTATGGAGCCTGAAGACGTGGATTGTTGGTCCAGCTGGCCCCGCTGTCAGGAATACAAACCCAGCTTCGACTGAATTTAACACAGTTAATGTTATTGGATGGTGTATCCCATCTCTCCATGGCGTGGCAAGTTTGATACTTGTGTAACATCCTGCTTCGACATCAGAGATTCGACCCACGGAGCTGCTTCCCTCGGTGACCTGTTGATTGTTGCTGTGGACCGCCTTCCTCCATTGATCCATTCACGTTGTTGCCGTGGGGAAGAGATGCACTTCAAGTGTTTTTATTTAAAAGTGGCCATCTGATGACCCAGTGTGGGGGCTTTGCTGGATGACGGCAGAGAAATGACATTTTGCACACACTTTTTATACGGTCGAATATGATTTTAGCCTATTGAAATCTTGAAAGTTTGCACATGGAATATACTCCAAATAAAATCTATTACCTATCTGCTAAATGGTGGCTATTTTTTTCTATAATATTTATATTTGCACACATTAAAAAGCTGAGTAGAAAATATATCTTAAAAGACCTTGGGGAATTATTTCTGCTGTCAAATTAATAATTTGGCGGATCCATCCATCATCTTCTGATTATCCTGAGAAATTTGGTAGATAATAACTTTAATGGCAATACACAACTGACAGCCATTAATGCACTTTAGTTTTACCTCAGATGATGAAGACCAAACTACCTGCTGTGTTTCTCCCCTCACAGATTATTTAATGACTATCTGCACGAAGTAATCGTGGTATTTCCTTTAAATATATATTTATAATCTATGTATTGTGCATATTATCACATGGTGCTTTTATGACAAGCATATAAATACAGTTTGTTCTTACTGAGTACATGTCGTTTAGAATTTAACGCTCTTATTTTGTAAATAATACCACACGTGTTTCCGGTCTCTGAGGAGCTAACAACAAATGCAGCTTGCAAGCTAACGGCAGTTTGTCAGAGGACTTTTTAAAAGTGACAAAACGTCGCTGTAACCATGGAGACGAACGGAAACACCCGTGACGTGGAAAACGCGGGTCAGTTTTTCATGACGTGTTTGGAGTTCTTGTCGCCGGTGCTCGTGCGCGGTGTCGTTATCTCTCGTCGTCTCGTTAGCCGCAGCTAGCCGTTAGCTAAAACTAACGCAGCGTTAAATCCAACGTGAACATAACAACACACGTGGAATCAGGAGGGTAGCGTTGCCAGGGAGTTACCGAAACGTGTGACGTTTACTTTGTGGTCACGAAAAGCTGTAAAAGTCTCGTTTAGCCACTTTTTCCACTGTTATGCTAGTTCAGCTAAATCAAGCTTTCTGTGTGAGGGATGTTTAAAACAAACATAAATAACTAAGAACTAAAAACATGCTGACTAAAATGCTGTTGTGTGTCCTCACTACAGTTGTGTTTCTTCTCTCTGCAGCTCTGCACGAAACCTGAATTAGCTTTTCAGCTCGATGCTGCTTGTTGTGCAATCTGCAGTTTCCTAATCTTCTCTTTTAACACACTAAAACATCTGTAACAGGAGATTCCCCAGTGACCTCTGCATAACCTCTAAGCCCTTCACATCTGTATCACTGCAGCCAGATGTCCTGTATTTAATGTTGAAGTCAGGTTCTACCACTTATATGACGTATATGATCACCCTCATGTCCCTGTGTGTCTAACACAGATATCTTCCTGCCGCTGTCGTCGCTGAGGCTGCTGATGCCTCCCCTGCGGCTGCTCTCTGCAGCGATGTGGCAAGTGGCTCAGCGGAGGGACGTCCTCGACTACGACAAGCTGGACGAGTTTGTGACGCTGGTGACGGCCACGGTGCCGGACCTCCTCAGTCCCAAGCAGCTGGGCAAGCTGCTCCTGCGGCTGAGAGCCAAAGTGAGTCACGTTCACCGAGATGTTGAGAATCGGTACAGTAACGGTTACAGTTGACGCATGTTTTCCTCTTCAGGTTATTCTCGAGTTGTGCAGGAATGAGGAAACGGCCAGCATGCTGCGCGTACAGCCTCACCTGGATCGAATCCGCCCACCAGGATACACCGGAGTAAGTGAGAGCAGAGTTTACACAGCTGCCTGATTGCAATTCCCCGAAACAGGCGGCAACATGTCGGCCCCTTTGTGATGGTGTGTTTTTAGAGCGGAGATGCAGAGGTGGATGCAGAGGAGGCCATATTCGTGGAGCTCATCCAAACCCTCCTGAAGGAGCCAGCAGAGCGGGAGCATTTCTACCAGGTGAGACAGCTTCACATGTGGCTCAGAGAATCTGATTGTGCCCCAAACTGTCCCTTTGTAACCCTTTGAGCAGCTGGTTACCGTTGCTCCTTCCTCAGGAGGTTTTTCCGACGGAGTACGGCCCCAGCTACGACACGGACATGCAGCTCCTCGTGTGGGAGTTTCTGTCTAAACTGGAGAAACTCCTGCCGGTACCGGACCTCAGTCAGGTAGAGGACAGAGCATCACATCACAGCTGCTGCTTCTGCTTGAAACATACACTGTGTTTAAGAATGGAATCTATTTCTGATTTCTGAAACATATGCAACAATTGTAAAGTATACTTAATTTTGTCATGTGTGTATAAATATAATATTGTTCAAAATATTGTTAAAATGAAAATCCTCTACGGTGTCACTATCTGTTTGTGAGGAGCCGTGTTATGAGGAAGAGTCATGGAGGATCATGTGTGTGAGGGTTTGTTTTGGTGCCTTTTCATTCTGAACTGACTGCGATCGCCTCGGTCCAGCTGACAGGCTTGTTTTGTCCGTGAACAGACGGTGTTGTGGCTGACGTCTGCCCCCTCTGTGCTGAAGGACTGCTTGCAGACGCTCTCCAACCCTGACGATCTCAGGTCTCTCCTGCAGCACCACAAATCCCTCGAGCACCTCGGAACACAAGGTAAGAAATCACATCTGTGTATCTGAACCCAGCAATGTCGGAGGTGAAAGGGAGAAACAATGAACTTATATTTGCTGTGTCCTGCACAGGCACCACTGTGGAGATGTCCAGTCAAGTGTTTGCCTGCTCCGAGTGTCCGTTCTTCCACATGCACGAGTCCTACCTGCTGCAGCACATCGAGCACAGTCACCCTGAGCAGTACAGCAAACTGCAGAGGTCCGCGGAGAGCGCCGCCGTCCCCAAGAAGAAGGCCAGCTGTCCCGAGTTCCCCAAGCCGTTCCCCATCCACGACCGGCCCGACCCGCACACGTGCCAGGAGTGCGGCAAAACCTTCACGCGTGCCTCGGACGTGACCCGCCACCAGCGGACGCACACGGGCGAGCGCCCGTACACGTGCGAGGAATGTAAGAAGGGCTTCAAGAACTCCTGGGATCTGACCAGACATCAGCGCGTCCACACGGGAGAGCGGCCCTTCCTCTGCTCCCAGTGTGGCAAACGCTTCACGCAGATGGGGCTGCTCAAGCTGCATTTCGAGCGGACCGCCTGCAGCCAGACCTGCAACCCTCCCCTCGAGTTCACCACGGAGGTCGTCGTAGCGGAGGAGACGACGGAGAAAGCCGCCGGTCGGTACAAATGCCAGAAATGTGGCGAGAGCTTCGGCAGCATCCTGGAGCGGCTGAGGCACAGGCAGAGACACGCGGTGAGGCATCAGTACAAATGCTCGCTGTGTGAGAAGATATACGGCCGAGCCTCCGACCTCAAGAGGCACCAGATGAAACACACCGGCGAGCGGCCGTTCTCCTGCGAATGCGGGAAAAGCTTCACGCACGTGTGGCTCCTGAACAAGCACCAGCAGATCCACAGCAGGGAGCGTCCGTACCCCTGCACCGAGTGCGGAAAGAGCTTCACGCAGCTCCAGATCCTGAACCGGCACCTGCTGACTCACAACGGCCAGCGGCCCTTCCAGTGCTCCTGCTGCGAGAAGAGCTTCACGCAGCTGGCGAGCCTCACGCGCCACGAGAGGATCCACTCGGGCGAGAGGCCGTACCTCTGCAGCACCTGCGAGAAGACGTTCCTCACGCACGGGGAGCTGGTGAGGCATCAGCGCAGCCACAGCAACTCCCGGCCGTTCGCTTGTCCCCAGTGCCCGAAGAGCTTTAAAACCAAGCGAGCTCAGAGCGAACACCTCAACGCCCACACGGGGGAGCGTCCGTTCGCGTGCGCCCGCTGCGAGAAGAGGTTCGCCAAGTCGACCTCGCTCGTGCGACACAACCTGACCCACACGGGGGAGCGGCCCCACCAGTGCTCCCAGTGCGGGAAGACCTTCCTCACCTCGGGGGAGCTCCTCCTCCACAGACGGATCCACACCGGCGAGAGGCCGTACTCCTGCTCGTACTGCGAGAGGAGGTTCAGGTGCTCCTCCGACCTCAACATGCACATCCGAACGCACACGGGGGAGAAGCCGCACAGCTGCCCGTTCTGTAAGAAGAGCTTCTCCAGCTCCACGAGGCTCAAGAGACACGTACGCACTCACATGGAGAAGGGCGTCGTCGTGGAGTCATTCGGCCTCTGAGCTGTCGGCAGAAGATTGTTGCTTTATTAAAAATATAAACTGTCTAATCAATAGTTGTGCCATCTTTGGAAAAATATCATCTGGTTTTATGAACTATTCAACTCTTTTGGTTCTTGCGGATAAATATAATCAACAGCTACCTTAGATTATATTTATTTAGCAGATGCTGTTAAATTAGTCACAATGAGGGTATTCAAAATGTTTGCGTGTTTTCCTTTTTGTTTAGTTCTCTCAGGATACCTGAGATTAGATTTCCGACCGGCCACAGGTGTGAGAGGGACAGAACTTTCTCATCTCACTGTCAAATGATTTAAAATGAACCGATGTAAGGGCAGAAAAGCAGAGGAAGGAGTCTGGTCTGTTTCCAACCTGTTGATGACGTTTCTATTTGTACATGCGTTCTGTGTGAGATGTGGGAAGCAAAGCTACCCAGGTGGGGTAAGAGGATGTTGATGGTGCCTGTAAAACATTACGTTTGAGTTTATTAAAGAAATACTCCACATCTATCTTCACTCAAAATGTTTAAAGGGAGAGACCGAGATGGTAGATAACATGCAGTTTCATTGTGAGGACGTTTCAAAAGGTGAATGATCAAAGAGAGGAGGTGGAGAATCTGGAGGACAGCGGCAGGAGAGAGGAGAGCGTGGGGACAGAGATAAAGTCAAAGAGCAGAGAAGAAAACACGACGGGATCTCCGAAGAGAAACGGGACCAGAATGGAGGTCAAACTGTCCACAAAGGAACCAAAGACGAGCAGAAGGGCTGGGACGGAGAGTGTGAACGAGGGAAGGAGAAAACAGTTTATCAGAAACAAAGCGATGAGAAGATGGGAGAAAAAAACTCAAACGTCTAACAGTGGAAGCACAGATCAACATGTGGCTCTGGAGGAGGACGGCTCAGCTGTACAAGGTCAGTTTTTATTACATCATCTGTTCATTGTGATGGTTTATTACCAACGTTTCCTGTCGATATGAAAACTGCAATGTCATTGGCCCGACTTTGCATGCTTCCTCTCCACTGTGTGACTGATTACAGGTTTCTACATAAACTGATTAAAGGTTGACCTACGAGATGTTAAGAGGGCAATGAAAGGAGTTGGGTACAAAGGCAGGATGTCTAATCCACTCAAGACTAGGAGATTATGAAAGAGTTTGTAGACTTTAGTATCTTAATCTACATCCATGATGACCACTCTGATATTATGTATCATCGGATAGGTTTTTACATTTTTAATGGTATGTTGTTGAAGTTAAAACATCTTAATAATAACAATCTCAAAAGCATTTATACCTGGACTTTAGTAGTAGGGCCTATACAGCACAAACAGGGATACACTGAGCAGATTGGCTGATTATGATATCTGGTATATTAGATTTTACAGGTCAGAAATGGTCAGAATGGACCATATTTAAGTTATTTAAAAAAGAAAACAGTTCCACCAGTAATGTGCTTAATTACCCTTTAAATAGTTTTACCTGAAAAAAATATATTTCTCAAGAAAATATTCGGAAATGCAACTTTATTATTCTGTTAGTTAAAAATAATTATTTACATTAAAACCGACTTTTACTTTGGAAGAGCTTAGTTTACTTCCTCCCAAACAAGTCCTCCCGATTGTATTTTATATTAAATAACATCGTATTTATGTAAATACAGTAATATCTCACGGTGTACCTATCATTCTAGATGTTTGTTTTTTTTTACTTTATTTAACAATATCACATATACATTATTTATTTATCCCCAGATAAATATATGTTCTTTTTTTTTTTTGTATTTGATTTCCTGTATATCGGTCTAGATTGTTACCACGTGATTATCACAAGGGGCCATCGTCATAGTCACGTTTGAATATAGAGTGCCGAAGCGGAAGCAGGAAGTAACGGCGCCATGGGTCCTTTCGGAGCGAAAAAAATGAATGGTGTTCAATGGACGGAAAATAATTATTATCTGATCCCCCGGTCGTTATGCCTTGGATTACACAAATGTTGTTTATAGGCTTAAATTATAATTTTCCATGTCAAGAGTTTGACCGTTTATTGTGCAATTCTTCAGTTAAAATTCATTGAGAAAACACAATGATAAAGACTACATGTTGTGTCGCGTATGTGACGTCACGTCATCGCCCTTTTCCTCCCTCGGCTCTCCACATGACCCGACTTATAGTGGTTCTCCCCCCTTTCGATACTTTTATTCTGCCCTTGGAAAAAAGCGGTGAAGTGGAGCAGAGAAACAGCCATCTCGGCGGACTTCGGACTCGGCGGGTGGTGACGTATATCATTCGCGACGAGAACAGCGAGGAGCTGTAGTTCACAAAGCGGCTCACACAAAACCTAACTTTATCAAAACTCTTCGCGCTTAATTGTCGTCTTCTTTGCGTGAAAAATTTTCTTTAAATATCACAAAGAACATATGTGAAATCCATGGCACAATTCAAACGGGACCAGAAAGTAATTTGTATCTACCCATTGAATCGCATTGATATTTTTTTGCTTTTGAGGACCCATGTCCCGGAAATGGAGGGGCGGGACTTCACCACTCTATAGAAACTCCCTCTCAAGTTTCCCGCCGGACCGCTTATTTGGTAGGGAACTTCCTGTCCCCCCGCCCCTCCCAACCCACATTCTCGCGTCGCTTCCGGTGGCCACACAAGACTCCATCCAGCGAGCCGTCGTTATCTTTACGCTGTAAACAAAAGTTACTAAACGGTTAAGCTTCTCCAACGCGCGTCACGAAAAGACATGCATATCAAAACAGGTGAGTTTGTACGACTTTATGACAACAACGAACCGAAGTTACTCACTCCCGCGAGGCTGTTTTTATTTGTAACTGCTCTTTTACCGACGGTGTTAGCAAACATGCTAGCTGTGTCGCTAGCAGCCTGCTCGCCGCTTTGAATGGGGGAATGGAGGGGGGGGGGAGGGGGGGTTACGAAACTTTGACTTCGGGCTAACATGCTAGCTAGCTGGTTGATTTCGCGATACGGCGATAAATGGAAAGCCGTCTCGTACAGTTGTTGTTGCCGGGACGTTGTTTCGGGATCGACCGCGTCACAGATTCGGAGAAACCGTCGAGCTTTTTATCCGCGGCACCATGACGCTGCTAATTAAAGTTTGCTAACACCGGTAGCTGCATAGTTAGCTGCCAACACGCACACACACACGACTCGTAGCATGTTGTATACGAGGAGACGCGAATAAAGCGGTTAAGTTGCTGTTTTATCCTTGAAATTGGGAGTTGGTACAGTCTGCTAGCTTTGTCGAGAGCTGCTGGGTTTTTTTTTTAAATGAACGAGTTTATTTTAAATGTGGCGCTTTGGAGCGGGCACGGCGTTCAGGCCGAGTGTGTGTGTGTGTGTGTGTAACCATTTCTTAATCGTGCCGTAAGTTACCTACTTTTGTGACCCCGGCAGTTGTGTAACTGGAGTTTCATCCTTATTGTCCCTGGTGACGTATTGTCAGATGTCATGCTTTTATAAAAATAAAAAACACACACACACAACGGGCAGTTACATCTAAATATGTCTTGTGTGTATTGCGGGCATCAAATTCACCTGATATATTATACATATTTGATAATTCACCCCTTAGGTCCCCCCCTGCGAAGTTTTTTTTATGGTTCAGTCCCAAGTAAAGGATCTTGTGATGTTAGACCAGTTTTGTTGGGTTGACTGCTGATGATTTAGAGCAGGACACTGATTTTATTGACAGTTGATTTGTGTGGTTTCTTAAAGCTTAGTGGAAGTTGGTGTGCTGCACTTGTGATAAATGATGTAATCCCCAAGAACTGGAACTTGTTTGTGTGATGTGTATACGGGTGTAGGGAAACCAGTGGTGACTGGTGAGCTGAAATGGTGGGAAATATCAGGCAAAACCAAAGCGACATTATATTTTACAATATTTTACCACTTTCTCTATTTTTTTAATTTTATTTTTTTATTATAAACCAAAAGGAGATGCAGATTCACTATACATAGAATAGATAAAGTATATCACACTCGACAGCAACTCAATAAAACACATTTTAATTGTCTTTTTTGGCCTTTTTTGTCAGGGGAATTGGAAAGCACACATAGCTCAGCATCCTTCATCAAACTTCATGTGCTTTTTTTCTTGTTAAATTTCTGTTTTTGCAAACAGCATTGGGAAATGTAGGTTTTTGTTGTCGGGATTTAGAAGAAACCAATCTCGTCTTTCCAGAGTTTCTTGGGTTGGGAACATCAAAATATGTGTAAACCTTTTTGAATATTCATCTCAGAAAGATTACTGTGTTTAAGTTTATGCATCCAGTAACGGGCATTGTAATATTGTGAATAATTTGAAGGATACTCCCGTAACTTTAGAAATATGGTCTGGAAGCATCCTGACCAATATATATAATTTACAAACCAATGCCTGTATTCCATGACGACATCTATTTTGAAATAAGGCATGTATGTATGCTGAGCCGCTTTAACATTTAATAGCTGGTCTGGATATGTACCTACAACTTAATTCTGCCTAGTCATAATTCCAGCTCAAGATCTCTTCCCCCCAATTAAAGATATCTATAAAGTCCTTTTTTTAGATATTTAAATCTAACTTTGAACCACTCAATACGTAATAGATGTCTTGAACTGGACTTGTGTGACTATTCAAAATTCTGTGCGTATATATCTCAAATTGCAATTTGGGGTAGTCATAATTTATACAACATGCAAAACAGTTCTGGGGAGTCAAAATTACATTTGTGATATCTTGAACTAAAATTCTGTCAAGTTTGAACTAGACTACAGACATCTACAACCGTCGAGGATGTTAGTCAAATAGTGTTTACAAAGATTCAATTGCTGATATCTTTAATTCAGTTTTGACTAGTCAAAATTCTGTTGTTGATATCTTTAATGTTTATTCCTGTTGGTCAACTTTAGCCATTAAATGTCATGGGGAGAAATTTTGGGAGGGGGAGACATTTCTAATACATAAAACTTCTATTTCAGTTGGCTGATTAGGCTCTGTTATTATTTTGGTTACATAGTCAGAAATAAATTCTTCCTATTGGTGCACGAACAGACATCTGGTCTCCACTTGCTTATGTTGAATAAAAAGTTAAGCATTGAAACATTGGGTTAGATCTGGATGGGAATGAGTATATTGTTATTGTATTTGTGTTATTAGAAGCCTGTCAGTCCAACTTGGTTTAAAAAAGTTACTGTATTATATCGCCTGACTGCCAGTTCTTCAAATCTCACTACATGTACGCAAGTGTGACGTTTGTTTAGTGATGCTTATCGAAGTTTGGAAATCATTATTGCGTCAACGCGATGTCAGTATAAAGAGCGCTGCAGGAACGAGACCTGAAATTCACGTTATCATTTTTGCACTTCCAGTTCCCCCCCTCAATGTTTTTGGAGGATTTTGGTTAGAAGCCTCTAGTTAACAAGCTCAACATACTTTATTGTTTAGTTCTGCAATATAAAATACCTCTGTAACTACCCCGCTGAGGACATTTTAAACTTTTGTCTTAAAGTATGCGGTTGGTAACAAATAGCTGAATGAGATGACACCATAACATCGACATGTCTGTTGTGTAGTTAGTTTTTTTTCCTGCCGGTTTGCATTCAGGCTTGACATATCATCTAAGTGATGTTAATTTGTTCTCTTGCCTCTCAAAAATATCCCAAAATGTTGCTTCTCTGGACCAGCCTCCTCCTCCAACCAGCAGGAGACCACAGCAGCTATCTAACCATGTCCACGTCTGTTTCAGGTACATGGGAAGCCAGCAACACCGTGTGTGAGTCCGATACCCTGTGTGATCCAGCAGTCCTCGTCGCAGCCACCAACTCAGAGCCACACATTCGCAACCGTCGCCTGTCACCCGGCTCAGGCAACTCCGGAGGTGGTGGCGGTGGAGGCTGCATCTCTGGAGCTGACCAACAGCCCCGGCAGCTTTCACCGGAAGGCGACCTGATCGCCCCCGGCCACGTGCACGCCTTCACCTTCCGCAGGGAAAAGGACCGCAAGGGCCCGCAGCACAAGGGCCGCAGCCTCCGCAGGGAAAGTCAGAAGGGGGTCGGCCGAGTAAGCGAGCGGCCGCAAAAGGTTAACCAAAAGGAGCGGTGGGTGGAGGACAGTCTGTCGCTGCTAAAGCCCCCGCCTGCCTTCCCGGTGCAGGACAGCCCCGCCAAGCTGCAGCCCGCCGTCAGCTACGCCTCCAAGGTGAAGGCGGGACCAGCAAGCGGAGGGCTGGAGGAGGACCGCCCTGCCATCGGTGTGCTGCTACAGAACCAGTGGGGTCTCAGTTTCATCAGTGAGGCGAGGCCGGCCACGGAGAGCCCCGGCCCTCGACCCGCCGCCAACGCCCTCCCCCCTCAGCCCCCAGATGACGAACAGTCAGCGGACCTACAGTTTGAGACAGTTCTTACAGTCCAGCCTCCGGAAACGCATCTTCCAGCCGCTACCTCCGCCACCCCCACCGCACACCCAGAGGTGGAGGAGAGCAACGGGAAGCTGCTGCTTAGCTGTCGCCATCTAGTGGAGGCTTTGAACTATCACAGTAGAGGTGAGACCTTTTTGAAGGAGTGTTCTGCTTGGATTTGTTAATTTGGGAAGTGTAATTTCAGAGCATTAATTCTGACAGAAACTCTTGTTTTCTCCCCTCAGAATGGAATGCGATCTGCAACAAACAGAAAAAAGGTACGTTCGACTCGTTGATGGAACACTCAAATGTTAGGGTTTATGTTTAAATTTTTTTCTCTCCCAAAGTTCCTCCCCATGACACTGTTTTGTTGTTCTGTTTTGCAGTTCCAAAAAAGGTGGTCTGGTACAAGGTGACCCAGGAGCACCCGGCCTAGCAGTGTGAGGAAACCCAAAGCATATATAAAAACATATACAACACACACCTACATGCACATTAAAACACGTAAAGATGGACAAATGTATGAGTCCCATTCTCACACACACACTGCACTCAGGATGATGTCTTCACGCAAAGCCACACTGAGACACTTTGGACTAACTTTGAGATCTTACAGCAATGGACTTTTTTAACGCCTTACAGAAAGCCTGCCTTAATTAATCAGACCTGTTTTCATAGCCTCTCATTACCATTTTAGCTTGTGTAGAGCTGGTCTTTTTTTTCTTTTTAAACAATCCCAGATGAGCTGTAATTTAACTTTCACCCCTTTTTTTCTTTTTGAAAGCTGCAGTTTTATCACTTTTTTCATTTTTTTTTGTCCTCTGTAAAGCGAGTGGTCAATCAAGCACTTTGTTTAAAAAAAAAAATCCGTTATGACCAATCCTGTGTGCAAGAAACCCTCACAGAGTGATTTATGTCCCCCCTTTTCTCGAATACAAACAGAGGAATGTCTTGTACCTGCTTGAGTTTTATGGTCGATGTATGCAGAGGACTTCTGTATCCGTGTCTCCAGTTTACAGCGGGGGTGTAGTCAAAGGCACAGTAGAGTTCACCCTTTACCCGTCGGATCTTAATGCTGTGTCCCTTTTTGTTTTTATTTGGTTCCCCCAATCGGGTGAATGTTTCTCATAAACCCATAAGGGATATTACCATGTTCAGTATGTTGATTTTTTTTGAAAAGAAAATTTATTGAATAAAAAATTTACACTGGAGAAGGAGGAATGTAAGTGAACAGTATTGCTTAATAAAAATGAATAAACTTGAAGTTCTTTGTTGGTCTCTCTTTCTTTTTGATTGAATACACGGTACATCTTGATTTAAATGTACATTATACAAAAATACTTTGATGATCTGATGTGTGCAGCTTTGTTTCAGATGACTCCTATCCACCTATTCTAATCCGTATTATATGAACTGCACCTTTTCTTCTAATTGTGTCTCTGTCTAGTGCAGCTTTGAACATGAGTAAACGTGAATGCAGGTCAGTGAGCAAAAGACAGCCGTGAAGACATTTGTTTTTAATCATTGTTAATTAATTTACGAAGACTGACCTTTTTGTGAATTTTCAACATGCTATAGTATGACTTTTTTTTTTTTTCAGATAAGTTGACCGTGAATTTGTATGCTTATTTTGGACTAATTTTGATTGACAAGCGATATACTAGCATATGTTATGACTTTTAAATGATTTTTACAGCATTTTATGAATTTTGTCGATTTTTCACTTTTTTTTCGACATAGTATGACTTTTTTTTTCCCAAAAAAAATTGACCATGGCTTTTTATGGCTGTTTTGGACTCACTACACTCAGACTTGGAACGTCAAGCGATATGAGCAATTTGTATGACTTTTTAATCATTTTAAATATTATCTTATGAATATAATTTGACTGAATTTTTAATGAATTTTCGACATGCTATAGTATGACTTTTTTTCCCCCTGAAATAAATTACCATGGCTTTTTTTTTTGCCTATTTTGGACTCATTACTCTCAGACTCTGATTGACACGCGATAAACAAGCGTATCTTATGCCTTTTAAATGATTGTTTACAGCATTTTATGAATTTCGTCGATTTTTCACTTTTTTTTTCGACATGCTAAAGTATGACTTTTTTTTTTTCAAATAAATTGATCATGAATTTTTATGCTTATTTTGGACGCACTTTGATTGCCAAGCGATAAACTAGCATATGTTATGACTTTTAAATGATTTTTACAGCATTTTATGAATTTTGTCGATTTTTCACTTTTTTTTTCCCCTGAAAAATATAGCATGTCGAAAAAAAAGTGAAAAATCGACAAAATTCATAAAATGCTGTAAAAATGATTTAAAAGTCATAACATATGCTAGTATATCGCGTACCAATCAAAGTCTGAAAGTAATGAGTCCAAAATAAGCCAAAAAAAGCCATGGTAAATTTTCTTCAGGGAACAAAAAAGTCATACGAAAAATTCAGTCAAATTATATTCATAAAAAAATATTTAAAATTATTAAAAAGTCATAAAAATCCCTCATATCGCTTGACGTGCCAAGTCTAAGTGTAGCAAGTCCAAAACAGCCATAAAAAGCCATGGTCAATTTTTTTCAGGGAAAGAAAAAGTCATACTTTAGCATGTCGAAAAAAAAGTGAAAAATTGACAAAATTCATAAAATGCTGTAAAAATGATTTAAAAGTCATAACATATGCTAGTATATCGCGTGCCAATCGAAGTCTGAGAGTAATGAGTCCAAAATAAGCAAAAAAAAAGCCATGTTAAATTTTTTCAGTGAAAAAAAAAGTCATACGAAAATTCACGAAAAATTCAGTCAAATTATATTCATAAAAAAATATTTAAAATTATTAAAAAGTCATAAAAATCGCTCTTATCGCTTGACGTGCCAAGTCTAAGTGTAGCGAGTCCAAAACAGCCATAAAAAGCCATGGTCAATTTTTTTCAGGAAAAAAAAAGTCATACTTTAGCATGTCAAAAAAAAAGTGAAAAATCGACAAAATTCATTAAATGCTGTAAAAATGATTTAAAAGTCATAACATATGCTAGTATATCGCGTGCCAATCAAAGTCTGAGAGTATCCATCCATCCATTTTCTACCGCTTATCAGGGTCACGGGGGGGGCTGGAGCCGATCCCAGCTGTCATTGGGCGAAAGCAGGGTACACCCTGGACTGGTAACCAGTCTATCACAGGGCCGACATGTAGAGACAGACAACCATTCACACTCACATTCACGCCTACGGGCAATTTAGAGTCACCAATTAACCTATCCCCATCCTGCATGTCTTTGGACTGTGGGAGGAAGCCGGAGAACCTGGACAGAACCCTGGCTTACACAGGGAGAACATGCAAACTCCACACAGAAGGAACCCGGGCCGACCCGGGAATCTAACCCAGGACCCTCTTGCTGTGAGGCGAGAGTGCTACCCACTACACCACCGCACAGCCCTAGTCTGAGAGTAATGAGTCCAAAATAAGCAAAAAAAAAAGCCATGGTCGAATATTTTTTTTTTAATATATTTTGACTGAATTTTTAGTGAATTTTCGTATGACTTTTTTTTCCCTGAAAAATTTATCATGGCTTTTTTTTTGCTTATTTTGGACTCATTACTTTCAGACTTTGATTGGCACGCGATAAACTAGCATATGTTATGACTTTTAAATCATTTTTACAGCATTTTATGAATTTTGTCAATTTTTCACTTTTTTTTCGACATGCTATAGTATGACTTTTTTTTTCCCTGAAAAAATTGACCATGGCTTTTTATGGCTGTTTTGGACTCACTACACTCAGACTTGGCACGTCAAGCGATATGAGCAATTTGTATGACTTTTTAATCATTTTAAATATTATCTTATGAATATAATTTGACTGAATTTTTAATGAATTTTCGACATGCTATAGTATGACTTTTTTTCCCCCTGAAATAAATTACCATGGCTTTTTTTTTTGCCTACTTTGGACTCATTACTCTCAGACTAGGGCTGCACGGTGGTGTAGTGGGTAGCACTCTCGCCTCACAGCAAGAGGGTCCTGGGTTCGATTCCCGGGTCGGCCCGGGTTCCTTCTGTGTGGAGTTTGCATGTTCTCCCTGTGTAAGCCAGGGTTCTCTCCGGCTCCGGCTTCCTCCCACAGTCCAAAGACATGCAGGATGGGGATAGGTTAATTGGTGACTCTAAATTGCCCGTAGGCGTGAATGTGAGTGTGAATGGTTGTCTGTCTCTACATGTCGGCCCTGTGATAGACTGGTTACCAGTCCAGAGTGTACCCTGCTTTCGCCCAATGACAGCTGGGATCGGCTCCAGCCCCCCCGTGACCCTGATAAGCGGTAGAAAATGGATGGATGGATACTCTCAGACTTTGATTGGCACGCAATATACTAGCATATGTTATGACTTTTAAATCATTTTTACAGCATTTAATGAATTTTGTCGATTTTTCACTTTTTTTTTGACATGCTATAGTATGACTTTTTTTTTCCTGAAAAAAATTGACCATGGCTTTTTATGGCTGTTTTGGACTCGCTACACTTAGACTTGGCACGTCAAGCGATAAGAGCGATTTCTATGACTTTTTAATAATTTTAAATATTTTTTTATGAATATAATTTGACTGAATTTTTCGTATGACTTTTTTGTTCCCTGAAGAAAATTTACCATGGCTTTTTTTGGCTTATTTTGGACTCATTACTTTCAGACTTTGATTGGCACGCGATATACTGGCTTTTTATGGCTGTTTTGGACTCGCTACACTTAGACTTGGCACATCAAGCGATATGAGCGATTTTTATGACTTTTTAGTAATTTTAAATATTTTTTTTTGGAATATAATTTGACTGAATTTTTAGTGAATTTTCGTATGACTTTTCTTTCCCTGAAAAAAATTACCATGGCTTTTTTTTGCTTATTTTGGACTCATTACTCTCAGACTTTGATTAGCACGCGATATACTAGCATATGTTATGACTTTTAAATCATTTTTACAGCATTTTATGAATTTTGTCGATTTTTCACTTTTTTTTTCGACATGCTATAGTATGACTTTTTTTTTCCCAAAAAAAATTGACCATGGCTTTTTATGGCTGTTTTGGACTCGCTACACTCAGACTTGGCACGTCAAGTGATATGAGCGATTTGTATGACTTTTTAATAATTTTAAATATTTTTTTATGATTTTGATTTGACTGACTTTTTCGGGAATTTTCGTATGACCTTTTTTTCCCCTGAAAAAATTGACCATGGCTTTTTTTTTTGCTTATTTTGGACTCACAACACTCAGAATTTGATTGACACGCGATAAACAAGCATATCTTATGACTTTTAAATGATTTTTACAGCATTTTATGAATTTCGTCGATTTTTCACTTTTTTTTCGACATGCTATAGTATGACTTTTTTTTTCCCTGAAAAAATTTACCATGGCTTTTTATGGCTGTTTTGGA
Organism: Chelidonichthys spinosus; assembly: GCA_029853015.1. NCBI lineage: Eukaryota > Metazoa > Chordata > Actinopteri > Perciformes > Triglidae > Chelidonichthys > Chelidonichthys spinosus. The sequence continues at coordinate 16,826,138 of CM056841.1, read as the reverse complement.
CTCACTACACTTAGACTTGGCACGTCAAGCAATATGAGCGATTTTTATGACTTTTTAATCATTTTAAATATTTCTTTATGAATTAAATTTGACTGACCTTTTCGTGAATTTTTGACATGCTATAGTATGACTTTTTATTTTCAAAAAATAAATGAACCAAGGCCCTTTTTGACTGTTTTGGACTCATGCCACTCAGATTTGGTGGTTGAGTGGTTAGAGCGCATGCCTTGTATGCATATAGGGAGTGGACCCCGGATCGAATCCTGGCCGGAGGCTGCTTTTCATTACTTTTTAACATTTTTTGATGAATATATTTCGACTGATTTTTTTTGTGAATTTTAGACATGCTATAGTATGAGTTTTTTTCCCTGAAAAAATTGACATTAGCTTTATGCTTATTTTGAACTCACAACACTCAGACTTTCATTGCCACTCGATTTTTCACTTTTTTTTCAACATTTATTCATCAATATATACATTAATTTTAAATATTTTTTTATGAATATGATTTGACTGACTTTTTCAGGAATTTTCGACATGTTATAGTATGACTTTTTTATTTTATTTGTCTATGGCTTTTTGTGCCGATTGAGACAGAAAAGAACAAAAATAAGCAACAACACTGTTCCTGTAAAGCCGCGTAGAACTTTATTCAGTTCAGAGAATTCTTAATAAAAATGAATAAACTTCAAGTTCTATGTTAGTCTCTTTTTTTTAAATTTAACAATTTACAATAAAGGAAAATACTTTGATGATCTGATGTGTGCATCAGAGATCACCTGAAAATCTAATTGCATCTCTCACTGACAAAGAGTGAATATGTCTAGTGCAGCTTTAAATATGAGTAAACAGGAATGCAAAAGACAACTGTGAAGACATTTTTTAAAGCACAAATAATTACAAAGTGTCTTTTCAGTGAAGGAACGGCTGTAGCACCGAGATGATGTCATCAGTCAGTCTCTCCACGTCACCTCCACTTCGTCTGTTCTGAACCTACAACAGCCGAAATGATTGTGGTCAACAGAAGCATGGCAGAGCCAGGTAGCAATATTACATCTATTTAAATCCTACATTCGGGGCTGCTCAGATCCAGGATTTTCGACATACCAAGAAATAGTATTTACCTTGGACGATTGACAGTAATTGTAAATTCTACATATTTGTTTTTAGCTGGCGGAGCCTGAAGGCACCATGGGTCAGATAACTAAAATCCTAAGCAGCCAGTTTAGATTTCTATCAGACAGACAAATGTGAGTAAAAGAACCAGTAGGGTGAAGTCTACCTTTGTGTGATCCACGAGTCTTCCAGCTGCGTCACCTGACCCGACCTGAACATCTCCCAGCCGGCTTGAGCGATCATCGCTCCGTTGTCGATGCAGAATCTGAGGCACAAAGTGAACAAATTAATTTACTATTCATGCTAACTGTTCAACAAAAGCATGCCATTAGATTCTTTTCACCGTTCATCTTTATTAATGAAAGTGAGTGTGGAATGTGCCGGTTTACCGTTCATCTGTGGCAAACAGCTTGGCTCCTCTCTCCTTGCACATCACCGCCATCATCTCTTGCAAGCGCAGATTACCTGCCGAGGGAGCAAGAGGTCATGCAGGTCAGATCTTCTGGTGAGTGAGCTAATGCGAGGTGAAACCGTTGTTCCCAAGGCTTCTCTGGACCTGACCTCCCAACCACCCCTGCACCCTCCACCACCCTGCTCACCCAGCTCATGACACCGTCCACTCTCATCTATCCTCTCCTGCTGTCTGTCGGACACTTACTAAAAGCAAACTGATGAAAATACTTCTGCCCACACCTCAAACTGCTTTTTGTATATTAAAGTTTTTTTTTAAATGTATTTATTTAATTATTAAATAATTTATTAATTATTATTATATTTTTTATTTTATTTTTTCACTTCTTCCACCACCAGATAAATAGGCTTGGGCAAAGAAATCAAATTAACAAACCCTATGTATGACTTTTTTGTTTCCATGGCTTTTTATGATTGTTTTGGGACTCACTACACTCAGACTTTGCTTGAGGTACAATATGATGACTGGATACACCAAATAACAAAAAGCACTATGGACATCCCAGTGTTTTTGTTAGATTGGATTGTTTCCATAAGTCCAATGAACTTACAGCCAACGCCGCCCACGATGAGGACCTCTTGGGAGCCGCAGTGAGCCATGGCCCTCTCTGTGATCTCCACCAGCATTGAGAACACAGTCTCCTACAGAAAGCGATGAATTAGTGTTGGGCAATACTGACAAAATCTCAAATTCCACTTTTGGTTCTATCGCTTATGGGTTCCAAGATTGAGTTGATAGTGATGGTTTTCGCACCTGCAGGGAGAAACACAGGTCTTCTGCTGTACACTGACCAGAGCTCAGCATCTTATGTGAAGCTTCCTATGTCAGAAAAAAAAAAAAGCAAAAACTTTTAAGCTCATGAACCAAAACGACAGCAGACAATAATTACTTATTGTAGATGGACGAGCAAACTGCTCACCTCAATATAGGATAAAATCCCAGAAAATGAGACGTCCATTCCTTTCACTGTATATGGCAGCTCCACATACTGACTCCCTCTAACGCCGTGGACACGAAGCACAGTTAAATTATCATTAGTGTAAAAACAAACACAAAGCACCACAAAGGTGATTCTTCCCACTCACTTTTTGGCCATCTGCTCTATGTTGTAGCCTGGACTGGGGTCATTGGAAATCTGAGTATAAACACACACATGTCACATCCGGAAAAAGGAAAAAAGTTCCTCCAATGAAGACCATAATAAAATAATAATAATGCCAAATAATGATGCACACCTTTATAACTCTAGCAAACCGGTCCAGACAGTTGCCAACTGCGATGTCGATGGTCTCCCCAAATATTCTGTACCGCCGCTCTGAGTACGCAATAACCTGCACAGGAAGAAATCACATTTGTAACTAATGAACTTTAAACTCAGTGTATGTTTGAGGTGTCATCAAAAAAGACTAGAGCTCCCTATGTATTTGTATTTCTATTCATAATTGCACCTTGTAGTTAAAGAAGAGGCTCTAGTGAAATAAAGTACTCATCACCGGAGCTGTTGGTCTCGAAAGCTCCGCCAACACTTTTAAATTTACAGCTGGACGTCAGGAAGTGAATGCAGACTCGACAGAAACCGACCTGTGTGTTCCCTCCGCTGACGTAAAGCACGGTGGGGTCGTTGGCTCGCGTGATGAGGCGGCCCATCTCGATGTGTCCGATGCAGTGGTTGACACCGAGGAGCGGCTTCCCCCAAAGCTGTGCGACTGTACGAGCCACCAGAGCCACCGTCACCAAGGGGGCACCCATCCCAGGACCTGAGAGAGGGAGGGAGAGAGAGACATTTGTCATGCTGGAATGAGTCATTTATATTCACAATCTGTTAGTAATTATTTACTACGTTGCACCAGTATCAATTAAACTTCCACATCCTCTTTACTTATGAACGGAGGTATTTAATAAACACAAATTATATATTTTTACCTTGTACTCACGGACGTCTGGCCCGTTCAAATCCTATTCTACCACAAGGTGAACCTGTTTCGTTACCTTTGGTGTACGCCACACAGTCGATGTCTGCAGGCTTCAGGCCTGCTTGCTCCAGCGCCTCCTTCAGGACGGTCAGTATGACTGCACGGTGGTGCCTGGCGGTGTCACTCGGCATGAACCCTGTTGGGGTGAAATAACATGTTGTCATGCGACCTCGACGTATGGCCAGTGGAGCGAAGGTGATGTAGTCCGACTTGCCTTGACCAGGCGGAGTGATGTAGGTCCGCCTCGGGTTGGAAAGCACTTCGCCATCCTTCATGATTCCGATGCCGATCTTATTGGCACTGCCCTCAAATCCAATTACTACAGTCATGGTAGCTAAAAAAAAAAAGAAAGAAATATAGTGAAGAGAAATACATTCTGTATTTGCATGGAAGCCAAGAAATGTATGGTTACAGCAAAGTAATAAGTATCTGTTTAAAAGTCTATTTTCCCTGAAATGATTCTGTCACAAAAATTGTACAGTTAGTGACGTTCACAAAATTCCATAAAAGGAAAAAAGGGGGTCTTCATGCAACTTAATCTCACCAACTCTGGTCACAACTGTGAGATATTAAAGAAGAATTTCACTCAGAAAACTTCAATATTGAGAGTAAAAATATTAATAAAAAATAATCAAATTAAACAGGTCCGTCTTGTGAATGAGACCCCGGGTTTCAATAATAATAATAATAATAATAATAATAACAATAATAATAATAACTACTGGTATTGATATAGATGCTTTACATAGTGACTTGTGGGACATACAACACAATCACTATATTATGAGATTTGAATCAATGAGATTACCTGTATAAATAAAGGTTACATAAATAAATTAACTCTTATAATATAATATATTTAATCAGAAATCGGCTTCCAAAGCAAAATAACCTTGAATGAGGTTGTGTTTTTAGTTGAATTATGCCTATATAACTGTATTTTTAACAGGGAAACTATCACTTATAAGGTTTTGATGACGAGCTTCAACGGCCAACATCTTAAATATAAGTTTACAACGACCTACAACATTAGTGTTCCTGTCATGTTTAGTGAACGTTAAATCACACGGTGTAGCTGCTATGATAGCAAAAGAGTGACAGCACACTAAAACTAGCTTACCTATTTGATCGAATATGAAAATAAGTATACCTGTCTTCTTTTTGCTTTCTTTCGGTGCCTCACATTGATCCAAATACGGGCCAGTTAAACTTTTAAACGTAGTAATTGTACCGCCTCGGCTAACTTCCAGCGACTCAACTGCTCCATGAAGCTCGGGGTCCCAAACATTGACAGGCGTGACCGTGTATATCGCCTGATCAAAAACAGTGTTTAAAATCATATATTACTCCAACAACATGTCACGATCATGAAAATATGCGTTTAAGTGTGTATTTTGTTTGAAAAATCATAATCTGTCATAATAATTTATCTTTTTATTTTATTTTTATCAGGCACAAGTTAAGGCAGCCCCGTACGTACAGCAAGCGCGTGGCTGGCCAAGAAATCTCCTGCCGTGGTTTTTTTTTGTAGTTTTTTTTTTAAGTGCGGAGGGGGAGTGACTAGAAGAAGTACTTGCCTGGTGTTTGCATCCTGTTGTGAAAGTGCAAGTAAGATTATTTGCATGTCTTTTTTGTTCTTCCTGAAACGAGACTAGCGTTATTTGACTTAATTAGCATATAAAAAGTAGATATTAGGATGTTTATCAAGCTAATTAAGCTAGCTAGCTAGCTGGATGGTCTCCATTCATTCTCGGTGCAGGCCATCTGCTTCTGCTCTTTGTCACTGAGGAGATGCTAGCGTTAGCATAGCTTTGCCACAAAACATGTTGTCTAACGCGTAAATAGAAGTAACGTCCGCTGCTGTTGCGTCATCTACGGGGATTGTAGATTCATCCAAATGTTTTGTAGTAACCGTGCGACGCGTAGTTTCATCCTCCACAGCAGCGATTTGCATCAAAAATCAACCTTCAGCCAGAGAGTTGTCTTTAAATACGCATGTGACCTTTTGTTTAAGGCTGCCAGGCATCGTGTTGTAAAACGGAATCTCCATTAAACATTTGGTCCAGCTAAGTTTGGTTTATAACTGCAAAATACAATGTAAATTAGAATCTCAAATATATGGTTAATTAACATTTAAAACAAAATAGTGCAGTTTGTGATGTCTGAATGTGTTTAATTGGAATTATTGCCCATTGTTTGGATTTTCATCAGTTGGTTTGCCTGTGAAATGCCAGAATATACAAAATATTAGACATTTCCAGAACCCAAGAGCAGCAGTATTTTTCTTTGATATACAAAGAAAAGAAAAAAAAACACCTGTAGGTTGTTAGGCCTTGTTGCCACTTTTGCATATCGTTTCAGGACTTGACACTCATCACTTTGCTCTTGTTTTCCCAGCGGCGTGTGTGCTGTTGTGTGTGCGTGTTGTGTGTCTGCGAGGTGTGTTTGCAGTCAGAGCGAGTTCAAGTATGAAGAGGGGCAAGAAGGCAGAAGAGGCTGCGGCTGCAGACGGGGAGAACGACGGGGGCTCCGGTACTACAGCACTCACTAATGCACAGATGCATTCTGTTCTCTGCATGTTAAAACTAGTGAAGACATGTTTCCCTTAACAAACTGTAACGTGCTTATCTTTCACCACACAGCTGCCGCAAAGAAAACAAAGAAGGCTAAGGAGCCAGAGGCGCCAATACTTTACGAAGATCCTCCCGACAAGATGACCAGCAAAGATGGACGCGACGCCAACATGAAGATCACCTCCTGGAACGTTGACGGCCTGAGGGCCTGGGTGAAAAAGAACGGCCTGGATGTGAGTCGGCTGCGAACAAGAAGTGATCTGCCAAGTTAAAAGTTTTGAGACTTGTATAAATAATTGCGAACCGCTCGTTTTCTTCCTCCCAGTGGGTGCGTGAGGAGGCTCCGGATGTTTTGTGCCTGCAGGAGACGAAGTGTGCGGAGAAATCCCTCCCTGCTGACATCACCTCGATGCCCGAGTACCCTCACAAGTACTGGGCCTCGTCCGATGAGAAGGAGGGCTACAGTGGCGTGGCCATGCTCTGCAAGACCGAGCCTCTCAAAGTCACCTATGGCATCGGTGAGTGAGTGGCGTCAACGGCAGACCAGTATCATTGGTCTGAAGTCCTACAACCTACACGAGGAGCTAAATGGAAAAATACAGTTTCTTTAGATTACTGGGAATAATTTTACAAACTAGTACAGCTTTGGGCTGATTACCTTCGAAGTGTTTCAAATGTTTGTGGATTGCATGAGAAGACATCTAAGGTTAAGTGTCTCTAGACATTTAATCTAATTACAGAAAAAGTTAGACATTATACTACTTTTAAATGACTGATTTGGTGAAATCCTTCCCTTCAACTAACTGAACCGTCTCTTCCGATCCTCCAGGGAAAGAAGAGCACGACAAAGAGGGCCGCGTCATCACCGCCGAGTTCCCCAGCTTCTACCTGGTGACCGCCTACGTGCCGAACTCCGGGAGAGGCCTCGTGCGCCTCGACTACCGCAAGACCTGGGACGAGGACTTCCGGGCGTACCTGAGCGAGCTGGACATGCAGAAGCCCCTGGTGCTGTGCGGCGACCTCAACGTCGCGCACCAGGAGATCGACCTGAAGAACCCCAAGGGGAACAAGAAAAACGCCGGCTTCACCCCCGAGGAGCGCGAGGGCTTCGGCCAGCTGCTGGAGTCCGGCTTCACCGACAGCTTCCGCGAGCTCTACCCGGAGCAGGCCAACGCCTACACCTTCTGGACCTACATGATGAACGCCCGCGGGAAGAACGTGGGCTGGAGGCTTGACTACTTCATTCTGTCGTCCAGCCTGCTGCCCGGCCTGTGCGACAACAAGATCCGTAACAAGGCCTTGGGAAGCGACCACTGCCCCATCACCCTGCACATGGCTGTGTAGGCCACCGGCTACTGCTTTCTTACTACTTCTGCTCCGACTCGTTGAGCAGGAGCAGCTGCAGCTTCGTTATCTTGTACTTTTAACTTTGTTTTTCCAGATCAAAACGGCTCCACAGCACAAATCATAAAGCCAGTTCACCGTATTCATACGATTGCAGTTTTGCCAGTAAACCCAGTGGTGTTCACCTCTCCCACCAAGCTATTTTCTAAACATGCAACACTAAATACACAAAGATGTCTAACCTGATTATTTTTTTTTTAACAATGACCCCATGACTGGCTACTACTGCCGAGACAGACCTCCGCCCCACGGAGTCTGCGTTATGTGTTTGTTACTCGTCTGAAGTTTAACCACTGCTGATAAGAAAACGTTTTAAGCCTCCTTTCATGTAAAACATGCCCACAATAAAGACTGGATTTATGTAACTTCTTCTCTCGTTATTTGAAGACTGAGTCGAGATGATCAGACAGAAAAAAAAAAGTTGTATCAATGCATCTCAAAAACACACATTCCTCTGCTCAGTCTGCTTTAATCCCAACAAAACCTAGAAGGTAAATGCATTCAACACGAACTTTTTCTTGCTAGAATAAACTAGATGCCGTCCACTGCAATTACATAAGACTAAGTCAATAAACCACTCCCATGTCCATTTGAATTCCAAAAATCTCCATATCTATAAGTGAGTCTTGCTACTTTAACTTCATGATATGGGTTCGTTGATGCATTTTCAGGTTATACGACTGCCTGAATCCCTTCCCACACTCGCCACAGAGGTACGGTTTCTCCCCCGAATGTGTCCGCTGGTGTCTCTTCAGCCGGTTGGCGCTGAGGAAGCTCTTGTCGCACTCGGTGCAGGCGTACGGCCGCACGCCGGTGTGGTAGCGCAGGTGGATGGTCAGGTAGCAGGACTGCGTGAACTTCTTGCCGCAGTGGGGGCACTGGAAGGGCTTGTGGCCCGTGTGGAAACGCTCGTGCTTCAGCAGCTCGGCGTGGGAGAAGAAGCCCTTGCCGCAGTCGGAGCAGAGGTACGGCCGCTCGCCCGAGTGCGTCAGCTCGTGTCGGATCAGCGTCGCCTTGTAGACGAAGCTCTTGTCGCACTGCGAGCAGCTGAAGACGTTCTCCCTGGTGTGGCAGCGCTCGTGCTTCTTCATGTTGCGCTCCCTCTTGAAGCTCTTGCCACAGAAGGAACACATGAAGGGCATTTCCTCCGAGTGGATCTTCATGTGGCTCAGCAGGCCCCCCTTGTAGAGGAAGCCCTTGCCGCACTGCGTGCACGTGTGAGGCCGCTCCTTCTGATGGATGCGTTGGTGTGCGGTGAGCGCCGCCCTGTAGGCGAAGCTCTTCCCGCAGTTGCAGGTGTGCACCCGTTCCTCCTGGTGGGTCTGCAGGTGGCGGTTGAGGTAGCTGACGCAGCTGAAGCCCAGGTCGCAGCGGTGGCACTTGTACGAGAGCTCCACCTTGTCGCCGTCCTCGCCGTGCGTCTTCAGGTGTCTCACCAGCGCCGACTTCCAGGCGAACGCGCGGCCGCACTCCGAACACAAGTACTCGCCGTTCTCCATGTGGGTGCTCTTGTGCTCCCGTTGAGCCACCAGGGACTTGAAGAACTCCCCGCAGATCAGACACTCGTACTTGCGCCCGGTTTTGTGCGTCTGCTTGTGTCTCTCCAGCGACTGCTTGAAGGAGAAGCGTCGCCCGCACTGGGAACACAGGAAGGGCTGCTCGCCCGTGTGGATGCGCTGGTGGGCTTTGAGCAACGACTGGAACTTGAAGCTCTTCTCGCACTCCGGACAACCGAAGCGTCCCTCTTCGTCGGTGAGGGTCGAGAAGGCCAGCTCGCCGTCCTCCGTCTCAGCCGGGTGGACCTTGTCGATGTGCTGCTGGACCTGTGCTTCTTCAGAGTGGCTGAAGGAACACTTGGGACAGGAGAACGCTGCTGATGAGCTGTCTGCTACAGAACCTGGAGAAAGAAATGACGTGCTTACATGATGGCATTTAGCATTTCATGGTTCTAAGTCACATTAAAAGATGTTTTGTAAATCTGCAAAGTCAGAAATTTGTTTGGAAGAAAGTTAAGAAATGTCCTCTTTTAAATAAGAAAAAAAGACCTCGCTTAACCTGAAATATATCCGATATAAAATAATAAAGCATATCTTCATATAAACTAAGGCATATGAATACTTTGCAACTAGTCATTTTGGGTAAAATTACTTTTTTCCATCTTGATGTGAACAATTTGAGCAAATTATTGTCATTATTTCCACTAAAAAAAACAAAAAACTACCAACTAATGTTAACTGGCAGTTACTTGTTTTTTTTAGTATCTTACATTAATTTATTTATATTTAAAAAATTTTTGGGCAATTTGTTTTTTTTGACAAATTTCTGGGTAATTCTTAATTCCTTTCAGGCCTGTAATCTACGCTTAGCAGATATTTTGTAGTTGGTTTTATTATTTTTATGTAATGTAGTGTCTACGCTCTCTTTAATTGATCAAACAATCATTTTTCTGAAAGTGAACTCACTCTTACAGCCGTCCTTTGAGGAGACCGTGGGCGACCCGTAAGAGTGTTCTGCACTGATGGAGAGAAAAGAGAAATAAACATGAGGGGCTTCATCTGCCTGGCGTCCCTCCTCAGCCACCATACATCCAACTTAACACGGATTACATTACGTTTCTGAGCTAAACCTGGAATAAAACTGAAAGAACCCGTTTGTGAGGCGAGGAGGACGACAGATGGTTTTACCTGTAGAAAGGCTTCAGCTCCGGCGGTTCGGCCTTGGCCATCTCCTTCCGTCTCTTGGTGGCCATGCGCTTCTGTAAATTTATCACCTGGATCTTCATCGTGGGTTTGCGTTTGCGCCCACTTGTGCGGACCTTCAACAGGGAAACGACTTCATTTTGGAGTTCGGGGGTCGTGACTTCAGGCTCCGAGGTGACGCGCTCACCGCTCTGAACCTCTGGATCTTGACTGCCATCATCATCCATCTGCACCCGGCGGTCGGGTTCGGCAGGCGGAACGGGAGCCTCTGAGGCGTCCCCTCTCACCGCCTCCGGCCCGTCCTCGTGGTTCTCTGCAGGCTGGTTTGCATTGTGATCGTCGCCGTGCGTTCTCAGGTGCCTTGCGAGCGCCAGCTCCCAGTTGAACGTCTTGCTGCACTGACGACACGTGTAAACGCCGTCGTCCATGTGCGTCTGCTTGTGCTCCGTGCGGGCCGACAGCGAGTGGAAGGTCTCCTTGCAGATGACGCAGGCGTACTTGCGTCCGGTCTTGTGCGTGTGTCGGTGGCGGTCGAGGGACTGCCTGAAGGAGAAGCAGCGGCCGCAGTCGTTGCAGCGGTGGGGGCGTTCCCCGGTGTGGATGACCTTGTGGGCGATAAGCGAAGAGGCAAACTTAAATTTCTTCTCACAGTCTGGGCAGTCATGAGGTCCCACAGAGATCTTTTGTCCGGAAGGCACAAAGTCGTCCTTGCGAGCCTCTGGATGGATGACGTTTGACGATTCACTCCCAGTTTTTTCTCTCGTTGCATCTTCACCCTCTTCTTCCTCCACGGTCGTCTCAGCAGGAAGCACCACCAGTGAATCCGTCTCTGCTCCCTCGAAGCAGGTTTCTCCCATCACCACCTCGATGCCCGTGCTCGCGTCCAATTCCACCTCGGCGTAATCCGTCACCGTGATTATTTCGACCGCCACGTCGTCCACCAATACAGTGTGAGTGTCATCACAGAGGCCCTGCAGTGGATCCGATGGGTCGGGTTGTTCTGCAGCTTTTGCCACTCTGCCGGGCGGAGCTGCAGCGAGGGAGGACAGGATGCTGTTGCCCATGCTAGAAGGTGGAACTGCAGGCAAAATAAACAACAAAAGAATGACTAGTTATATAGAGCTCCATCAGGGAAACTAAATGGACGCAGTTGAGGGAAGTGACCAACCGTGCTGCTCTAAATGCCCACAGTGTTTGTGGTGCTGGAGCAAATGTTTCAGGTTTGTGGGCTCAGAGACTGAATGCAAATAATCCTCCAACATGGAGCCCTCAGCTCCAAGCCAGGAAACAGTCTGTGGGAAATGCAATAAAACACACATGAGAAAATACGAGAAAAAACATTTCAACTTCAAAAACGGGACACCAAGACATCACATTTGCACACGAGAACACCTGATAGATACATTACTAGCCAATAATGCTTTGCTCCCTACCAGTCTGAGCCAAAAATCACACCTCTCACCTGCTCGAGGTCAGGAACAGGCAACAGCTGAGCCAGCCGACACAAGAACTCTGAAAAAAGCATCTGCAAATCACTGTCATACTGAGGTCCGTACTCGGCAGGGAAGACCTCCTTTGAAAAGACACAAAGAGACAATTTTACTGCAAGGCTTATGTCAGGTATCTCTTGTATTTTTGCAGCTACCCAGAAGTGTAAGTGACGTCGCCTCACCGAGAAAAAGTCTTGCTTCTCCTCGGGATCTTTGAGCAGAGTTTGAATCAACTCGTGAAATTTAACCACAACATCCTCCTCTTGTGATTCTTTCATCTGCAGTCGGGGTACAGAAATGACACATATTACAAGTTCACTACTGGGTAACTGATTACAACAGACACATAGTGACCCAAAGGGCACAAATGTTACAAAATAGAAATGTAGGCACTTACGTCTACCAGGATGGGGTGTTGCGGTTTAATCATCTGGTCCAAATGGGACAAAATTAAGTCAGGTTCCACAAGCTGCTCACTTCGGCACAACTCCAGAATATACTGATGAGGAGAAACAAATATATCTGCTAGTATTCCAAATGTAATTCACAGATCAGCAGCTGTCTATAACTATTCTTAGTTGCCTGGATGCCTTGTGTCCTCCACTAGTACCCACCCTGGCTCTTAATCCCACATTAAGTTGCCTCTTGTGCTTGTTCATCAGCAACTCTGGGACCACGTCCATCACCAGAGAGGCAAACTCTGCCACTTTCCAGTAGTTTGTGACATCTCGTTTCTTCAGAACCTGCCACATGGAGGCTGCCATGAGCTGCAAAGGTGGGACCAGGAGACGCAGCGACGCCAGAGGTAAGGGCCCACCTGGAAAAAACAGGAAACGCATTCAGACTGAAAGTGAATTTAGCAGGTTATCTGTCTATACATTATGGGGAGTCAGACTGGGGCTGTGAATTACAGTTATTCTGGGATTAATATGGTAAATTCATGTTTAATGCATCTAATTACATACTTTATTATTATTGTGTTTATTAAAGGATCCCTATTAGCGTATGACGTAGCAGTTTGCTAGTCTTCCTGGGGTCCACAACAATTATGATTACCTATGATAACTTTAACAGTTGAAATACATACAAATACATTGTAAAATACATTGTAAAAGTGTAGTAAGAAAGTACATTAGAAAATGCAGCACAATATACATTATAAAAGTCCAGCTCATAGTGTATTTCACTTAGTAAACAAGTAATAAAACAATACAGCTTAACCAGTATCCTTGATTATCATCCCGGATATAATTCTCCTTTACAAAGTAGCCTTACTAAAGTCGTGTGTGATTCACAAACATAAAAAAAACACAACGAATGCGTGGGAAAGTAGCCTAAATGTCGATATGTTGCCCACGATCGTGTATTTTGTTTATTAGCCGTTGCGGAAACATGCGATGCGTTTTGAATGCAACCTGCGAGTACGCGTTCAAAAACAACAATGATGCTCAAACGCGGCTAGCCACAGTTTCTTAATAAATATGCACGCTAAATGCTTTGAGATGCATACTCAAACAGGTGTAGGTGACGTCACTGCTCGAAGATAAATCCACGATGCTAGTTTACCTAATTAATCTGGCTCAGGGTAAAGTTAACGTTAGCTTAAAAGGTATCGCAGACTCTCCCAACAAAGTTTAATCCTTCTCGGGGTTTTTACCGGCAAACAAACCTTTGGAAATGGCCGCGAAGTCACTTGAGTCCATCTTCTTGCGTCCGGTTTTGGAAAATTCGAGTAGCTAATGGTTAGCTGCTGTGAGCCAAGCTAAGCTAGCCACAGTTTGCACTAAATGTATGACAAATATTTGACTGAAGTGAGTAAGTTATTCCACCGAAGCTCCAAAACGTCTCCGCTCAATAAGCGAGACACCACAATTAACATTAAACGTAAACATCCTAAAAGAAAAACAGTTAACGTCCGCTAGCTACATGGTGGAATTGATTTGTTGTCAGATGCTTCTTCTTCCCCCATTTTTATTTTACGGCAGTGACACTTTTTGTCGTGGTCGCCACCGCCACCTGCTGGAGATCCGTATTCCTGCAGCTTACTCCCAAAATATGAATATCTTTTAACAGAACCAAGCAAGCAAGCAAATACTTTTATTATAATTATTTTGATTATACATTTATTTAAATGTGCGTCAGAAAATATATGACATCAGAATAATTGAATCAGCTAAATTAATTGTGCAACCCGCCATCTTCACGTCAGCTAGTCATGAGTTAAAGTATAGAATGATGCGAGAAAGTCTCTTAAGTGAGAAGATGAGTCAATACACGAAGGAAGAATCTAAGACCAAAGACTACATTAATCAATGCTTAACTTGCAAACATTTTATTATGAAATATAAATAGATACATTTTTGGAAGTTATGAATCGATTTAGAATATTAGAAATCGCGATTTTTACATGATTCAACTTTTTTGCCTGCCCCCTAATGTAAACCAGGACACGTGTATGACAAGAGAATGTTGACCATATTCTTGATGATTGGGGGTGCTGGGTGGAGGTCATGTGACAGGTGGCTGGCCAGCACCATCTCCCAGGCCTCAATCAGACGAACGTTCACCCCTTTGAACACGGCCCTGAGCACCTTGTTGTACTGCTGCGTGTGCCAGTCGCTGTTGTTCAGCGACACCGAAAGCTTCAACGCTTTGGAGTTCCCGGTCCGGACAACGACCAGCGTGCCCGGCGCCCTGTCCAGCAGCCGCACCACCGCCCTGCGGATGCTCTGCAGCCTCCGGATGTAGACCTCCATGGGGAAGGTGCAAAAGTGAGCCCAGATTCCAATGACCACAACGGTGTCGGGGCCTCCGATTAAGCCGTCCACCTCATTGGCGATGTAACGGAGCTCGCTGGTTGAGACGGGGACGATGCGGATAGGAGGGCCGTGGAATCTGGATGTCATCATGATGTTGTTTGCATAGTCTAAGGAGATGTAAGGTCCGGCTTTCTTTGGGCTGTGAAGGTCAAACTGCTTCAGACCTGAAAGCATCATTATTAAGTATCAGCGTGAAAACCATCAAACTGCCAGAAACCCGTGTGGATCAGCTACCTGGTATCAGTGCGTTGAGGTAGTCAAACCACTGTCTGACGGTGGAGTCTCCGTAGATGTGGACTGCTTTGCCTTTCAGACACTGTGTGGCGGTTGGTGTGTTGAATTGGCGAACTGTGGTGCCATCTAGTGGTCGCCACACACTCTTGTAGTAATAACCAGAGGGTTGGGATGTCACGATGCTGCTGTTCACCGCCGGTTGACCTGAGAGGAAGTTAAAAAAACAACAAAATAAAAGGTATTCATTGATTGTATGAACAATGGCAGAAGAAAGTACAACTTTTTTTTCTCCCACATTTTTTCCTGCCAGTTTTACGACGGCGGAAATAGGGCGACTGTAGGAAAAAAAACAAAACGGGGCAGAGAGGTGGGAAAAATAAAAGTGGCAAATTTGCGAAATTATAAATACAAATAAAATATACAGAAAATTGGTGAATGCAGCAAGTTAACAACTTAGGAACAATGAATAATATTCATTATTATTATTATTATAGGCAGTAATAAATATGCTTTACCTTCCTTTTGTGGCAAAACGGTGACACTTGCAGGTCCCGAAGGCTGGATGGAGATTTTCAAGTTAACGCGACTGAAGAGAAGCAGACAAAATATATCTCTTAAGACACGTGAGATCAACAACATCAATACCAATAATGATGGCCTACTTTGCAGTTCTCCTCCTCTCTACGGAATAGTTAAGCGTTTTTGTTTTTTATGACCTGCAACGTTACAGTTGAGTCTCATCAACATATTTTATTGGACGCAGCAGGCATTTGCATGATACCTGAAAGCTTTCAATCACCAACAACTGAACAGGGACAAGAAGGTGAACAGAGAGTTTAGTTGGAGGCAGATGTTTCCCTCTGGAGTTGGTGAAGACCAAACTAGAGCTAAAAGGAATCATACTAATCCATCCACATTTACTGGATGTGAATCAACGAGGTGATCATTTGTCAAAACACAATAAAACAAATGCAGCACCTCAGGAAGAGCTTCTTCTCCTCCTCGCTGATGTTTTCCTTGTATCCTCCCACGGTGTGGCTGATCCTGGCGTCGCAGCTCAACCTCTTCGGCTTGTAGCAGAACCACGGCTCGCCCGTACGGACGTCGGTGTAGTTGCAGAGCGGCTTCCCGGTCGGACGCAGGCAGACGTTACAGACGGTGGTTTCAGACAGCGAGCCCGAGCGGAAGAGGCTCTTGAAGATGACCCTGTCGGGCTGCTCGCTGTTCAGCCTGTTGAGGACGCTGACGGCCTCGCTGGGGTGAACGAGCGTCACCTGATCGGATGGAGAACCAGAGAGTTTAAAGCCTAATCATATTCAGTCATATCAATAAAAGGGGGAAACTTGAAGCTCCACACTTTGTGAACCAATCTGATGTCCATCTAAATGTCTGTTCACTAACCCCCCCAAGAACAGTGTTCGTCCAATCAAAGCTTAGCAACTGTTGCTAGGCACGTCAATCCTGAAAGCTTCGGATGTCCAAATGTCATGTTGAAATGGTGAAAACTAAGAGATACTCTGAAGTGTTAAGAGAAAACCCAGAAAAGTGCATCATGGGATTAGAGATAATTCATTCGGTTTGACTAATGTCTGCTAAGTTTAGCATGAATAGCTAAGCGGCAGTAACCTACAACACCAAGGGGTGTTTAAAGGGTAGGTAATAATAAAAAACATTCCCGATTCAGGTTTAGAAGCGTTATGTAACATGTTTCTCTCACACTTAATGGACTAACTTTACACTACTAAAGACAACAAATGCAGTTCCAGCCTCAGTCTTTGATGGTTACACCGTTATGATTACAAACGTTTCTTTCTACTGTATATGTGCAGGAATAGAACATTAACAGGCGGAGCAACAGGGGGATTAAGAAGATTATAAAACACCTCTGTGATTGCACTTGAAATGATGAGCTTTTAGCATCACCTCAACCTGTGCTTCTCCTTCCCACAGTAAAGAGAACACAGCAGAGTAGCTCCCGTTCAGATGATCCACCACTCGCCCGGCTACGCCTGCACCGAGCTTCAGGCTGTGTAGCCGGGCGGTTAAGACGTCTCCCCCAAACGTCTTGGGACGGCCCTGGAAGTCAGACATTTGGATCATCACCTCCAGCTGATCCCCTACGTGCCACCGTCCTCCTCCCCTTCCTGGGAGAATGTGGACGTTGCTGTGAGCTGGATCACTGGTCTGCTTCAGGGAAACAGGACCTGGTGATCTGGGAGGTTCTGGCCAAGCAGTGGAGTCCAGTAGGCGGCGTTCCTCCAGAGCGTCCTGAGGGGAGAGTGGCTGGAAGGTGCAGAAGCCACGATGAATTTGAGGGTCAGAGAAAACTCTCTGGACGTTGACGGTGGAGTTGAGTTCATGCTGAAACTGGCAGGAAGTCGAGAGAGAGAGAGAGAGAGAGAGAGAGAGAGAGAGAGAGAGAGAGAGAGAGAGAGAGAGGGATGAAGATTATTAGAAAAGTAACAAAACAAAACAAAAACAGGTAAAAAGGGCGAAAAAAAATTGTTTTCGGGCCCAAAGATTGAAATGACTTTGGCTGCATAATTATTCAATTACATTTTTTTAATAGTGTTGAACCACAACAGAAGTGATCTCAGGACACTTAACACATTGAGCAGGAATAGAATACTTTATTTTCAGAGTTTATACATTTTCAAAGTCCCAACATCACCCAGGGGCGTTACAGCAACAAGAAAAAACTGCCTTAACAGCCTTTTAGGCAGAAATCTCGTGCAGCCCAGACCCTTGGGTTCCAACTGCATTTGGTGTTGGTAGTAGTATAGCAGTAGTAGTCGTAACAGTAGTGGTAGTATTCACAGAAGCAATAGTATCAACAGTAGTAGTTCATGGCCGCAGCATCTGTGTATTCCATTAAATTAATGTGTTGCTTAAATGTATTCTTTCAGAGCAAGAGAGACTTTTTTCATTCCCTCAGAAAAATGATTCCATGCAGGACAATTTAAGCATCACTATTTAGGCTGAAATGAACTTGGAACAAATCAATAACGGAGCGTGACAGCTGTCCTTTCTGTATTTGGCAGTTCAAACGGTTTCAGTTTAGCTTTAGGACTTTACATTCACAGAGCTTTTGTAGGAGTTGATCTCTGACCCCGGTAAAAGTCATTCAACCGCATGTATTTATTCACAATGAAGAACACTCATACCTGCAAACTCACGAGCGTTGAGAAAAGGTGACAAAATAAACCAAATTGTGATTTATTGATGCAGATTTAGCATTCCGGTGAACTCCAAAAAAGAAAAGAAAAGTTAAAAAGACAACATTTTCTTCTGGTAAAAAAAAAAGCAGATATTAATTAACACCAGCTTTCAAATGGTTTAAGAGTAAAGAGACTTAACTTCAAACTGGGGTAGTGGGGAGCTGTAACCTGTTGGCCTCGACAAGCCAAACAGTTGAAGGTTACTTCCATGGCCGCGTCGTTTGTAAACGCTCCAAAAAGACGTGACGTGGTGGAGACACGCCTGGCGGATTTAACGAGCTCAAAGCGTCGATCCGAAGAAGATAAACCGCCCCAAAAACTAAAAGAGAATTCCGCCGGAAGGTGACTATTTCCCAGGTTTCTGAGCCACACTGCATTTGGGAATATCCTGAAATCTGACTAATATTCAACATTTTAAACCAGGTCCATCCTTCTTTTAAAACGTATTCTATTTAAAACCGACTTCTTACCTGAGGAACCTCCGTGTTACGTAGCAGAAAGATTAAGACAAGGACGAAGACAACCAGGAAGAGGAAGATGGCCCCGTACTCCCTTCTACCACAAGCTCCGGCCTTCATTGTGGTCTTGTCTAATGGCTGCAGGATACTGGGAGGACTCTGTCTGACAAAAAACGACCGCTTGTTATGTTAGAGAATATTTACTCGTTAAACAATTGTGAAATCCTGCCCATGCAAATATTGTGACGTCAATCCAGTCACGCTAGAAAGTCCTCTGATCAAACAGCAGGTAAACCAAACAGCTGCCCTACATCTTGTGGGGAAGAAGGACCAACAGACCAACGTTAGATGGGGTCAAACATAGATGAACTTTCATCTTCATTTTCTGGTTATATCTGGACACATTTACATCGTCTGTCTGCGATAGCATCACGATGCTACAAGGTATGTAGTTTAGAACAAACACGCGTACAAAGATGGGTGTGGTCTGGGGTAGCCAATCCAAAGCCTCGGTTATGCTTCCGCGTAGTGATCACGCAACGGCCACGCAGTTGCTTGGACGCAGTCATGAGACCGTGAAGGCCTGATTATGCTTCCGCGTAGTGATCACGCAACGGCAACGCAACGGCGACGCAGTTGCTTGGAGACCGTGATGGTTCTGCGTTGGGTTTACGTGTCGAAATGCAATTCAATGCCACACCGGTAGAGGGCGCTATGTTTTTTGTAAAGACTGACCGACCGACCGAGACTCTTGACGTATATCGTCGTTACTCGTTATAGCGTATTTGTTTACTTTCCGGCTTTAAACATCCACAATTTTTCAGAACTTGGTGTTTTATTTCTTTGTGCAAAAGCGACAAGGTGCAAACAATAAAACGAGGTGAAAACAATAAAAGTAGCCTTTTAAAAGTTTAAATGGCGGTGTTTATGAATGGAAACCGGATAGCGGTCTCCAGCGGATGTAGTTAGCGGACCAATCACAGCCAATGCCGCTGCGTTGGTGTTGCGTTGGCGTTGCGTTGCCTCGACGCGCGTCGAGGATTTTTGGGAGGCACACGTCAGGCCCTTGCGTCGACGCAAGGGGGGTCCGCAAGGACGTAAGGGGTCCGCAAGCTCCCTTGCGTTGTGTCGACGCGGAAGCATAATCCAGCCTTGATGGTTCTGCGTTGGGTTTAAGTGTTGAAATGCAATTCAATGCCACGCCGGTAGAGGGCGCTATGTTTTTTGTAAAGACTGACCGACCGAGACGTATATCGTCGTTAGCCTCGTTATAGCCTATTTGTTTACCTTCCGGCTTTAAACAGCCACTATTATTCAGAACTTGGTGTTTTATTTCTTTGTGCAAAAGTGACAATAAAACGAGGTGCAAACAATAAAACAGGGTGCAAACAATAAAACAAGGTGCAAACAATAAAACGAGGTGCAAACAATAAAACAAGGTGCAAACAATAAAACGAGGTGCAAACAATAAAACGAGGTGCAAACAATAAAACAAGGTGCAAACAATAAAACAAGGTGCAAACAATAAAACGAGGTGCAAACAATAAAACGAGGTGCAAACAATAAAACAAGGTGCAAACAATAAAACAAGGTGCAAACAATAAAACGAGGTGCAAACAATAAAACAAGGTGCAAACAATAAAACGAGGTGCAAACAATAAAACGAGGTGCAAACAATAAAACGAGGTGCAAACAATAAAACAAGGTGCAAACAATAAAACAAGGTGCAAAAAACAAAACGAGGTGCAAACAATAAAACGAGGTGCAAACAATAAAACGAGGTGCAAACAATAAAACGAGGTGCAAACAATAAAACAAGGTGCAAACAAAAAAAAAAAAAAAAAAAAAAAAAAAAAAAAAAAAAAAAAAAAAAAAAAAAAAAAAAAAAAAAAGGGGGGGGGGGGGGGGGGGGGTGCAAACAATAAAACAGGTGCAAACAATAAAACAGGTGCAAACAATAAAACGAGGTGCAAACAATAAAACAAGGTGCAAACAATAAAACGAGGTGCAAACAATAAAACAGGGTGCAAACAATAAAACTAACATTGTTCTCGCTTAAACACATATATAACTGGTTTATTTTGTGCAAACAATAAAACGAGGTGCAAACAATAAAACAGGTGCAAACAATAAAACAAGGTGCAAACAATAAAACGAGGTGCAAACAATAAAACAAGGTGCAAACAATAAAACAGGTGCAAACAATAAAACAGGTGCAAACAATAAAACGAGGTGCAAACAATAAAACAAGGTGCAAACAATAAAACGAGGTGCAAACAATAAAACGAGGTGCAAACAATAAAACGAGGTGCAAACAATAAAACAAGGTGCAAACAATAAAACAAAGTGCAAACAATAAAACGAGGTGCAAACAATAAAACGAGGTGCAAACAATAAAACAAGGTGCAAACAATAAAACAAGGTGCAAACAATAAAACAAGGTGCAAACAATAAAACAAGGTGCAAACAATAAAACAAGGTGCAAACAATAAAACAAGGTGCAAACAATAAAACAAGGTGCAAACAATAAAACAAGGTGCAAACAATAAAACGAGGTGCAAACAATAAAACGAGGTGCAAACAATAAAACGAGGTGCAAACAATAAAACAGGTGCAAACAATAAAACAAGGTGCAAACAATAAAACAAGGTGCAAACAATAAAACAGGTGCAAACAATAAAACAAGGTGCAAACAATAAAACAGGTGCAAACAATAAAACGAGGTGCAAACAATAAAACAAGGTGCAAACAATAAAACGAGGTGCAAACAATAAAACAAGGTGCAAACAATAAAACGAGGTGCAAACAATAAAACGAGGTGCAAACAATAAAAAGGTGCAAACAATAAAACAGGTGCAAACAAAAAACAGGTGCAAACAATAAAACAAGGTGCAAACAATAAAACAGGTGCAAACAATAAAAAGGTGCAAACAATAAAAGAGGTGCAAACAATAAAACAGGTGCAAACAATAAAACAAAGTGCAAAAAAAAACGAGGTGCAAACAATAAAACGAGGTGCAAACAATAAAACGAGGTGCAAACAATAAAACGGGTGCAAACAAAAAACAAAGTGCAAACAATAAAACGAGGTGCAAACAATAAAACAGGTGCAAACAATAAAACAGGTGCAAACAATAAAACAGGTGCAAACAATAAAACAAGGTGCAAACAATAAAAAGGTGCAAACAATAAAACGAGGTGCAAACAATAAAACAAGGTGCAAACAATAAAAAAGGTGCAAACAATAAAAGAGTGCAAACAATAAAACAGAGTGCAAACAATAAAACAAGTGCAAACAATAAAACAAGGTGCAAACAATAAAACGAGGTGCAAACAATAAAACAGGTGCAAACAATAAAACAAAGTGCAAACAATAAAACGAGGTGCAAACAATAAAACGAGGTGCAAACAATAAAACAAGGTGCAAACAAAAAACAAGGGCAAACAATAAAACGAGGTGCAAACAATAAAAAAGAAACAAAGTGCAAACAATAAAAAGTGCAAACAATAAAACGAGGTGCAAACAATAAAACAGGTGCAAACAATAAAACAAGGTGCAAACAATAAAACAGGTGCAAACAATAAAACAGGTGCAAAAAAAAAAAGAAACAAAAAGGAAAATAAAGCAAAAAAAAACAGGTGCAAACAATAAAACAAGGTGCAAACAATAAAACGGGTGCAAACAATAAAACGAGGTGCAAACAATAAAACAGGTGCAAACAATAAAACAAGGTGCAAAAAAAAACGAGGTGCAAACAATAAAACAAGGTGCAAACAATAAAACAAGGTGCAAAAAAAAAACAGGTGCAAACAATAAAACGAGGTGCAAACAATAAAACAGGTGCAAACAATAAAACAAGGTGCAAAAAAAAACGAGGTGCAAACAATAAAACAGGTGCAAACAATAAAACGAGGTGCAAACAATAAAACAGGTGCAAACAAAAAACAAGGTGCAAACAATAAAACAGGTCAAACAATGTGCAAACAATAAAACAAGTGCAAACAAAAAACGAGGTGCAAACAATAAAACAAAGTGCAAACAATAAAACAAGGTGCAAACAATAAAACGAGGTGCAAACAATAAAACAGGTGCAAAAATAAAACAAAGTGCAAACAATAAAACGAGGTGCAAACAATAAAACGAGGTGCAAACAATAAAACGAGGTGCAAACAACAAAACAAGGTGCAAACAATAAAACGAGGTGCAAACAATAAAACGAGGTGCAAACAATAAAACAAGGTGCAAACAATAAAACGAGGTGCAAACAATAAAACAGGGTGCAAACAATAAAACAAGGTGCAAACAATAAAACGAGGTGCAAACAATAAAACAAGGTGCAAACAATAAAACGAGGTGCAAACAATAAAACAGGGTGCAAACAATAAAACAAAGTGCAAACAATAAAACGAGGTGCAAACAATAAAACGAGGTGCAAACAATAAAACAAGGTGCAAACAATAAAACAGGGTGCAAACAATAAAACAAAGTGCAAACAATAAAACGAGGTGCAAACAATAAAACAAGGTGCAAACAATAAAACGAGGTGCAAACAATAAAACAGGGTGCAAACAATAAAACAAAGTGCAAACAATAAAACGAGGTGCAAACAATAAAACGAGGTGCAAACAATAAAACAAGGTGCAAACAATAAAACAAGGTGCAAACAATAAAACGAGGTGCAAACAATAAAACAGGGTGCAAACAATAAAACAAAGTGCAAACAATAAAACGAGGTGCAAACAATAAAACGAGGTGCAAACAATAAAACAAGGTGCAAACAATAAAACAAGGTGCAAACAATAAAACGAGGTGCAAACAATAAAACAGGGTGCAAACAATAAAACAAAGTGCAAACAATAAAACGAGGTGCAAACAATAAAACGAGGTGCAAACAATAAAACGAGGTGCAAACAATAAAACGAGGTGCAAACAATAAAACGAGGTGCAAACAATAAAACGAGGTGCAAACAATAAAACAAGGTGCAAACAATAAAACAAAGTGCAAACAATAAAACGAGGTGCAAACAATAAAACGAGGTGCAAACAATAAAACAAGGTGCAAACAATAAAACAAGGTGCAAACAATAAAACGAGGTGCAAACAATAAAACAAGGTGCAAACAATAAAACAAGGTGCAAAAAAACAAAACGAGGTGCAAACAATAAAACGAGGTGCAAACAATAAAACGAGGTGCAAACAATAAAACAAGGTGCAAACAATAAAACAAGGTGCAAAAAACAAAACGAGGTGCAAACAATAAAACGAGGTGCAAACAATAAAACGAGGTGCAAACAATAAAACAAGGTGCAAACAATAAAACGAGGTGCAAACAATAAAACAAGGTGCAAACAATAAAACGAGGTGCAAACAATGTGCAAACAATAAAACAATGTGCAAACAACAAAACGAGGTGCAAACAATAAAACAAAGTGCAAACAATAAAACAATGTGCAAACAATAAAACGAGGTGCAAACAATAAAACGAGGTGCAAACAATAAAACGAGGTGCAAACAATAAAACGAGGTGCAAAAAACAAAACGAGGTGCAAACAATAAAACGAGGTGCAAACAATAAAACGAGGTGCAAACAATAAAACAAGGTGCAAACAATAAAACGAGGTGCAAACAATAAAACGAGGTGCAAACAATAAAACAAGGTGCAAACAATAAAACGAGGTGCAAACAATAAAACAATGTGCAAACAATAAAACAATGTGCAAACAACAAAACGAGGTGCAAACAATAAAACAAAGTGCAAACAATAAAACAAGGTGCAAACAATAAAACGAGGTGCAAACAATAAACAAACAGTCGGCTGAGTTTGAGGTCACAGGTTCATCTGATCTACTGGAATCATCCCTGGTGGATTACTACACACTAAACTATTCTGTTAAACTGTTACTAGGGCGATATGCCAAAAGCAAACACGGATGAAGTTCCGTTAAAGTCAGCTTGAGTTGCAGGTGTTGACTTGACGGAAAATATAATACAATTTATATGGAATTCTCAAATGGACTTTCTGAAAGTAAGTAAAATGTATTTATATTGCACTTTTCACAGCATCCAACAGCACGAAGCACATTACATAAAAATACCCAATACACAGTAAAGTAAACAATATTACACATAGGGCACACCTGGCACTTTTGGACCTCAAGGTATATATTTATGGTAATGCTTTTACTCACATCAAGTTTTGAATGCATTATTTTATAAACTGATAATATTTTCCAAGCTGTATGTAAATCCTAAATCAACAGAGTATCCAGTAACTATAGTCGTGTAAATGGAGTACAAAGTAAAACATTTCCGTCTGAATCGTAGCGGAGGAGAAGTAGAAAGTAAAAATGAAGTTGAAGTTTTTCAACATTTCTACACATATATTAGAATGGTTACTGGTGACATTCAGCTTTTATGATGAACTTAAACTTCAAGTTTACTTTATTTTAAGCATAATGTGACTTACCTCAGGAGAGGTTCGTTGAAGAACACACTGATGTAAGTTTCCTTTGCTCGACTTCCTGATGAAGTGGATTTGAATGCAGCGACGACAGACGGCACTGCAGCAGGCATCACCGTCACAGCTGACATGGTACGTCATGCTGTTGGTGCCTTAGCTTCTAAAACACACCCAAAACAAGTGGGTTGCAACAGGTTGAGTTCTGGTTCAGGAAATGTGAACCCTGGAGATCTCCTTCAGGCTCAGAGGAGGGATGCTCACTGCTCTGAACCTCTGAATCATCATCATCATCAACTGCCTGCAAAAATGAGACAAAATGAAGTCAGATTCTACTAAATGTTCACTTCGGCACGCCTCAAGAATATACTGATGGTGAGAAAAACAAACACCAAAATACTAGCATTCACAATACAGTTCACAGATCATCAGCGATCTTTAACTATGTTTACATTTACATTTAGGTCATTTAGCTGACGCTTTTGTCCAAAGCGACTTACAATAAGTACATTTGTCAAAAGAAGGAAACAAGGAAACCACAACATATCATTGCCGATAAAGTAAGAGCTAAAAATAGAACGTGTTAGAAAGTGTTAGGTCCTCATCTGAGTAAAGTAGTACTTCAAGATCAACAGTGCTAAGATCAGAGTGCTATAGGTAAGGTTTTTATTTTATTTTTATTTTTTTTGTGACATCTCGTTTCTTCAGAACCTGCCACACGGAGGCTGCCATGAGCTGCAAAGGTGGGACCAGGAGACGCAGCGACGCCAGAGGTAAGGGCCCACCTGGAAAAAACAGATAACCTGCTAAATCACTTTCAGTCTGAATGCTTTTTGTGTCTTCAACAGGGCAAAAAGTCACATGTCAGATTAATGATCAGCACATGATGGGGCGTCAGACTGGGGCTGTGGATTACAGTTATTCTGGGATTAATATGATGGTGGTGTTGGGGGGTATTTAAACAATAATAATAATAAAAGATAAAAAGATAGAAACTCAATTACAAAGACGGGACGTAGCCAGCTTTCCCACTGAAACTATAAAACCATCTTCTAAATGAGAGAGGAACCCCAATTAAACGTATAAATGTCCAGAACCAGCAGTTACATATTAGAATTCATCGTCTTCATCTCTTGTAAACAATGTTTAGCAGCAGGTGCATTTTTGGGTGTTCGTTGCCGCCACCTGCTGGACAGTCTTTGCCCTGCAATCCCCAAAAATAAATGACGTATAATATATATATATATATATATATATATATATATATATATATATATATATATATATATATATATATATATATATATATCCTGTTTTTAAGGTTTAACTAGTCTGAAGTCTTATGGTTTAAATCAATTCAACATTTTTTAATTTTTATTATTATTAACAATGAAAATAAAGAAACTTTACTTAGAATATCAGAAAATCAGTTCATGGACGTAAATTATAAAAAAAATAACATAATATGGTGGTAAAATAAATAAATAGGGGGTGGGAAAAGTGGCATTTTTTAAAGTTGTGACAGCATGTGTTTCTTCAGTAAATTGTTGTGAAAGATGTGATTTGTTGAAATTCCTTTCCTACTTAAAGGCGTTATGTTTCGTGCTCCTGAACGCCGCATTAAAGTGCCGAACATACTTAACGCAGCTCCAGACTGACCCGGACTCGAGTCTTCATGGAGCCCGCTAGGCGCGCGCCCGCGTCTCTGGAGCGCCTGCCGTTCAACAACACCGCGCTGAAGAGGCTGCCGGTGGACGACTCAAGGGAGTCCGCGTCCCGGACGGTCCCGGCGGCGTGTTTCTCCAGAATCGCGTCTCTGCAGCCGCTGGTGCGTCCGAGCGTCGTGGCCCTGTCCCGGTCCGCGCTGGCTCTGCTCGACCTGCGTGCGCAGGACGTGTCGAGCGACCGCCGGGCCCCGGAGTACCTGAGCGGCTCCCGGCTGCTGCCGGGCTCCGAGCCGGCCGCGCACTGTTACTGCGGCCACCAGTTCGGCCTGTTTGCTGGACAGCTGGGAGACGGAGCCGCGATGTACCTGGGAGAGGTGGAGTCCGGCACCCACGGGCGATGGGAGATCCAGGTGAAAGGTGCAGGAGTCACACCTTACTCCAGGTAGTTTATATGGTCATTTTGTATTTATTTGTGCATCTCATTAAGACATTTCTGGAGCAGGCTATAGATGGGGGACACAATGATACATAGTCTGATTCAGCAGGTGGAATCTGAGGCTCAGCAGAGGCATGTGAATGCATGAACCCAAGGAGAGCTGCTTAAGAGCTTAACAGCTCGGCACACATCAAATGAGTCCCTCATTGTTTGCCTCACCATTGGACCCGTCAGCTGATTTGGTCTGTTAAACATGCAATATAAAAGGCTATTTATCTGTTATTCTAGTCTTCAACATGCATATTATTATCTTATTAACATAAGAGGGGAAGGAGTTTGGTTGGAAATGTAGATTTAGACAGCATCGTGTAAACAACACGTTGGAGCTCATTCTCGTTTTTTAAAATTCATTTTTCATTTACCTCATAATCAGAGTTGAATCTCCAACAAACACATTTCCTCAGAGGCGGCGATGGCAGGAAGGTGCTCCGCTCCAGCATCAGAGAGTTCCTGTGCAGCGAGGCCATGGCCGCCCTGGGGATACCCAGCACCCGTGCGGCCTCCCTCGTGACCTCTGACCTCTACGTCAGCAGAGATCCACTCAACAGCGGCAGGCGCATCCCCGAGCGCTGCTCGGTCGTCCTGCGTCTCGCCCCTTCCTTCATCAGGTAAGAGCACGTCTCCAGACACAAAGAAGAAGATATCTGTGCTGATTTCATTTCAAAAGAAATCTCTCTCCGTCCTAGATTTGGTTCTTTTGAGATCTTTCTGGGCCGAGATGATTTTTCCGGCCTTCAGGGTCCCAGCGCAGGGCGGCACGACCTTCGTGCTCAGCTGCTGGATTATGTCATCGAGACGTTTTACCCTCGTATCCAGGAGACGCATAGCAACCGCAGGGACCGGAATCTGGCGTTTTTCAGAGAGGTGAGGGCCAAAGGGGAGAAACACATTTAGGATTTTAGTCTCCCTTTTTAGGTTGTTTCCTGTCATGCTGTTGACCCGTGTCTCCCCAGGTGATGATGAGGACCGCTAAGCTCGTGGCCCAGTGGCAGTGTGTTGGGTTTTGCCACGGCGTCCTTAATACAGACAACATGAGCATCTTGGGTGTGACTCTGGATTACGGCCCCTTCGGTTTCATGGACAGGTAGGCTGCTCTGCCTCAGTCATATCATATATTAACTCATATCCTATTGTAAACCCACCTGCGTGTCAGGTTCGATCCAGATTTCGTCTGCAATGCGTCGGACAAAAGGGGGCGCTACTCTTACCGGGCCCAACCGTCCGTGTGCCGCTGGAACCTGGCTCGCCTGGCGGAGGCGCTGGGCTCGGAGTTGGATGTGGCCGAGGCGGGCGGCGTCCTGGACGAATTCACGCCCACGTACGAAGCCTTCTACCTGGGCATCATGAGGAGGAAGCTGGGCCTCGTGAAGGAAGACGAGGCGGAGGACAGCGAGCTCATATCGGACCTGCTGCGTCTCATGCACAACTCTGGTACAAAGGCGGGAAAACTGTGTTCAGACAGATTAATGGTAGATTTGGCAATGTGTGAGACGATAAGCTTTTATCCCTGTAAAGTCTGACCCATCAAACAGAAAATTACTTTTTGGGAACTGAGATGTTTATTAATTAATTAATCCCCCCCAAAATTAAAATTTTGCAATTAAAAAAAAATGCCCGGTCAATGATAATGCACCATACATACCAGCAGTATCACATTTGATATGCCAAGAAATATAAATATAAATAATATATTGTGAAGTAATTATGCATTGTTTCAATACAGAAAATATAAAAAAATGTGAACAATATAAATGTGATTTGTACTGTAACTTCTTGAAAATTAGCAAAGATTTTCCTGCCAAAATTGTGTGGAAGATTTAAAAAATCCCTTACACTGCAGTGGAATGATAGTCCACTAGAGGGCAGAATACATGTATCAGGTCATATCCGACATATTGATAAGATAAAGGTCTCAGATGTGATATAAATGGTTGTGTACGACTCTTATGCTTTTGACATAATGTATTCCCAGGTGCCGATTTCACCAACACCTTCCGTCTGCTAAACGGTGTCCCCTGGCCTGAAGAGGGCGACAGTGAGAGGGCGGCGGTGGGGCCGGTCGTGGACCTCATCCTGGAGCAGTGTGCCTCCATCGAGGAGCTAAAGGTGGCTAATGGGCCGACTATGGAGGACCGGTGAGGGAGTGTGCGGGGGTTTCTTCACAGAGAACATACTCATCCACCGTATCCTCCTAATAAATATGCATCTACTCCTCAGCTGAGCAGGATGCTCCTCTAATGTTGTTCTTCTTTTATATGCTAGCATTTTGAGGGAAAAGATTACCAAGACAATATGTAAGTTAAATGTGTGTTTTGTGTCATTTTTTAGGGATTTACGTTGAGACGGTAGCATGCGTGAACATGACATCGTGTAGGACTAGAGCTGGGTTTTAGGCCCACATCGCTCACCTATTCTCCCCTTCCAGTGAGCTGGCGATGATTCTGTCCATGGCACAAAGCAACCCGGCCATGTTTGGGATGGTGGCCGACAGACCCGCTGTGTCCCGGCAGCTGGAAAGGATGGGACGGCTTAAGGAGCTGCTGGAGACGGATCAGGATGAGCTGAAGGAAAAGCAGCGCGGTGACTGGATTCACTGGCTTAGCAGCTACAGGTGAGAGAAAAAAGAAGAAGTAAATGTGCTGCTTAAACATAGTATTGTGGGTAATTTGATTTCCTGTCATATATTTATGTTCTCTTGAAACAACCAGGAGGCGTTTAGCCCGGGAGTTCGATGGCACGGGTGACTTGTCCCTCATCAAAAAGGAGAGGCTCCGCGTGATGAACAGCACCAACCCTTATGTTGTCCTACGCAACTACATCGCCCAGAATGCAATTCTGGCTGCAGAAAAAGGAGACTTCTCTGAGGTTTGGAGACTGATCAAATGTCTTTTCCAACTTTGTCAAAATATGTATTTATATCCATTAAAGCTGGGCTGAAAGGCACCATGGACTTCAACGGTGTAAAACAGGGTTTGGTTGGCAATGGATTGCCATTGGAGAGGAAATGGATGCAATGAATCTCATTGGCCACTAGGTGGAGACAAACAGCCATCAATGGTGCAGATATACAGTAAACTGTTGCTGTTAGACCAACAGCTGCAGTTGTTGCACTTTGTTTATGACAGTTTGAGCACATACATTATTTTTTAGGAAAGTTACCAACTGTAGCTTTAACGGAATAAGTTGTGTCAATGGCATGAAGAGCAATTATTTTCAATGATTTCATGATGTTTTGCCACAAGGATCAAGAGAAGTCATCCTGTCTGTACCTTGTCCTACAGGTCAACAGGGTCCTCAGAGTCCTGGAGGACCCGTATTCCGATGCAGTCCGGTCAGAGCCCTTGGATGGACCTAACGCGTGTGGGGAAAAGGAGCAGAACGGGAGGGAACATGCCTACAACAACAAACCTCCCGCCTGGGCTCAAAGGATCTGCATCACCTGATCGTCGTAGAGCCTCCGAGACAGGCGGAGGAGAGGAAGTCCGTTTCCGTCGGCACCGTTACTGCTGCCCTCCGCTTCCAACCTCAGACTTCCTCTCCTGCTTCCTGGAAGGAGGATGTTACTTAACCTTGTGTGTTTCGGTGTTCATCAGCGTGGTCGTAGAATCCAAGTGACTAACGCTGACGAAGTGTGACGACTCGGATGACCAGTCACACTGTGACCCGTCTGGGTCCGAGACACCGGGAACACAACAACGTCAAGTATGTACAGATAGTGGATTTACAACGTTGACGTTTCAATAATCACAAATAGCTACTGGAGATAAAATAGGTAGAATAACTGAGAAACTGTAAAAAGATCATGTTGTTCACCATAATGTGTGCTGAATAAATGTCATTATTTTTAACCTATATCACAAATGCCCAAGAAACAGTCTTTACTTTATCTACATGAAAAACAGTTATTGTGCCGTACAAGGACAGTGTTTTATTTTTACTTTAGAGATTATATGGATGTGTGTGTGTTTTTCATTCTTACTGGCTTGATGGGGCCAGAGCCCGGTTAGAAATCGGTGATGTCACAAATTTCCCCACGGATGTATTCTGGCAACACGTGAACTCGTGAGATTTCTCCTTCAACAAGACTCTATTCATGATGTCAGACACTTAAAAAACAGAATCTGAAAGGCCCCTACATTCACATGGAGGCCTGCTGAAGGAAACATGACACAGATAACAAGTAAACTGTGCTTTAATCCCCACCCATCACCAACCCCACAAACACGCATCTAGCCGCCCTTTTGAGGACAAACGTGGGACAAGAGGACGTTGATCATGTTCTTGATGATGGGAGCTTGTGGGTGGAGGCTGTGCGGCAGGTTGTGGGCCAGAACCATCTCCCAAGCGTCGATCAGGTGAACGTTCAGGCCTTTGAACACGGCTCTGAGCACCTTGTCGCGCTGCAGCGAGAACCAGTCGCTGTTGGTTATCGTCTCATAAAGGGACATCAGATGTTTGGGGTTGGCGGTCCGGACCACGACCAGCGTGCCTGGCGCCCTGTCCAGCAGCCGCACCACCGCCCTGCGGATTCTCTGCAGCCTCCGGATGTAGACCTCCATGGGGAAGGTGCTCAAGTGAGACCAGATTCCAATGACCACAACGGTGTTGGTGCCTCCAGTTAAGCCGTCTAGCTCATTGGCGATGTAACGAAACTCGCTGGTTGAGACCGGGTTGATGCGGAGAGGAGGGCCGTGGCAGCGAAACGTCACCAGGATGTTGTTTGTGTGGTCCAAGGCCAAGAAAGGTCCAACATTCCTCAGGCTGTGAAGTTCAAACTCCTTCAGACCTGAAAGGATCACAGATTAAGTATCAGTGTGAAAACCATCAAACAGTTGCCAGAAACCCGTGTGGATCAGCTACCTGGTAGTTCTACATTGAGGAATTCAAACCACTGTCTGATGGTGGAGTCTCCATACAGGTGGACCACCTTGCCTCTCAGACACTGGCTGATGGCAGAGGAGGTGTTGAATTGGTGAACTGTGGTGCCATCTAGTGGTCGCCAGGCACCCTGGTAGTAATAACCAGAGGGTTGGGATTTCACAACGCTGCTCTTTTCCTTTGGCTGACCTAAGAGGAAGTTAAAGGAGAGGGGTTGAATGTTTTTGCTCCTCACCTAATCGCATGACTAGCCCTAAGGGGGGCTCTAAGTCTTAAACCAAATTCATCATCGGCAAAAGATTCAGTTTTCAATTAGTATTATTTAAAAACGTTCTTTACCCTCCCTTTTTGGCAACACAGTGACACTGGCTGGTCCTGAAGCCCGAATGGAGACTTTCATGTTGACGGCACTGAAGAAGACAACACATGATAAAAATATATTTTAAAGACAGAAGGGTCACAAGGGTCATGTGAAAACAGCCAATATCTGAGATTTTGCTGAAAATCAGTGAAAATATTCCTTTTGTTAGCAAACAAAGGAATCTGAAGTTTCAGATCAATATCTCAAACTTTTTGCCCGTGGCGTCCATTTGAATTTCAAGTGCCACGCCCCTTTTTGACACATTGGAATTTCACATTTCATTTGTTGGCATTTTTGGAGGCCCATAACTTCTGTTCTAATAGTGATAAAAGGCTGAACATTGGTCTGTTAGTTCAGTGTAGTTTGTACTACACAATTCCAAATGCAGAATCAAAATTCCTTACTGTTGGGGTGAGGGGTGGGTCACCAAAGTCCTGAAAAATGTTGACAGTGTGCCTGTGTAATTTTTCACTTTTTGGGTGCCCCTAGCACCACGATTAATGATCATATTTATTCTAAACAGGATTATTTGTTATATCTAGGAACTTTGCTCTTGCCAAAATGAATTTGAAGGGTATGGTACCACTGGTGGGGGTTTTATGGGGGTCCAAAAACCCTTTCGGGCAAACTCCAGCTACACTGATGTATGTATCACCTCTGAAAGAGCTTCTTCTCCACGGCGCTGATGTTTTCTTTGTATCCTCCCTTGATGTGGCTGATCCTGGCGTCGCAGCTCAACCTCTTCGGCTTGTAGCAGAACCACGGCTCGCCCGTATGGAGGTCGGTGTAGTTGCAGAGCGGTTTCCCGGTCGGACGCAGGCAGACGTTACAGACGGTGGTTTCAGACAGCGAGCCCGAGCGGAAGAGACTCTTGAAGAAGATCCTGTCGGGCTGCTCGCTGGTCAGCCTATTGAGGACCCTGACGGCCTCGCTGGGGTGAACGAGCGTCACCTGATTGGATGGAGAACCAGAGTTTTCTATTTCTATGCCTACGGTACAATCGCATTTAACATGATAGCTTTAAGCATCACCTCAACCTGTGCTTCTCCTTCCCAGAGTAAAGAGAACACAGCAGAGTAGCTCCCATTCAGATGATCCACCACTCGCCCGGCTACGCCTGCACCGAGCTTCAGGCTGTGTAGCCCAGCGAGTAAGACATCTCCCCCAAACGTCTTGGGACGGCCCTGGAAGTCAGACATTTGGATCATCACCTCCAGCTGATCCCCTACGTGCCACCGTCCTCCTCCCCTTCCTGGGAGAATGTGGACGTTGCTGTGAGCTGGATCACTGGTCTGCTTCAGGGAAACAGGACCTGGTGATCTGGGAGGTTCTGGCCAAGCAGTGGAGTCCAGTAGGCGGCGTTCCTCCAGAGCGTCCTGAGGGGAGAGTGGCTGGAAGGTGCAGAAGCCACGATGAATTTGAGGGTCAGAGAAAACTCTCTGGACGTTGACGGTGGAGTTGAGTTCATGCTGAAACTGGCAGGAAGTCGAGAGAGAGAGAGAGAGAGAGAGAGAGAGAGAGAGAGAGAGAGAGAGAGAGAGACAGTGATGAAGATGCATCAAACAAACACACTATATTCTGCCGCTCTCAACTTCCTGTGTGGCCTTAACTCCCATAGAATACATATCATCAAGGTGTTCTATAATGGTCATTTGTGATATTTTATGTCATTATTCCAGATGACAGTTTGATTTGATTGATGAAGATTTTCATGACTGAAAGTGCATTAAATACTGATGCGAAGATATTGAATTAAACCACATTAAAAGTAGAAAACAATATAATTATAATATTCAAAGAATATTCGTTTTTTTCCCATAAACTCCAAATTACAGGCATTTCTTCAGTGACCTAGAAGTTTGGGATCATGGGCTTTCAGAAAAACTATATTTGTGAGCCATTTGTTGAGATTTTTAATCGTCAGTCGATGAGCTGCTGCTGTCAGCAAGTCAAAGAACAGGATTTAGAGGGATTATACCATTTGCAATATAGAACATTATTAACACAACCTGACTCATTGTGGACAAATATCCCACTAAAACAGACTTCTTACCTCAAGAATGTCCATGTGACATAGCACAAAGACTAAGACAAAGACAGCCAGAGAGAGGAAGATGGCGGCATACACCCTTCCAGCAATGGCCTTCATTGTGGTCTTCATCTATGGCTGCAGCATAATGTGGTAACTTAGATATTGTTATGCTAAAGAATATTATTTCATCTCAATGGTAAAATCATGGCTGTATTTTGACATTTTTTCTGGCTTTCAATCATTATTTAAACAAATATCTGTTTTCACTTTCATCACAGAAGCAGAGTGAGGACTTCCAGCTCAGCGTCGCCTACATGTACAAGTACATGGAGATGAGAAAATGTCAAATATATCAACTACCAAAAGAGGTGAAACTACAGCAACAGGCCAATGTGTTTCAGCTTGTGGCCTCCATCAGAGTCATCCCAAACCGTTTGAAAATATAGAGCGACAACCAATCAGATGCATCCACCCACATACCAGCCAATGGGACGCCCAAAGCTTGGCTGGATACGTGGTCATGTGACTTCAGGCCAATCACATTCCCAAAACTGGAAGAGAGGAAGTGTCAAATAAAGCACATTGTCACACCTGATTGGTCCATATAATCTTCTGAGGGACCCATGTGCTTATTTAGTGTTGCATACTATGAAACACACACACACACACACACACACACACACACACACACTGAACCCAAAATGAACCCGTTTTAACATTTGACAGTTAAACCCTAAATTCTTTCAAAATAAAATGTGATGACTTTTCCTAAAGTGACCCTAAATACACAAAAATGTAAACATTTTTAAAATGTTAAACTTTCAATTAGTTGCCTCAACTTTTTGTACATTGAGGCTGTTCCGGTTCAAATTGGATCTGTATCTGCTGATATTTAAATCCATCCATGTGGATCAAGTCAAGCAAAATGGTGGTTTTAGGTCATCTTGAAACCGTGAATCTGAATATGCCATGTCTGACAGGCACCTGCCGGTCTTTGAAGGGTCATGTTGATCATATATGGTGCATATAAGGACCAGAAGTAAACAAACCAATTAGAATCCATGAATTCTGGGCAACCTGAGATCAAGACAGAGGTCAAAATAAGATTGTAAAAACTTTGAAGGGTTAAGACAGGTCTTAAGGGAGTTTTATCTGCAAAAGGAGAACAAGTCGGCCTCCTGGCCCTGATCAACAAGTTACACAAGAAGCCAACACAGGAAAAACAGGATGTGTGATATTGTGTGATAGTGAGATGTTTTTCTCGAAAAACAAGTGTTGAAAAACCTAAAAAGAATCCACTCTCCCCGCTCTCTGGAACATTAATTAAGGATTAATATTCAATTTATTAATGTAAAATGGGCTGTTAAACTAAATAGATCTGTAGTTCATCAAATGCAGTGAATTTTAAAAAATTACGGTTAAATGATTCTACAGTTTTGCATTTCCTCTCCTCCTCCTCCTCTTCCTTCTTCTTCTTCTTCTTCTTCTTCTTCTTCTTTTCTTTGATTAACAGTAGATTAATATTTCAATCTTTGTCTTCTGCATCTTCCTTGGTTGTGCAAACCGCCTCGCCACATCCTCATACCAGCCTGCAAGTCATACTTTCCAACGGTTGTCGAGAATTAATATTAATAGACTTCATCCTCTGGGGATCACGAATATCAAAAGATTCATTGCGATTCTTGACAAAAATCAAGGAGCAGCTTTCCATCCCATAATGTTTCACAGGCATGAGTACACTCATTACAGCGGCAGGTATTTCTTGCTGGAGTTGACTGCGGCATGTTGTCTATCCTGCTGGAAGTATGTGATGAAACTTCTGAAAAAGGAG
The DNA here is from genome assembly GCA_029853015.1 of Chelidonichthys spinosus. Classification (NCBI taxonomy): domain Eukaryota; kingdom Metazoa; phylum Chordata; class Actinopteri; order Perciformes; family Triglidae; genus Chelidonichthys; species Chelidonichthys spinosus. The sequence goes on along the minus strand of CM056841.1, from coordinate 16,789,959 downwards.
GAGTTGCGACAGAGGGAAGGAGGCGTGGTGGTTCAGGCGTCGGGGATAAAAGCGCCACCCTTGTTGTAGACTTTGCACCGACATACGAGCTTCAACCAACACACAGGTAAGCCTGCGGAGAACAATTCTGTTATTATTGCCTCGTCCTATTTTGATTTTTGTTCTTATTTGTTCTAATGATGAGATGGATTCTGTTTAATATTTCTGTTGTGCTTCCAGGCCTTTAAACAGCAGCCATCATGACGAGCTGGCTTCAGTGCTGTGTGCTCATCTCGGCGTTTCTTTTCAGCTGCACAGAACAAACTGAGGTAAAACAAACTCCATCAACTCTCCTCCTCCATGTCTCACTTTAAAAAGTCATTTTGTTTTAAAGTCTGACTGCAAAACTGTTTCTGTGTTGCTTTTGCTAGAAACCCCAGGATATACTATCTCCTCAAGGTATGCAGTGAAAGTTATTTCTGCCTCACATTCTCATGCAAATACAAGACGTCATGTATTCAGACTGGATGTTGTTTCCTCAGGAACCGACTGCACTGAGATCCAGAAACTCTCACCAGAATCCTGCAGCGGGGTTTATGTGATCCTGCCTCCCAAATTCACGATCCCGATCAAGGTAATAAAAGAACCTGATGTGTGATGCTTGTAATTGAGGGTTTGCAAAGCCCAACGCCCTTAGTTACTGTTGCTAGGCCTGTCTAAACAAATACTGGATCTTAATATGTACTTTTCTCTTCTTCTGTGTCATTTTTGTTCACTGAAATGATAGAAATATCGTAATAAAAGAAATATAAAGCTAATGTAGCCCGTGCTCTACGTCTACCTGCTCAGGTGTACTGTGAGATGCGACCAGACGGAGGCTGGACGGTGTTTCAGAGGCGTAGCGGACCAGCCCTGTCCTTTGAAAAGAACTGGAAAGCATATAAAATGGGATTTGGAGACTTGACGAGTAAGTGAAGAGTGTAAGGATGGGCGTGGGGGTTAAACGGAGCTTGTGACGACCGCGGCACGCCCTCCGTAACCACACAGTGGATTTAAACATCAACAGAAAGCTCTTTGTTAAAAACAATAGAACAGACATTTGGATTCCACCTGTAATTGCATGAATGAAAGGATGAATGGCGAGTCGTAGGCCGACAGGTCAAAAATCAGACGCATGACGTTAAATGAGAGAAACCTCTGTTCGATTCCCCCCCAGGGGACCACTGGCTCGGGCTGAGGACAGTGTCCTCTCTGACCGGCAACAGCACCAAGAAGTGGACCCTGAGGGTCGACCTGTGGGACCACGACAACGGCAGCGCTTTCGCCGAGTACAAGGACTTCAGCGTGGGCGAGGAAAAGGACGCTTACAAACTGAATGTTGGGCAATTCAGCGGAGACGCAGGTACAGCAGCTTCAGAGTCATTTTAGATCTTCATCTTCAAATGAAGAAGTAATAAAATGCACCTTCTGTTTTCAGACACAATCCTGTTTATTCCTGTTTAAATGCATCAATCATCACTTTTGACCAGGTGCAATGATTACATTATGTGTGCAGGGGAAATTAATTTGTGCATAACATTTGTTTGGAGCTATAAAAGACAAGACATTTGCTCGAGAGTGGTGAGGTCCCGCCCCTTCCGCTAGACTCCCATGCTAGACTCTCATCGAGAGCAGCGAAGAGCTGTAGTTCACAAAGCGGCCTCACACAAAACCTACCACTATCAAACTTCTTAGCCATAAATCGTATTTGAAAAAAAAAAAGAACTTTAAAAACCACAAACAACATATGTGAAATTCATGGCACAATTCAAACGGGACCAGCAAATACTTTCAGTCTCGCCATAGGAATGCATGCACCAGAAATTCATTTTGAGGTCCGCCACTCTATTATCCCAACTTCATGGGCGAGCCTGTATATGTGCGAGTGTGCTAACGTGGTCCGAGCTTGAGATGTGGTGAAAAATGTGCATGAAATTCTGCTTCATGGTTGACGAGGAAATTAGTAAAAGTCACATGACTTGTTAGCATCATTAGTCCTGTGACATCAATCTGGTGGTCAGCGTTTTTTTTTTTTTTGCCATTTTAAAATCCAAACTTCCTTTAATCGGTTTCCAACTGTTTCCCGCCCAAAAGGCGACGCCATCCGCGGAGCCTACCCAGGCATCGACCAGAACGGCTTCGGCTTCAGCACCGTGGACCGCGACAACGATGGCTGCACCCCGTGCCTCTTCGGCGACATCCTCCAGCGGGACTGCGTCTTTTCAGACGGTGGCGGTTGGTGGTACAGCCGCTGCGGCTCCGCCAGCCTGAACGGCGCCTGGCATCCGCGCGGTCAGCACATCGGCTGGGCGTCCGGCGTCCACTGGCTCACCTGGAAGGGTCCCGCGCCGTACTCCATGAAGGCCAGCAGGATGATGATCAAGACTGCGTGAGAGGAACCAAACCACGTCTGACGTCACAGCGTTCCTGCAGCCCACTGCTACCGTTTAGCAAAAGGAATCATTATTGTTTTAATACGCAAATCATATTCATATATATGGCTTTGCTTTTCATTTCACACTCTCTGCCTTTGAAGATTGAATATTCTTGAATGCTTTCCACATGTTTCCATGCCAACAGGTCAAAAAGAGTAAAAACATTCAGAGGAAGACATGTTAAATGGTTGATGATGTCATCATTGAGGTATTTCTTTAAACAACAATTTGAAAAACAAATGCAAATAAAGTAAACAATGATAAATAATAAAAAAGAGACTCTGATTGGTTGCTTTGGGGGTGGGGGGGGGGGGGGGGGCATTGATGATCATATGCCACTAGGAGCACTAAGAGGTTATCTATCAGGAAGGTCACAGGACATGGTCTTCAAGATTATATCTGCAGTACAAATTTGAGCCACACGAGGGAGCCTGAATGTTGACGTCCTAATATTTGTAGCCAACATTCAATCTAATCATTTATTTGATCATTTATAAATTATATGTTTTCAATAACTCATGCGTAAAACAAGACCTGATCAAGTGCATTTTATTTTCATCATGAGACATAAGTAGAAATACATATTCATTAAAGTTTTTTTTTATATTTACGACGACCTTTATCAACATGAAAGTGTGTGAATCATATGTTATTGTTGCGTCATCGTGAAAGGATTCTGTTTCTGTTCTCTGGAGCCACAGAACATTCATATTTGAGGTGAGAGTAGAATATTATTTATTATTAGAAACGTACTGTTCATCTGAAAGGATGCAAAGTTGCAGCCGAGGAGCCGGTTTAGGATTTGAGGGAATTTAGGCCCGTGGGCTTTGAAGCTTTAACAGCGAATTAAATGTAAGTATCGTTAAATCCCGTGGAGCCAGTGCACGATGCTATAATCTGTGATACCATATTAGGACTGTTTGGTTAGCAGACAGCAGCTTGGACTTGGCTCAGCAGAAAACACCCGCTTTCTTAATGTGGAACACCAAAGAGGATCCTCTGCAGCAGCTGAGTTATTACTCGACAGATCTGGGCTATTTCCCCCGAGCCACGGGGCCTTCCTCGGAGGAAGCCAGAGATTATACACTGGGTTCTTTGGACTCAGCTTTTACTGCCTTTAAATTGACTCAAATGCTGCACTTTTGTAAGTGTTTCTGCGTTTTTGTGGTTGATATTTCAGAAAGGAATCGGGAGGGAAATCAATGGTTGCAGCAGCTCTTCTTTGTTCGTGATCGGAGCGGAACCGCTGCACGTGAAACTCCAGCTTCTTCTAGTGAAACACCTTGATGCAAACATGTTTGGAAGATACCTAAGAGTCTCTTTGCCATATGTAAGTTTATGGGGGGAGGAAAAAAAGTCCTTTTCAGTCAGGTCCATTGAGAGTCCACCAGACCACAAAGCAGGGGATGCTTTAGGGGGCGGGGCTTACCTGCTGATTGACAGGTCGCTACCATGCTACCAATGCTAGTTAGCTACTACGATGACTTTAACACTGAACTGTAAAATTGATCTTGAATTATAGAAGCTAACTGTGTTAGCAGCTTCACACCAGAATCCACATGGATCCAGATCCAGTAAGGGGTCCTGAACCACCCGTCGCTCCTCCACTGTCCAAATATGGTCACTTCCTTTCACTGGTTGCAAAAATCCAACATGGCGAAGGCCAAAATGCTGAATTCAAGGCCTCAAAACCGTAGTCCACAAAATAATGTATGACGTTACCATGACGACGTCCTACTCTGTCATTACTGCCAGAGCCAATTTGTTTTTATTGCATGTCATGACTTTAATCCGTATTAAAATAATGAGTGCTGTGGTTAGTCTTAAGTGCCTTGTGATTTATTGTCTCTTTATTTAATTGCACCACTTTCTTTCAGTAACGCCAGTAAATGCAGGTGTAACTCGTTACTTCCGCCCCAGTATTCCTACGTCATTCGTCTACTTCAAAACTACTTTGTGACTTGTTCATTAAATCTGTGTCATTATCTTTATGACTTCCTTAATCTCGGTCACACACTTATAATCTTATTATACTTGAACACCGCGACCTCAGCGAGCACGTGAAGCAGCCACGCCTGCAGTCGCGCGCGTGAAGACCGCAACATCCCTCAGCCGGGAGAGAGGGAGAGAGAGAGGGAGAGAGAGAGAGAGAGAGAGAGAGAGAGAGAGAGAGAGAGAGAGAGAGAGAGAGAGAGAGGCTGACATGATGGACCCCCCCCCCCCCCCCCACCCCTTAGATTAAAGTCTCACGCCGGAGCCATGCACGCGTAATAGAGTGACCCACCGACGACCGGGGAAGGAGGATGCTGGTGCACGAGGCGGGATCGGACGTGCGGCTCGTCCGGCAGATCGCCGCCGGCATGAAGATCCAGGCCGGCGGGGAGCACGTGGGCTGCGGCAAGGTCGGACCGGAGAACCCGGAGAACCAGGTCATCTGTTTGCAGTGTGAAGAGGGGCTGCCGGTGCGGGTCTGTCCGGGGAGCCCGCGCAGTCCGCGCCGCGCCGCCGAGACGCGCCTCTCCTCGGGATCCGCAGGTACAGAGGCAGCCTACGCAGCACCAGAGTAGACGAGCTGGACTTTTCACTCTGGATGTTGTATCCGCTGTTTATTCTGTTTAAGACGACTAGATTAAATATTCTCACACATAAAGAATGAATGGAGCAACTCCCTCAGTGGGTTATCAATACAACCAGATGAATAATCATTTCTGTGTGGCTTTGAAAGCAGTGTATGGTGACCACCAGGGTCCTTCATTCAGATCGATTGATCATTTTAATTCAGCAGGAGCCTCTAAGTGGGTGCTGCTGGGAATGTGGGTTTTCCATGAGAACTTAAAAAGAGTTCACACACACACACACACACACACACACACATCAAGTAACATCCTGATTGCAGTCTAACATTAAACAGGAGGATATCCGACCTGTTTCTGTTATCCCTTAAATATGTAACGTGACACTATCAGCCCTTGATGAATATCGGCCAATGAATCGCTTGCTTTTCTTTCTCCAAACTCCATCGACCTTTAAAATCCCACGCTTGACCTCTAACAGCATCCGTTCCATTCAGATCGTAACATCGGACATAAATTACGGATCCGATCCGAAATCCACGTAACTTCGGTAACAAATGACACCTGCAGGTTTTTTAAGCTCCGAACATGGAGGTGATGAATGTCTACCCACAATGCAGTTGCTCTCGTTAAGCAGGTGAGAGTTTCCTGCAAAAGTTCTTTTGCCTTCAGGTCTGAGTAAAAGGAAATGTCACAGTAAGTAGAGACTGCAGAACCACAGGAACTCTCTCCAGCTTCTTCCTGTCACTGGACCTCAGTGATGACGAGCAGCGTTCCTCATCAAGGAGTTATTATTGATTATCCGTGATGGTAATCAGACACACGTTTGACTTTATGTATCCTGGTAGAAACTCATCACATGTTAAAGCTGCACTGTTCAATATACAGTCACTCAAACATTCGCTCATTCACTTCTCTAACTTGATTGGATTTGACGTTTTTCTCTGTCGTAACTGAATCTCGTTGGATTTCGGACGTTTGGTCGGTACAAAAAACGTCGATAAGGAAACTGTGTTTCACTTCTTTGTGACATTTTACAAGCCAAACTTTAATAAATAGAGAAAAAGTTATGCAGATGATGTGGATAAAGTAATAATCAGGGATGGGGGTTGTGGAGTCTCCAGACCAGTACGGGTCCAGGGTGTCAGGGTCAATGAAGGGTTTCCTGCTCTCATCCTCAACAACGCTGCTAATGTAGAGAACGTTATTCACGCCGGATGATTTCATTCCCATTATAAAACGCTAGCCGACGGCACTAAAGCTGCCAGACGCTTGAGTTTTACTCCCGTAACTCTGCCAAGGTCAAGGGTTTTTTCTTCTTCTCCCCCCTTGTGAATCTCGATGTGAGGAACTCTAACGTTGCAGGATGACGGGTTTTATTGCTCAACGCGATGTTGCACTGCTGCACTGTGAGTTGATGCCACAGTGACCCTTACGTGTGACCTCTCCGCCCGCCGTAGACCGCGAGCCCAGCAGCAGCAGCTACAACGTGTCATCGGGAACCTTCTACAGCTGCGTCAGTCAGATCACCATCGGTAAGCTGATGTTTATGTCCTATAACTAGATATAATAACTATGCATGTTATTCAACTTAAGGTAATGGAAGTTAATATAATTGTTGACCTGGAACAGAGCTCTCCTGCGTGAAAGTCCTGTGTTTGCTTCATCCATCCTCCTCCCCCAAAACGGATTCGAACATTTTATTAGGATACGACCTAAAAATTCACCATATTTTCTTTTTATTTATTTATTTTTTTTAAATCACAGTATTGCAAAATTTAAAGGAATAAATCTAAACACGATTCTTCACATTTTCATTCTATTGGCAACATAAGGGACATATATTAGGAGAAAAGAAAACCTATTTAAGATGTTTTTATTGGCTCTCAATAAGAATGAATGGGAGGATTAGACCTACATGAGTTTCTGAGTTGCCTAGCAACCTGGATACACTTTGCTACCTCACATATTCACGGTTTTATTACTTCAAAGTTGCGTCTCGGAAGGAATCTGAAAGCTGACATAACCTTTTACATCTCTCGCCCACACGGAGAAAGAGTTTAAAAAAAAAACAAAAAACGCAGCGTCGACACTGTTGGACCAACGTGGCTGAACGCCAAGATGGCTGGATTCCATTTAGCTGCTTCATTCTTGTGGTTGAATGTGGAATTTGCTAAGCGATAAGAAAATTAAAAGATTTCCCCCGACGTTACTTTGTTTGGACTTCAGCGCTGGCTGACAGGAAATAATTATCCCGTCTGTCACAAAAATGCAACCTTTTTTTTTTTTGCAGTATTCAAACGTCGACTTGACATTTTCCCATTGAAGAGAGAGAGGGAGAGAGAGAGAGATAGAGGCTGAGCTGGATGATGATAAGACTTTGGGTTCAGCTGAGGCTGCAGCTGCTGCATGCAGGTGTTCCTCTCTTCTTCTTCTTCTTCTTCTTCTGTGTGCTACATAAAAACAACTAATGATGTGCTGAGGGAGAGAGGATGTGCTTATTGAGACTCGCCCCTCTTGGTTTAAGGGAAAGATGTATAGCCTCGCCTCCCCGCTCTGACATCACAGATTGGTGATTTAAAAGCCTTTGTTTGAGAGGAAACACACAAGTCAGCAGCTGGAGGTTCTTTAAAGGATCGATGATGATCTTCCATTAATTCCAGCTCCCAGCTGTTGTTGTTGTTGTCGGGATTTACTGCAGTTTGTGTGGCTGATAGACGCAGATGTAGAGCCTTCGTCCCGAGGCCGAGATGCAGTGAAGGGTGAAGGTCCACAGCATTGATCGCTGATCCACATCCAGGAACCCGAGAGTTCAGTTCAGGCCTTTTTAGCTGTGAATGAGCTGGGATTATTCGTGTTGCATCACTAACGTCGTCTCTCAGCCAGTACAGCGGTATGCTGACTCGGCATTATTCTTATTTGATTGAATTTCATGAGAGAATACTTTCTGGTATTCATACGTTTATTGACATTTGTCAGTTTTAATATCAGCTCGAGCGTCTCGGTTTCTTTTTCTTTTAAAAACTTTTATTGCCGTAACAAAGAGGACCGTTTATAAACAGGCAACCCTTAAAATCATGGCCGCTCATTGTTTACACAAGTTTTGTTGCATTAAAGGACCAGTGTGCAGGATTTTAGGTTGATCCTAAACTCGCCCCTCCCTTTCCAAGCGTGTTGGAGAACTACGTTCTGGAATATTAGATTAATTATAAATCTTCCTAAATCAAACTTTACACTTGAGTTGTCATTCCTTTTCATTTTGAAGATTTTTTTTAACATGTTGCTAGTGTATGATTTATTATTTTAATAATAAAAAAATCCTCGCACAAAAACACGCATTTGAATAAAATTCTTTGTTTTGCAACAAGTTACATTTAATTAATTGACTGTATTAGTGTTGGAGCCAAAATCAATTTTTATTTTGGGTCATTTTTGATTATATAAATATATATTATGATGCAAGCGAGAGAGCAAACCGCTTTTTTCTTACCGTAGTGAAAATGTTGTTTTTTTAAACGAATAATATACGACTTATATTAGTGTAGCCTGATCTTTATCTGCAACGGTGCAGAAAAAAATGGCTTTAAACTCAATAAAAAAATGCAATGATTTGGTTGTGAATGAAGCTTCGTACTCTCAAATCGGTTGCAACATATTATATAAGGTGTTTTAAAAGGTGCCGTCCTATGATGACTGTGGCCTAGATACCTGCACCTGTACCCCTGGTCCTGTACCCCTGCTCCTGCACCCCAGTCCTGCACCCCTGGTCCTGTATCTGTGGTCCTGTATCCGTGGTCTAACCTCCGAGGGCCTCGTTCTCCTCAGAAAGCCACGCAGGCACTTTTTATTTCTGATGACTGCGATGTGCGTATGTGCTTAGAACACATTATGTCCCTGAAGGCTGCGTGCGCCGAGAGTTTTGGAGGTCGTTCGGATACGAGCCAGGTGTGGATTACCTCCTCCGCCCCCCCGCCTGCCTTTCCAGGTGACTTTCATGGGATGTTTAGGACCGTTGGTTCAGTGCACATCTCAATGGCTTTCCTGAAACAGCCAGACCGGTGTCCGTTTAAAACCGCAGTTCATAAAATCCTGGTGAAGTTTAGTAACCCTAGTCGATGGAGCTTTCTAGTTTTTTTCTGATTTACAAGCTTCATAATAAACTGTCTTCGTAACTGCTCCGTGAATACTTCCTACAGTTTTTCAACAAACCTAGTTTCTCCTACATGTTCCACTTTTCGGAAGTTGACAATTGAAAAAAATGTCCGTTCCTTTCATCGCCAACATAAAGTTCTGGAATGAAATCCAATGCTTGAGCCAGCTTTGAACAGTAACGGGAAGGATTTTGATTTAGGCCTATTCTTTCAATCACATTAGATATTATCTAATCAATATTCTTACGACATTTTGAAGATGATCGCGTGTATCTACATCGAAACAACAGATTCTTTGTCGAATAAAAGAGTTATTTTCACGTGCAGATTTATAGATAAATGTTTAGTACATTCCGTTTGAATTCCTGCTCGATATTTACAGTAAATATCAGAAATATCGATTACAAATCAGATGCCTTAGTCACCTTTCGGCAATCAGGTTTTATTCTCTGTAAATTCAAAAACTGAAGCCACTTTCTTTCTGTCCGGGTTTCCATAAGTATGTTTGGTTGCTGCTTAGCATTTGTATTTACGGGGAGTTGAAAAACCGCTGTCGCCAGCAATTTGGGCTTGTAACCGTTAACCACTGGATGAACGTCGAAATAACAGATTTTACCTTTAGATCAATAGACTGTTTAATTCAGTTATACACATTAGATCGGGCAGTAAATGTCTGCCACGCCAACTATCGCTACTGTTGCTGCAGTTACGTTGCTCCGCTTTCTCAGGATGAGCTCGTTTTCTACATAAACACTCGGTAATATCTAATGACGCTCTCCCCGTTGCCATGGTGAATCGTAGTATCGGAGCTCCATTGATGATGGCTTTGTAGAGTCGGCAGGCACGCGCGTAACTCAGAGTTTACATACTCAGAGTTGAGTGAACTAATTCAAAACCGCTGTTCTGAAACCGAAAACTCAGAGTTTCCCATCTCAGAGTTGTTCAACTCAGAGTTCAGGGTTAGGTTCAGAGTTTGTTGAACCTGCTTTGTGAAACGGGCCCCAGGTTTCTGTGTAACCCAGTTCCAAAAATCACTCGGTGAAAGTTTGAAATCCAGCGTCGGCAGCTTTCTATTTATTTTCTGATTCAGCTTCATAATAAACGTTTTCTCTCAGTGTTTTACTTATTTCACACCAGCTTTTCTGAATTTTTTTGGAAGTTGTGATGTCACATGCTTCCTTGCACCAAAAAAGTTCTGGAGATAAACTCCAACTCTTGGAGCCAGCAACAAATAACGGGAACGGTATTTGATTTGAGGCAACAAATAAAGTCAGAAGATAATAATCCAATTCTTAAAGAAATGAAGATGATCGGTGTATCTCTCTGAAACATACAGTTGTTTTTCAACTAAAAGAGTCTCATTTTCACGTGCAGATGTTTAGATAAACTAGTGTTGCTCTTTATTCCTGCATCGAGTATTTACAGTAAAATACAGAAAACGTTCACAAACACGATCCTCTTCTCCTTTCCGAGCATCAGTCAGGTTTTTATTCTACTGTACAAATTCAGAGAAAATGAAGACGTCTCTCGTCGTTCTAGTTGTTTGCGATTGCTGACTTCAGCATTATTATTTGGGGACGCTGAAAAACCCCTTCAGGAGAATTTGAGGCTGTAAACCAGCTGGGATGAGACGTGCTGCTCAGATTCACCTCCGAGTCACCGAGATGTGTCCGTGTGAGGGAGGAGACTCGGAGACCGCCTGGCCCTCCACGACTCCACCATCGATCCGGCCAAAATCTGCTTGGCATTGTGTTTCACAGGGAAGCAGGAGGGGGGTGTTCCCTGGTCCTACCTGCCCCCCCCCGGTGTGTTACATAACGAGATCACAGCTCACAGTACTGTTCAGATATTAAATGTCCCAAACGGGGATCATGGACACTAAATAACCCTTTAGTGAACGAGTGAATCTTTTATGTCGGACTGAATAACAGTAAAGCGTGACTAAAATAATGTATATATATTCAATATATTCAATACGAGGCGATGGAGACAGCTGTAAAACACGCTGCTGAACGTTTTATTCTGTTTAGGTCTGAGACCAGGACATTTAAGAGAAGAGTTCAACCAGTTTATGGAATGGAAATAAATCCCATTTAGCTTAACTTTAAATGGCTTAAGTGCCGTCATAAAGCATGGTGGAAATGCAACGACAGTGGGGTCGTTACAAGTGACCTCAACGTGCCGTGTGACTGTGATGTGTCTGAGGAGAGAAAACTACATTTACAGTCTTGTTTTTGACCCGCCTGAGGGGAGGAGATCCGGGTCAACGGTCTCGGGGCCCTGTGAGGACCACATCCAAGGTCTGTCCCGGTCCTATCAGAGGGGTCCTGACTATGTCGTCTAATAACCGCTTCCTGTCCCATCAATCATCTTCATATGAATCAAATAAAATAGTAATTTGTTGTCCTTTAAGTCATTTTGACCTGAAACATCTCATCATTATTAGTTTGTAGAGGTCGTAACGTGTGAGAGCTGCTGAGCGCCTCCTGATATCTGTGAAGACAGTGGAATGCTGGGTAATGCCCGATGACAGTGGAAGTTAAGTGTTTTAATGGTGATTTCAGCTTTCACCACTAGAGGGCAGCGTTGCTAAGAAGATAACTGTGATGCGTTCAGTGTCTTCTTTCATTGTGACACCTGACACAACAGAGGAGAACACATCTGAATAATATTCCTGCTGATGTCTCTTTCTTCTTCACCGGCAGGGTTTGACCTCGGGGGTCAGGTGGCCATCGGCTTCTCCCACTGGGAGAGCCCTTTCCCGGCGAGCGCCCAGAACCTCCCCAGTCCGGACTGCGTCCGCTCCGAGGTGTCCGCCGTCCCGCCCCTCAGCGAGCACCTGGAGCCGCTGTCGTGCCCGGCGTCGCTGTCCGTCACGCCGCTGCCCACCTGCAGCGCCAGTCAGGAGACGCTCTGCGACAGCAGCACCAGTACGTAGAGCGCCTAACTGACATTCAAACCAGAAAACGACTTTTACTTTGAAAGGTCAAAAGGTCTCCATCATTCTCCTACTTTCATTTACACACAGTTTGTTCAGGAGGATGGTTATGACTACTTAATTTAGCCACTTTTGGAAAACTGACGTATTTACTCATGTATTTTATGTCATAGATCAAAACACAAATATCATAAGCTTAGATCTTATTTCAGGCATCGAACAAAAAACCCTTAAAAGACATCAAGACGAAGAAACAGGAAATGCAAAAATCCTAAATTAAAATGTAGTGACTCCATCCTGCAGGAATCTAAAGAGATCTTTTCCAATAAATTATTTTTAATAGTAAAAAACGTGAACTTATCCTATAATACCTGTGTGTGTGTGTGTGTGTGTGTGTGTGTGTGTGTGTGTGTGTGTGTGCGTTGCCCTTGAGTCTCCATCAAAAAAGGTACAAACTGTCATCAGTACCCAACTGTCATTGTTTCGGACGACAGCAACACCAGCCACAGCCGGCCCTCTTTTCTGATTGGCCGCCGACAGAGGAGCTTAACCTCTGATTGGCTGCCGGGGGAAGAGCGATGAATGGCATGCACCTCCCTCCCTCCCTCTCTCTCCCTCTCTCTCCCTCTCTCTCCCTCTCTCTCTCATCGCTATAAACATCCTGCTCATGCTTGTGTGTGTTTTTTTTTCTCCTCCAGAGAAGAGCTTCGGGTCGTAGCATCGCCACCATGACGGATCCCGCTGTGAGTGTGTGTGTGTGTGAGTGTGTGTGTGTGTGCAGTGATGTCGCTGATGCGTTGATGAGGACTTAAGGAGTAAAAAGTGGGGATGCTGGTTTTCCCCGGTGGGACGTCGCGTTTGTTTTCCTCGGCGAAGAAGTCATTCACACGTTGGGGTTGAAGGAGGGGGGAGAGAGGGGGAGGGAGGGGTGACCGCTGTGTGTGTGATTTTGGGGGAGAGAAAAAAATCTTCTGGCTGTTTTGGCTGCTGGGGGAGCACCTCCCACCTCCTCCCCCCCTCCATACTCCCTCTCCCCCCTCTGAGGGGTGAAGCTGCCTCGCTCCACCTTCACACGGTGAGTTTCAAGTCCAAGGAGGTTCATCCAGGTGGACGTTTGGATGTTTTGCTGCAGTGCTCTCTCTCTCTCTCTCTCTCTCTCTCTCCCCCCTCTCTCCCTCTCTCTCTCTCCCTCTCTCCCTCTCTCCCCCCCACTCTCCCCCTCTCTCTCTCTATCATGTGTTGCTGTGTGCTCACACTCCTCTTTACGCTGCTTCATCTCTTTCACACACTCAACCCCCGTGACCATGCAAGCGTTTGACCTTCACACACACACACACACACACACACACACACACACACATCCTCATCCTCCATGCTGCATTTCTGCCCCCCCCCCTCCATAGAGCATTAGGGCATGATGGGAGCATCCGGATGGAACGAACGATTCCTCCTCACAAGTGAATGACACCCGATCACCTCGGCAACACATCCCCCCCCCCCCCCCCCCCTCAATCTTTTATTCCCTCCTCAGCGTAAGCCGTCATCACCAGGCTTGTGTTACGCCACATTGTGTTTTTATTGTCTCACAAACTAAAACGGGACAACACATTTATTTCATTCATTCATTTTTTATTTATTAAAAAGTTAAATCAAGTTTTGTTAGAGAGACATAATGTCTTCCATTAAAGTGCTGGTAGGAAAAGCAAAGTGCCTTAAACTTGCATTCTCTCTGCTGGCCATCAGGGGGCGACCCCTCTGGTTGCAAAAAGAAGTCAGATTGCATGGAAGTCAATGAGAAAATGATCCTATTTCTCTCTTGATTTAAAGGATTTTTCTTTAGGGAGTTTTTCCTTTATTCGATGGGTCCCATTTATATTTGAAACATGAGTTTCTTCTTCAATCCAGCGTGACGTTCATTTCATAAGGATGCTCTCCAGAAACACGAGCTTCAACCTGAAAAATATATGAACAGCTGATTAAATATGAATCCGGCACACTGAAGCTTTTTTGTTTATGAGCCATTTGCTCCAAATACTCGCGGCCCTGATTCAAAACTATTTCAGTTATTGATGCTATAATCAGATAAGTGATTATTTACATCTATTGGATACAGAGACGGATGTATCTTTGATTATATGTTCATCGCGTTCACCTCCGGCGGTTGTGTATATATCAGATTTGTAGTGACCAGCTGTACTTTTAATTTTAGTGTTAAAGAGTGTCGTAAGGTGGATAAAGTCTGAAATCTGACGTCGGGTGATATTTCATCTGTGGAGGAGCCAAAACCGCAGATTGATTGGTGATATTATTGGTTGATATCGGTTGTTACTCTCTGACGTGAGCACGCGTTTTTCCAGGAATGTATTTTGATGTAAAAATACAAAGATATTGATTTTATTTTGGTATGATTTTCCGGCACATATTGACTTGAAGTTTATATTTGCTGTGACTGAGTTGTGCGATCTGCCAAAGCCTCAGCACCGCTTGACCTCGCTGCTCCGGTTACAGACGTTTGATGGATACATTGTTTGATCGGCCGCCGTCTCGCCGCTGCAGCTAATGTGTGTGTGTGTGTGTGTGTGTGTGTGTGTGGCGAGTCAGTCCTCCGAGAGCCAATATTTATAGGAAGCACTTCTCTGGGTTACGACCAGGACGCCGTGCGATCCCATTGGTCCTCCGATGATCTGAACGGCTGATTAAGAGCCGAGACGCTCTCTGTGCCCGGTACTACGACTCAGCAGAAAAATGTAGCTGAGTCACCTTTAATGTCACAAATGAAAATCCAGCACCTCCAAGACAGCCGCCCACCTCCACTGGAGTCAGACGGGTGATTTATCAGCTGATTCTGCTCAGCGTGTCCCCAAAAGACCCAATTAGCTCGCGTGGAGTCTCTTCAAGGTCGTCCAAGGTCGACCGTTAAAAGTTACTGAGCTGAGGTTACAGCAGCTTCTCCCCTTTTTAGTTTTTTTTTACTTTTTTTTAATATAACAGAACATTCCCGGACATAGAACCCAAGAGAAAATAAAAAATATTAAAGTAAAACATGAAATAAATAAAATAAAAACAAAGTAATAATAATAATAATACATACAAAAATAATAATAAAAATCACCCATCTTTTTCTCTCTTTTTTCTGCTTCTCTCGTGTCTTCAGTGGAAATAATTCAGTTTGTGTTATGAATTCATTCCTAAATAAAAAAATTAATTGGCTTTCCAAGATGCTCACTGTGTCGTAGAAGACGAGGAACGAGACGATTATCCCGGGCCAAAATAATCACGATATTCTACCCATAATTTATCTTAAAAATGGCACTAAAACAAACTGGAATCATTTTACATTTTGTTATGAAACAAATCTTTTTATAAAATAATCAAACAATCTTCAAATCATAAGGTCTCCCTGAAAAACCCATATTTTAATGTTTCTTTATTCCATGATACTTCCTGTATTTTAACGTCTCTAACCCGATCGTTATATATTCATATCTATTTCATTAGATTTTCATGATTACCTAGTTTAACATTTAATGTTTTTTTTTTTTAATTCCTCCTCAAGATAAAATCTTGACAGAAAAATGAAAAACATATCAGACTATTTCTGCGTCCTGCAGGTGTGAGTGTATCTCTACATGGGTCTGAGTCCCGGTGGCGGAGCCCCCACCGACGCCGAGGCCGACCGCTCGCCTTCCCCTCCCGCGGGAGGCCGGAGATCATGGAGGAGTCCTCGTCCAAGGCCGAGGACTCCAGCACCCAGGATGACGCGCCCCCCCTTGGTGAGACCCAGAAACCCTTCTATTGTGATCGTAAACCTGCATCCTCACATTTCTCCCCATCATCATCAAAATATGCATAGAGTGGCTCTCAAACACACGGGTGTGAATTTGCATTTTCATAATGAAACTAATATTTTTGTGAACAAGCGTCTGAGTGAAAAAAAATCTAATAATGATGTCATACAAAGAGTGAGAAAGGGAGGTCAGGGAGGTCAAATAAATGTGTGATACCAATAATGACTTGTGTGACCTTACTTTCTTTATGTATCTTAAAGTGACCCTAACGACCCTGATCCTGATGCCTAAAACATAACAAGGTGAAAAATGTGGGAAGTTTATTTTGAAAAGACGCTATATGTATTCAACGAGCACAAACTGTGTTTCCTGTGAACACAGAATTTTATTTTGTCATAATTAAATAATGAATCGTCCCTCCAGCTGTGAAGGACGTCAACGTGCTGTTGCAGAGAGGAAGGTCGGAGGGCGTCAGAAGGTCGGAGGGCGTCAGCAGCCCGTCCAGAGACGACGACTCCACGCTGCTGAACCCGGCGACCGACAGCAGCGCCCTCGACGACAACACCAAGTCAGATTCTGGCCTCCCAGAGGTCAGGACCCCGGATCTCTCTCTAGATCAGACTCCTCCTGTCGATTGGTCAATGATCCTGATGACAGTCTGTCTACCTGTCTGTCCGTCAGGGGCGGAGCAAGTCCAGCGGCCTCTGCTTCAGCGACAGGAAGAGCCGCATCGACTACATCCTGGTCTACAGGAAGTCCAGCTCGCAGTCGGAGAAGAGGGAGATATTTGAGCGCAACGTTCGAGCCGAGGGCTTACAGATGGAGAAGGAGGTAAAGAACGCCCGCCGCTTATATATCGCCGTGGCAACGAGGAGTCCACCAAGAGTTTTATGATGGAGGATTAAATCTGAGATCATTTATTTTTTCTTATTTAATCATTTCATTCTTATTATATGTCAGTATTTCAGTGTAAAGTAAGAATCTTGGGCAATGAGCAACGGTTGACTTTGCTGTGATTGCTTGCATCAATACCGATCTGTGCCAAGTGGCAAATTAATGCTCCGACCATTGTAGTATGTCATCTCTACGGCCTCTATTGCTGAGTTTTAAAAACCCCTTTGTGCCGATCTGATGAGGTCTGATGAGGTCTAACTGAACACACAAACTTATGTGCTGCTCTCCTCAAAAGAGTCGAACTTGTGCGGTTGGAAAATGTTGTGATCAGTGTGTGTGTGTGTGTGTGTGTGTGTGTGTGATACGTCTTCAGTCAAGGTCAACGTTATCTAGAACACAGTCATATTTTCATTGTGAGTCCTGATTTCTGCACCTTCATTCTGCCGAGGAGGAGCCGAGGATGAATCGATGTGTATTTGTCTCTGGTTTAACTATCTCGTCGTCTTTGCTGAAATCCGTGTGTGTGTTTGTTTTCTCTCCAGGCCTCGTTAACAAACAGCGACGTGATTTTTCTGAAGCTTCATGCACCGTGGGAGGTTCTCTGTCGCTACGCCGAGCTCATGAACATCCGCATG
Source organism: Chelidonichthys spinosus (assembly GCA_029853015.1). Lineage (NCBI taxonomy): Eukaryota > Metazoa > Chordata > Actinopteri > Perciformes > Triglidae > Chelidonichthys > Chelidonichthys spinosus. The sequence continues at coordinate 16,772,527 of CM056841.1, read as the reverse complement.
CCTTTCAGGTGAGACAGGAAACACTCCTAAGAGTCTCTTCGAATGAGAAAACTACCTTAAAGGTACCCTATGCAGTTTTTATTAGTTATATTTACATTCAACGAGTCTCTTAGAATGAGAAAACTACCTTAAAGGTACCCTATGCAGTTTTTATTAGTTATATTTATATTCACCGAGTCTCTAAGAATGAGAAAACTACCTTAAAGCCACCCTATGCAGTTTTTATTAGTTATATTTACACTCACCAAGTCTCTTATGATGAGAAAACTACCTTAAAGGTAGCCTATGCAGTTTTTATTAGTTATATTTACACTCACCGAGTCTCTTATGATGAGAAAACTACCTTAAAGGTACCCTATGCAGTTTTTATTAAAGTTATATTTACACTCACCGAGTCTCTTAGAATGAGAAAACTACCTTAAAGGTACCCTATGCAGTTTTTATTAAAGTTATATTTACACTCACCGAGTCTCTTAGAATGAGAAAACTACCTTAAAAGGTACCCTATGCAGTTTTTATTAAAGTTATATTTACATTCAACGAGTCTCTTAGAATGAGAAAACTACCTTAAAAGGTACCCTATGCAGTTTTTATTAAAGTTATATTTATATTCACCGAGTCTCTTAGAATGAGAAAACTACCTTAAAGGTACCCTATGCAGTTTTTATTAGTTATATTTACATTCAACGAGTCTCTTAGAATGAGAAAACTACCTTAAAGGTACCCTATGCAGTTTTTATTAAAGTTATATTTACATTGACCGAGTCTCTTAGAATGAGAAAACTACCTTAAAGGTACCCTATGCAGTTTTTATTAAAGTTATATTTACATTGACCGAGTCTCTTAGAATGAGAAAACTACCTTAAAGGTACCCTATTCAGTTTTTATTAAAGTTATATTTACATTCACCGAGTCTCTTAGAATGAGAAAACTACCTTAAAGGTACCCTATTCAGTTTTTATTAAAGTTATATTTACATTCACCGTGTCTCACCGAAATCATGTTGAATAGATTTCCTCGCTCATAAAACAATTGCACAATACAAACAATAATAAGGGCCCATTCATAAAAACACTGCTCCACACTGCCCCCTGTGGCTTCTCTTAAAACATCGGTCTTATTTTCAATATTAGCTAGGAAAGTTGTGATTTTAAAAACAAAGTACAATTCATTTCTGTACTAATCTAAAATTCATATTTGTGTTTCCAGGAGGAAAATCTTCTACATGCACCGGCGGCACAAGTTCATGAGCAGGTGAGTGTTCGGGCCAGAGGTCAGCCGACGAGGCCGAACTCTTGTTGATGGAAATCTTTTGTTGCAGGATGGAGAAACGCATCAACAAGTTCCGCGGCTGGCTTCCTCGTAAGCCCATGAAGTTTGACAACGAGGCGCTGCCCGACCTGGAGGAGAATGAGAGCTTTACCGCCCCCTTCAGTCGGTCGAGGATACACCAGTGAGTTTTTATCTGAGCGTATCCAGTTAACTATTTTGCCACGTAAGAAACATCTACATGTCGTTTGACTGCAGCTTCATCGTCCACAACAAAGACACCTTCTTCAACAACGCCACCAGGAGTCGCATCGTGCACCACATCCTGCAGCGGGTCAAATACGAGGAGGGTAAAAATAAGATGGGTGAGTTTCCCCCTCGGACACTGTGAGCTTGTTTAAATCATTTTAGAAGGAGGTTTTAGTGTATTTGTCCCCCTATATCCTTAGTTTTGCTACTTTACTTTCCTGAAAGGTTTTTTTTTTTATATATTTTGGTTTAATACACCCTCACTAAGAGTCTCCACCTGCCGAGGCTGTCACTTAGAAGCAAAAACAAAAAAGTCTGCGCAATTTGAATACATCATTTGTTAGAATTAATTCAAATTCAAGCTGTTTATCCAGGATTCTAACATCTGTTGTGTCAAATTCAAGCAGCCGACATCATCAGACTTTTTTGATTCCAGGGCTGAATCGTCTGCTGAGCAACAGCTCGTACGAGGCGGCGTTCCCTCTGCACGAGGTAATCACCGTTGGTTAATTACGTTCTGTCACTTTGTTTGAGTCGTAACTGCTTCCTGTCATGTGTGTGTGGACGTTTAACAGGGCAGCTACCACAGCAAGAACTCCATCAGGACCCACGGAGCCCAGAACCATCGGCACCTTCTGTACGAGTGCTGGGCCTGGTGGGGGGTCTGGTACAAGTACCAACCGCTGGACCTCATCAGGTAACCTTAACCCTCCTGTTGCCCTCATATGTTCTAACATTTGTTGTCCTTTGGGTCAATTTAAAACCTCCAGAACCCATTTGCCCTTCATTCAATTAGTGAGAGTCTCCGAATAGGAAGCAAATAAAATGATGTTAAAGCTCTTTTTTTTAGAGACATCAAACATTGAATGGAATCAAATTGACCTCAAGGATACCAGGAGGGTTAAAGTGGTTTAGAAAGTAGTTTTTCCAAATATTATGGAGGACACTCTGATGTTTCAGGAGGTACTTCGGGGAGAAGATCGGCCTGTACTTTGCCTGGCTCGGCTGGTACACGGGGATGCTGTTTCCGGCGGCGCTGGTTGGCCTGCTGGTCTTCGTGTATGGCCTCATCACGCTGGAGTACTGCCAGGTCAGGTAAACACACCTCCTCTAAACATAATTACTGTCCCCTACTGGCCAAGAAGTCAGCTACTCTTCTTAAGTCTGTTATTTCCTTTTTTATGTGCTGCTTGTGTAAAATGTAAAAAAAGAGATTTATAATCTTAATTTGATTGTCCTGGTTAAATTAAGTTTGAAAAAAAACCCCAATAATATTAATAATAAATAAATAAAAATAATATTAATAAATAAATAAAATAAAATAAATACAAATAATTTAATTGAAATAAATAAAATTAATAAAATAAATGAAGTGTTGGCTGTTAAACATCCTTTGCCGACGTTACCAGCGTTTGACGGGTCATGTTGTTCTCCAGTAAAGAAATCTGCCAGAGCACCGACATCATCATGTGCCCCATCTGTGACCAGTACTGCCCCTACCTGAGACTGTCGGACAGCTGCATCTACGCCAAGGTACTGTCGCCACGGCAACGGCACACCACCGCATCCCCAACTGATGTTTGCTCTTTTGTTAATGTGTATCGATTTGTCACTTTCGACTCTGCATGAATCTGTTATTTATTATTGAATTTTCTTCCTGTCAGGTCACTCATCTCTTTGACAACGGCGCCACCGTGTTCTTCGCCGTGTTCATGGCTGTTTGGGGTAAGTCCAACAGGCTGAAAGACCCCAAAACGCGGCGTAGTGCAGCTTTAATTCATTGTTTAATTACACACTCAAGTACACAAAGAGACGTATTAGATGACACAGATAAAAGGATGTCAGTGCTGGACCAGGTCCCAGGGTATGGGGGGTCCAAACAGAGACTTTGTGGCGGGTTCATATTCCTCGAGTGCTGCAGACAAGGCAGGCGACGAAGCAGCGTCATCATCATCGAGTAGCTGACAGCTGGCTTGTGTACAGATGTTTACGTGGACGGATAAAGGAGCTGAGGGATGGAAAAAAAGAATAAGCTTTAAAGCTTCATTCATAAAAATTACATTTTAAATGCTTCTTTTTTTCATTTCTATTCATTATTTTTAAATCCAGCATTTCTGCACAGTTGCATTTAAAGAAGAGGCTAAACTAATATTATTACTATTATACTATTTATAGGATTGCTCCTGACTTCTGTGATTCAAACATTTCCAATAACTAGACAATTCATTTTATATATATCCACACATTTGTTGGCGTTTAGCCTTTCAAACCGCAATCTAACAGCACCATAAAAAACATCTGTTGTTTTCGGGTAATTAAGTTATAAAATACAACAACAGACAAAAACATGAAAGGAAGCTTAAAATGAAAAATAAAAGGAAAAGGGCAGCCCTGATGCCATCTAAACAGTGTTTAATCTCATCATCTCTATTATGGATAAAGAATAAGCTACAAAATTAGATCTCAGAATAAGTTTCATTATTAAAGATCAATTCAAATTCGAATGAACGTGCAGTAAAAGCTCACCGGTGAGTTTGTTCACAGTCTCTGGATGTTTGAGAAACTCTTTTACTTTGTTGTCAAATCTGCAGCATTTCAGCACGAAGAGCAGAACTAAACACAGCTGGAGGGCAAAGGTCAACGCGCCCAGCACGACCACGCCGTTGTTAACTGTTGAGGGTGAGGAAGAGGACAGAAGGACATTTAATGTGCTTTAGAGGACTTTTCCATTCAAACCTAAAAAGGCCTGCAGAAATGTACTTTATGTCCTTTAAAAAACGCTTCAATGTAACGGAGCCAAAAAGCTTAAATCCATAAATCCAATAAAGTGATTTGTTTTATTTATGGACATATAAGTGCTGCAGGCTCTCGCTGCTCGTAAAAGCCGAGCCGGCCCTGTTGCATTAGAGCGTATTAATAATGCAGCCGGCAGACGTATTCAGACATCAGGCAGTGGAAACCCGATCGTTTCACGCGTGTAAATGTTTTATTGGGATATTGCAGATAAAAGGAGGCGGTCCTGTATTTTTAGTACCAGCTGACGACAGACCGTGTGCCGGTGACTCCCAGTGGGTGACCTCTGGCTGAGTCAGGGTTTGGTTCTGGAGAAACCCCATCAGTCGGATCCCTTTCGCTGTTCCACCAGCTTCCCTGTGACACAATTGTCTGATTTATCTCGGCGTCCAGAGACGTGATCGGGATACTGACAGAAATACTCAGGGTATCTTAATTGAATCGCGTCAGTGTGATATTAAATGGAGATAAGAAGACTCAGATAATTAAAGTCAGTATTTAGTCTTTTAACTCCAGACCCCCCTCCTAAAAAAACCCACATTTAACATCCTTTAATAAGTTACAGACCTCTAAGCTCAATGCAAACGTGACAATTAAAAGTGTTGAAATGCAAACTTCAACCATTCTGAAAGAAAACCGACGTAAAATAACGTTCTGACCTGAGAGAAGCTGCTGTTTGCTGCCGAAGCCGTCCGAACGAATGTGATTCTGTGTTTGGGCTGCAGCCGAGACGGAATCAGTTAAATTCCCTTCGTCGGGGCTCCTCGGAAGTTCTTGCTCGCCTGCTGAGCTCCTTCACATTCAAAACATGTCTAGCAGGACGTGGAAAACAAACTGCAAGCAGTTGTTTGAAAGAAGTTCAGTCGAGTGGCGGCAATAAGTAATCTATCTGGAGGACTTTGTTCGGCAAAACCTCCCTTTAATGCCTGGACACTGTCTCTTTATTTTCAGTTGTGCATAAACATGCAGAAGAAGAAAAAAAAATGACAATGAAAAAAAGTTATTTAAAAATAAAGAAGGTGAAATACCCGATATCTTGGCTCTTTTAGTGTCCTTCAGCCCATTGTTTTGGTTTTCAGCTTCACAGAAAAAACAGGAAACTGTTTAACGCACGACAAAACAAAGTTGATACCTGCGAGTTAGCTGTTAGCACAGTGGAGCATTTAGCTGCTAACGAGCCAGAAGGTGTTGGTGGAGACCAAAACAGAGCAAGCAGAGGAGAGTGGATAAAAGTGTTGGATTGGATAAAACATTCTTTCTGGAAAACGATTGCTGGTATTTAAACTCAACAACAACAATGCTCAACCCCCCTCCAAATGTACTATCCTCCCACTGCTGCAAGTTTTTTTTTATTTCAGCGCGCTGAACGGACGACTAGCGGACCGCGAGGAGACATTCGCTGAATTTGACCAAAAGGGTCTTGGATTAGAATCTCTTGAAACCTTTAATTTTTAAAAAAGGGACTTATGTCCTATAGAGCTGCAGCGATGGCATCATATTACAACAGTATCATACTAATCCATATTAGATAAACGTAAATATACAATATATATGTGTTCTTCTGTTTCAGCAACCGTCTTCCTGGAGTTCTGGAAAAGGCGGCGAGCCGTCCTCGCCTACGACTGGGACCTCATCGACTGGGAGGAGGAGGAGGTGAAGTACCTCATGTGGCGAGGAGAAGTTGCTGCCCTCTCCTATTTTTCGTCATATATTAATCAAGCTAATTTGTTGCCTTTTCAAGCCAAAACTCCGATAATAATAATATTTCTGCCTCCACAGCAACTCTGCCCTTTAGAAATGTTCCTCCACCGATACCTTTTCTTTGCTCCGTGCTTGCATGTATATTTAAAGAAGGTCTGCACCGAGGGGAGTCCGTCTCAAAAATCAATGCATGACTCATCAGAAACGCATTCACAGTTGTCACGCTGCTATCTGGCCGTCGCCAGAGCTCCTCGTGGGTTTATAAAGCCTGTCTTATGTGGATCAACCTCCAAACCTCCGTCTGTCAATCACACCGGTGGACGTGTTCTTTGAAAGACTTCAGGTTGTGGGCGTGAAAGTGGCTCAGAGTCTCAGGCTGATTATAAAACCTCTCTGACGCTGCGTTTGGAACCAGAAATACCTAATAAGAGTCTTTCATTTACAAGTTTTTTTGCTCACGTGTCTTAAAAGGATGAAGTTCGGCCCCAGTTTGAAGTCAAATACTCCAAGAAGGAGAGGATGAACCCCATATCTGGGAAGCCTGAACCTCACCAGGCTTTCAGCGACAAATACAGTCGCCTCATCGTCTCCACATCCGGGATCTTCTTCATGGTGAGTTCTTCTGGGGTGAAGTAGCAGATGTGCAACTCTCATCTACGTGATTAGTCCGTCTAAGAGGCTTATTTATGTCAACGGAAGCCACGTTTCTTGATTTTAGGTTTAAATATCCTTTTGCAAAAGGCCTTTTTATTAATATTGAGCCCCTTTCTTCACACACATTTACATGCACTGACATCCGGCTTAATGTCTCTGCATCTCTATTTATAGGCTCCATGATGGACACATGACACCCGATGCTACGTGCATTCAAGGGATTACATAAAAGATAAAACCAACGGGGGATTAGGAGAATTATTATTTTATTAACATACAGAATATGTTGATAAGCTCTCCTCAAAGGCACCAGACTCCATTGACAGAAACAGTCATTTAAAAAAAAAACACAAATAAAACAAGATAATCGTCTTTTCACCCATTTTGTTTGCATATGATACATTTGATGGGTTAACTGTTATTATTATTATATTACTTTCAGTATTTTATATTTAACTCTCTTATAAGCGCCTCATTTGTCTATTGAGTTGACTTCTATTGTCATTGCTAGTCGTGGTATTTCTTTTTCACAGATCCTGGTGGTGATCGCCGCCGTGTTCGGCATCGTCATCTACCGCGTGATCACCGTCAGCACCTTCGCCGCCTTCGGCTGGGCTCTCATCAGGAACAACTCCCAGGTGGCGACCACGGGGACGGCGGTCTGCATCAACTTCTGCGTGATCATGCTGCTCAACGTGGTGAGTGTCCGTCGTCCTTCAGCGGCGCCGGTAACTGAAGCGTGATAAGAAACAACGCATATGCAGACGATATAACTTTCTACCCCACTAATCCTCCAACTTTAACGTTTTCCAGCTCTATGAAAAAGTTGCTCTCCTTCTCACTAATTTAGGTAAGTCAACTGCAGATCTCCAAGCTAAAAGGACGCCTTAGTTCCTACTTTATATCGTTGTTTCACTGCTGAATGGTGTTTCACCAGTTTGTCACCGTTCCGCCACCACAGAGCAGCCGAGGACGGAGTCCGAGTGGGAGAACAGCTTCACCCTCAAGATGTTCCTGTTTCAGTTCGTCAACCTCAACAGTTCAACGTTCTACATCGCCTTCTTCCTGGGAAGGTGAGACGCGTCCTGCAGGACTCACAACAAATTACAGTTGCAGAACAAATTCAGCAACTCTGGAAAGTCGTGTGCGAGAAACAACACGTTTTAATAGTGTATCTTTTCCAAATTCTCCAAGGGACACAAAGTATTCTTGGCATTCGTTTTCAGTAAAAAAGCTAAAACGTCTAAAAAGTCACAAAATCCATTTGTGTCAAGTTTTGCTTCTGGTTTAATTTGTTTTGTGACGCTATTTGTCACAATAATTATACATATATATTAACAAATCTGAGAAAAGGTCAATATTTTACTCTATTAAACGCATCTCATTGACCATTGCAAAGTCTGATGTGGAATGATATTAAATATAAGAAAGTTATTGTTCTTTTCCTGCATCGACAGATTTACAGGCCGACCCGGTGCTTATTTACGCCTCATCAACCGCTGGAAACTGGAAGAAGTGAGTAACTACGTCTCCTCTCCCACGGGGGGGAACAGCAAAGCATTATGGATCCAAGTATTTTCCAAATTGGACAATAAGGCTATTATTGCGTGGGCCGACCAGCCGGCGTTTAACCTCCCTCAGCAGGAAGCGTCGCTGCCAGCTGTGATAATGGGGACGCGACAAACACCGAAGTGGTCTAAAGGGGGGGAAAAGCCTGAGTCGGCACTTTTAATGTGCTGAGCTGACGCGTCCCCGGCTTGTTTCCCGCGGCTGCTGAAATGGAAATGGGGGGAAAACTCTCCGTAATGTGACATGTACAGTACAAGAGCAGCTGCTCGGAGACAGCGGTGGCTTTTTATGAACGTTTGCACAGCTGATAAACGCCGCGGGGAGACATCCCAAAGGTGTTGTTGGTTATAGATTCATGTTGGTGTTCTAATTCGCTTGCTTGCGTGATGCACTTTTGTGTTTTATTCTAATAACACAGAAGAAGTTACAACAACACCTAAAGTAATGAAAACTCGAAATCAAATATTTGAAATCTATCGTTGGATTGAAGAAAAGATGAGCATCACAATGAGTTTTTAATGGAAAAAGGTCTAGAGTTTGTAGTGTGTATATGAGAAGTGGACGTCGTCATGGTGACGCCACCCATTGGCTTGTGGTCTACGGTCAATACGGGTCCATAATTGACTAAATGGACATCCTGCTGTATTGAAGAAGACTTGAATCTACAGATTTGAGACCATAAACTCAAGTTTGATGACCTGTCTCTCTCTCTGTCTGTCTGTCTCTCACTCTCGTTGCCATAGTGCCACCCCAGTGGTTGTCTCATCGACCTCTGTATGCAGATGGGCATCATCATGGTGCTGAAGCAGACCTGGAATAACTTCATGGAGCTCGGATACCCGTGAGTGTTTTTTGGTGTTTTCTTTCAGATGTTGCCATGTTCTGATGCCTCTATAGAAAACTTGCATGAGCCAAACGAGCATCAGTGAAGAGATATTTTTATTCATTTGGGACACAGCTAGAAAGTAAACCAGTCCAGTCAGAGATCCTCTTGTAGTGAATCCCTCCTGTGTTGTCGTGTTTCCAGGCTGATCCAGAACTGGTGGACTCGGCGGAGGCTGAGGAAAGAACACGGACCCAAAGCCAAGGCCGGCTTCCCGCAGTGGGAGCGGGATTACAACCTGCAGCCGATGAATGCCTACGGACTCTTCGACGAGTACTTAGAAATGAGTATGTGATGGTCAAAAACCTGTCCACCGCGTAGGTTTCATATTTCGGGTGTAAAATATCCCAAAATCTCTCCACAAATGTAATCTTCTATCATATAAATTTTGAAAAAACAATAACAATTTTTCATTTGGGGACCCGGCAGCTGCAGTGTCGTGTTATGTAACTGGAACACTGATTTGGTGTTCTCACATCTTTTATTGTTACTCTCCACTGTTGCATTCTGGTACTGAGGCGGTTAGAAACAACCTGAAACCTGCACCAACGAATATTTTTATTTTAACAGTGGAAAAACTTTGTGTGCAACCTCCTTCAGCATTTCAGCACCTTTCAGCTTATTGTTTTGTTTTTTTCATGTTCACAACTCACGACGCTACCTGCCCTAGCTTGTTGGCTTAGTTAGCTTAGCATTTTGCAGCTAACAGAGCCAGATGGAATGAGTCCGACAACCAGGAAATTAGCTAGTTTTTTTCTTTTTTACACTCCTGAATATATAATATATAGATACTTTGATATTGTGTTTTTGGTTCGATATCGGAAACAACCTCTTTGGTTAAAACGATTAAGATATTTTAATGTTTTATTCTCCATCAGTAAAAACCCCCTCTTAAATTTTGAAATGCGTTGACGAAATCATATTAAATCATATTAAACGTATTAAATGCTAGATGTTTTTTCTGGGGTTACGCTTCAAAACTGATTAAAGTGGAGTTAATTTGTAAAGACTATTTTGCTAAAATACATTTTTGATTGCCACAGAGCTTATTTCCTGCAATAATGGATGAGTCCCATGGATTTGTTGTGTTGGGGTCGGGAAGATAAACCTTGACCAGAACTAGAGGATCTGAAGGTTTGTGGTCTCTGTGTTTGATCCAGTCCTCCAGTTCGGCTTCACCACCATCTTCGTGGCGGCGTTCCCTCTCGCTCCTCTCTTAGCGCTGCTCAACAACGTCATTGAGATCCGCTTGGACGCCTACAAGTTCGTCACCCAGTGGCGGCGACCTCTGCCCTCACAAGCCAAAGACATTGGTGATTTAAAAACGGGTTTTTATTGATTCTGGTTTAGTTCTCTACGGTTTTGGTGTATATTTCATAAAAACGTTGCCTTGCAGGGATCTGGTACGGCATCCTGGAGGGCATCGGCATCTTGTCCGTCATCACCAACGCCTTCGTCATCGCCGTGACCTCCGACTTCATCCCTCGCCTCGTCTACGCCTACAAGTACGGGCCGTGTGCCGGTCAGGGTCGAGCCGGGGAGGGGTGAGTCGGGATCCGACGCTTCATTCCTTTGAGTGCTTTTACTTTGATGACCTCTTTGCAGCGGCGGTTCAGGGCCGAACAGGAAACGCCGACATTCTGTTGGTGTTTGAACGTGTTTTCTCTGCACAGATCCAGATAAAGATTAGTCTGCAGCAATCAGTGATTCTGCTCTCGTGTTTGACTGTGCAGGGCTTAGCCTCTTTAAACGCACAGAGCAGAGCAGAGACAGGCAGAGAGACAGGTGGACAGACGGGCAGAGAGACAGGCAGAGAGGTGGACGTCATCGTCACCAGTTACAAGCATGTGCCGTCATTTTATACTATTTCTAGATTCCAGTCAGAAAAAAAACATTAAAAAAAAGTCACAGCGTGTTTTTATCTAACGAAACGATTTTGCTTCAATCCATATTAAACAAATCCATATTTAGCCTTTAAAACATTTCCACCACATTCAAAGTCACTATTTGCTCATTCAATCTGATGAATCAAGGGTTTCTTCTTTTTAGGATGATGATGATAAAATATTCAACGTTTCATTCCGAAAACCTAAATAGAAGATTTGAAATCTCATTTTGCTCATTTTCAACGCTGCTGAGTGTTTGATGAACAGATTTTTCTCTCATCATGTTCCTCAGGTGCATGATGGGATACGTCAACGCCAGTCTGTCAGTATTCCGGGTGTCGGACTTCGAGAGGAGATCACAGTCCAGGTCTAACGGCTCCGAGCTGATCGGAGAAGCTGTCAAGTATTGCAGGTACGAAGTTTCTGAAACGCTTAATAGAAGGTTGGAAACGTCTTAATCTGGTTTATATTTATTTATTCATGGAGGATTGCATAACTGTGTGTGTGTGTGTGTGTGTGTGTGTTTATCCATCACCTTATTAATGATCCCTATCAACCAACCAGCTCCTGCTGAGCTCCACATGAAATATAAATCACAAAGTGGAACAGAAGCTTCAACAAGAATAAATAAAGAAAAGCCGATTAAAATGTTCTATAAACACAAAGACCAGTATTGACCTGGTCTGCTTGACCCTCCAGGTACCGGGACTACAGGGAGCCCCCGGACTCTGCTGATCCCTACTCCTACACTCTACAGTTCTGGCACGTCCTGGCCGCCCGGCTGGCCTTCATCATCGTGTTTGAGGTCAGCGTGACGGATCGATCAGACAAATCAATACTTTCATATTCATATGTTTTTTTCTGTCCCTCCATCTTCAGCGTTTCGCTGATGTTAAAGAGACTTTCAGTCGTCTTGAAGTAGAGTTTGAGGAATTGCTGTAGCAAAGAAAATAAATGAGCTTTAGTTTTATATTATTGTATTTTTAAACCCAAATTCACTAAAGTTGGTGAGTTAAAATGACCTGATTATATGACCAGGCCATATAAAACTACTCTGATACCACGAAAGGCAATGTTATCCTTCCAGTAGAACTGTAATGGGATTATTTAAGTACTCATATCAGTACTCTGTAAGTACACAAAGGTAGGTTCTTGTACTTGGTCTGATAAGGTGACAGGTTTCTCTTTTAAGTCCTGCTGACTGTCAGTGAAACCCAGTTATCAACACAAACTCATTTCACTTCAACTCATCAAACTCTCTTAAAACGTCTCCTCTCCGCTCTGTTTCACCCCCGACTTCACCAAACCTCACCAAACCTCTGTGAGCCTCTCTTATCAGCAAACAAGCTGCCGCTAACGAGGAGGTGCAGGTGCTTCAGATCAGACTCGTTAACACACAAAGGCACAGAGAACTTCACATTTAAGTCAAAAAACACGTAAAATCAATCAATCTAGTTCTAAGTCTTCCAGGAATCAGACAAAAATACAGTTTTCTTAGGCCTTTAATGATAAATGTGAAGATAATATAATGATAAATGTGAAGATAATATAATGATAATTTTGATTTTAATATCATGATAAACAGTCCACTCAGGGACACAAACAGCAAAGAGACATTTTCCTGTATTTTTAACAAATTTGACGTAACTTTAATTCATGTTCACTCTAAATAAATCAGATTCCCTTTTAGTGGATGACTAGCGATCTCGCCGCGGTTGAAATTCCCCGTGTTGGTTTGGAGACGAGGTCGTGTGGCGTTTTTGTGATGACAAGCTCTGCCTTTAATTTGCAGCACATGGTCTTCGCCATCAAGACCCTGATCGCGTACCTGATCCCAGACCTCCCCAAGGACCTGCGGGACAGGATGCGGCGGGAGAAATACCTCATCCAGGAGATGATGTACGAGGCGGAGCTGGAGCGTCTGCAGAGGGAGAAAAACGAGAGGAAGAAGAAGAAAGACAGGGCCCATCACAAGGAGTGGCCCTGAATGCACCACCTGGTACAGACTCAGGATCAGTTTGTTCATGACTCGAGGTCAGGAGGATCGAGGCCTCTGTCTGGAATGAAGGACCCAGTCTATGAAAGATGACTCAGATCTGCTGCCGTTATCGTCTTTAACTGCATATGTGTCATCCAAAAGCAGAACGGTTGTGGCTACATCCACACTAGAACGTTTTTCTTTTAAAATTTAAACTTTTTAGAAATAATCCATCATCTGAGGTCCAAGAAAAACAAAAAAATCACTGAGATTTTTTATTTTGAAGTCACCTTTGTGGGCTTTTGTACGAGAAAATCTCATAAAAACAATTTTGTTTTTTCAAATGCAGTTGCAAGACGACAAAAGATGTAATTTTAATTAAATATATATGTTTTGCATTCAGTTTTAAATGTAAAATCTAGCATTAGCATTAGCCAATGAAAGGAAAGGAAGCGTGCATATATTTTTTAATATACAATATTTATATTTGTGCCTTTCAGAGCTGCTAAAAAATAGAAATGAAACATTTAAAGTGTGACACAGTCTCTCCTCTTCCAGGTTATCAGCCGGTGTTGGGTTTTCTCTGCACAGTGGAGGAAGGAGAGGAGCGCTGGCTTCCTGCATGATACTGGACCCTCATACCTTCCTCCTGCCATGTCAGACCAGCACCTCCTAGTGGACAGTTGATGAACTGCGCCCCCCAGCAGGGGCCACACACAGGGACCCCCGGGGGAAGGAGTCTGCAGTCATAACGGATGTCCTCCTGAACATTTGACTTTGGGGGGGTTTGTTACCCTTCTGTTCTTCCTTCCAGATACTTTCTACCACGTTGAACTCTCAACAGCGTTACGTCTTCAGATCCTGAATGTAGGTTTCAAGAGAGAACTAAACTTTTACAGATTTCTTGTGGAACAACTCGACAGAGCTTCCTGAATGACAAACCCTGTTTACACATCTCCTTGTTCCAGGAGTTCTCACGTATTGCTTTATTGTAAATAAGGATATTTAAACGAATGTCAGGCCATCTGCTCTGCTATAGAGTAGCGCAATAACAAAAAAACTAGAGAAGAAATTGCAGATTGCTGGCAGCTGAAAATCTGACTGATGGACAGTCAGTGAACCGCTTTGCTTCATGTAGCAGGAAGCTGAAAAGCATTGAAAAGGGCTAAATAGAGTGAGACAGGAAGTGTCATTTAAGTGTCTAAAAATAAGTGTGAACATTAGCTGAGGTCTAAGCCCTGGAAAGAGTTGAGTTGTGCATGTTTAAATAGAAGTCACTGAGATTTTTTATTTTGAAAAGCTTTAGCGCTCAGGAGGCTTGTCACCTTTGGGGGCTTTTATATTGAAAATCTCACAGCCAACTCTTGCGTCCATCTGGGACTTTTATTTTGAAAAGCCCTGCATTCTTAAGAATCCCTGAAACGACGTCGTCGTTCAGGTCTGTGGCTTCAAATTTAGTTAAAAAATCCACCAAGAGGTGAGAGACGCAGCCTCATTAAAAATGTCCATCAGCTGTGTGTGTGTGTCCCCAGTGGCGGTTAAAGGTTGCCATGGCGACAGCACCAGCTGAGCGATAGTCCTTTTTAAAGGAGATTCAAACAGGCACCACCTGTAGAAACAGGAAGAGTTCTCGCTTCCCTTTGTAGTCCATCGCTGAACATTTTGGAGGTTTGAATGAATTTGAAGAGATGTTGAAGAAGAAGAAGATGAAGAAGAAGAAGAAGAATCTCACTTTAAAAGCCACTTAGAGAAGTAGTCTAGAAAAGGCTGCGGCTTAAATGGGAAACGCTTTTCCATTTGATCTTAATTCATAACTGCAGTAATAAACATTATTTAATGTTCAGATATTTGACTCGACTTCCTGTGTCTTTATTCAGCATTTTTAAAGAGATTAGCTTGGTACATGGGAACGACCCTGCTGAAATGTCTGGTTATTTATATAGATATATAATCAAAAAGAAGAGATAATAGAAGAAATCTATAGATACACAAAATGCTAAGGTGTAATTTTACTGTCCAAGAAGTTTCCTTTAAAAAAATACAATAATTCCAATGAATTCCTGTTATAGGGAGTATTTTAAGCACATAAACTCCTTAATAATTATCTAAAAAAAAAAAAAAATCAACAAAAATAGTGAATAAAGTGACCAATAATACATAGATAGTGAATATTTACTTTTATTTTAGGAGAAACCATTTTCCACTATAATGAGTTCTTCCAGGAAACGTCTTGAAATTATAATTACATAAAACAATTTGATGGAAATTATGGACTTTAAATGAAAACCAGCATGTTGCCAATAAAATTATTTGATGATTTCACAGTGTCAAAATGTTTACTGCTTTCTGTTTAGTCACACAGCAGAATTATTTTAGACTTTTGTATTCATACAGTATACATAATTTAATTTGACTATATTTCTGTGCACTATGTTGCTGAGACAAAAGAATATTACTGTTACAAATATTAAAATCAGCTTAAAGCAACCGAGTGAGGGTTTATGATTATTGAGCGTAAGCTCCTCCTCCGATGCTATAATTCCCAAATTCCCCAAAATGAACCTCGGTGTCCTCGTGAGCCGAGCCAGTAATTCTCTTTCCCGCCACCAGAGAGAGTCAGAGTGCTTAGCTTCACCTCAGCAGCAGCAGCAAAGTCACTACTTTGGCCAAATTGAACATAAGTAACACAAACTGAACATTTAAAAAAAAAGAATTGAGGGGATTCAGTGATGTTGAACGTCCTCGGACTCCACCAAGTCCTGGTCCGGGTATGAAATAAGACTTGTGCCGTGTGCAGCCGCCCTTGAAGCTGTTAGAAGTTTTTTTTTTGACAGTCATCCTTGTTGCTCCGTACTTTTTGAGGCATTCTGTGAGCTTCTCTTGGACAAACAGGGAAAATGGATGAATTTGCTCCGACCTCACAATGCTGCTTGGATTTGCATTGTGTTGCACATCTCTGCACTTTAATACCCAAACACATGTGTTTACACAACATCCATCGCTATCTGCTCGCTTTCAACATGCAAATAATCGGCGATTAGAGAGCCGGAGGGGCCCAGCCTGGATTACTTCTGGGCGGCGGCCTTTCGCACACAAAAAACTCCATTTTGATTATTAAAAGCTGGGGGACAGAGGAGGCAAACTGTGTTTTTGTGTTTCCTATTTCCTCCTCCTCTTTAAGAGGATTACCCCCGACACACGCTCAGGAGTTACGTAAGGCTGTCGGAGGGATAACATCTGACATTTCCTCATATCCGGCGTGTTCGCAGCTCGGTGTCGGTTGAACGGTAGCTAGAAAATACAAAAAGGGGGACATGTGGACTCACTGGAACCTGATTGTAACTCGACAGTATCACAAATGATCGGCTGCATGTCGTCGGCGTATCGAGATATCTTCAAGCACAAGTTGTATAATCTGTGAGCTAAATCTTTGTTCCTTCTGTGTTTTGTAGGTGATGATGAGGAGATGTTGATGAAGCACTCCTCGCCGTTTCCCATCAGTGGGCAGTCATGTATAGTAATGAGACAGATGTGAATCTGGAAACAAACAAACTTGCCAGCTTCGACTTGCTGATGCTCTGTGATGAATAAACCAGCGACGTATGACCTCATTTCATTTGAAGATTGAAATCTGAGAGCTGTTTCCGATGTGTGAAGGTGGAATGGACGGAGTTATTACTCTCGACAGAAGAGCGTCTCGACCTGCCGACCTCTCACTCCGATCGGCGGTCGCACATGGACGTTTTGTCCTCAGTGGATATTACTTTGCAAACAGCCGAGCCGCTCGAACACACTTGATTTGATTCGTCCATCAGCGTGGCCTCAGAGTGACCGGCCTTTATCGGCTGCCGCTGGAATCTCTTTAATGGACAAATGTATTTTCACCTGCACAAAGGAAACACTGTTGCACTTCGATTTACTTTTATTTGTCCTCAGTCGTACGTCGTACGTGATTGTTTTGTAAACCGTTTAGAGCCTTGAAATCAAACACAAATACGATTCCAGTTCTCTCTTTAAATCTCCAATATTTGCAACCCACCGTTGGCGTAAACAAAACAGACAGAAAGCTAAAGCGTCCCTTTAAATATCAACGATCGGGCCGTCTGGCTGATTGTTTGCACTCGCAGTCATTAGAGAGCGAGGCCTCGGATCATCGCTGCACATGCCAGAAAAACAAAGAAAGAAAAAAAAAAAAGCAATCAAACACTCCTGCCGTTTCCTGGCTGTGGTTGTCAAGGTGACGAGTCCATCTGTATTTCCTCTCTTCTTTCTTTTTCACAGTCGTACCGCGACAATGACAAGATCTGGAACATTTCTATCACCTCTCAACAGCTCTCATCTTGGCGACGGCTGAGCCGGCACCTTGCAGCTAACGGTGCAAACAACGGCAAAATGAATGGCAGCCCCTAACGGTGACTTTATTAAGGTACACATGACCCAACTACATTGCTGCTATATTAAAGCTCTGAATTTAGCCCCTTGAATGCATGAGTGGTCATGTGATCCATTATTAATATACAGCTATTGATTCGAACCATTTTAGCAGCAGAGACCTAAATCAAGAAACCAATCTTTGTCTTTGATCCAAACTCTGATACTCTAAAATGCTCAGAAGCAGCGGGGCATCTCATTTTCTCTACTATGGTGAGGGCGCACACACACACACACACACACACACACACACACACACACACACACACACACACACCCTCCCTAACAACATGTTGAAGCACATCCTGCCCAGACTCTGACCCTCCGTCGAGCGCTGAAATATTCGATCAGGCAATTTTTAAGGGCAGCGCTGTCGCCGCCTGCCTCTGAGACACAGGAAATGACTTTGAAGATAAGACGCTCCTTTCACCTTCTCTGCCGAGGAATCTGGGTCAGCGTTCGGCTGCCGTATCTGTGGCCGGCACATTCCCCCCCCCCCTCTTGGTATTCAGGCTTCACATCTTTCACCGTCTCATCTCGGTGAAGGAGGACCGGATGTTTGAAACGTCCTTCTAGCATTCATACATAAGAATATGTAGTGTGCACAGCGGCGAGTCACATGAATAGATTAAAACTAGCTTTGATTGCCACTTAAATCACCACAGTGCCTACCTTTCCCAGCATGCATTGGACATCATTATCATTCATGTGGAGTCGTGTTTTCTGGTTATATTCTCCCTCCTTTTTGCTCTGTTTTGGTTCTCCACCAAGAGGAATATTTGGCTCTTAAACTGCTAAACACTCCGCTATGTTCTCCAGCTCGTTGCTGCTGTTGGCTGATGGGTGCTGGCTGGACCTGGACCTGTCACGAATGAGGGGGCTTGAAAACAGGCGTGGACTCGAAAAACAGGTGAGGACCCAAGTGCAGTTAAAAGGAGGATTTATTTAATAATAAACTAAATACAAAACCAAAAAACTAAGACTAAAACAAAGTATCAACAAAGGAAACCACAAGGGCAAAAACGGTCATGAAAGAAACACTTACGAAAACAGGAACCAGAACTCAAAGGGACACGGAAGGCAGGACGCAGGGACAAAGACAAATCCAGGGACGAGACGTGGTGCATGACAGCGACAAGAGACAACGACATCGACAGCAACAATGATCCGACAAGAGACAGGGGAAACACACAGACTATATACACAGGGAGGCAGGGAGCTGACGAGGGACAGGTGAAACACATCAGGGCAGGCATGGTAATCAACACGAGAGGGAGGGGGAGTCAAGACAGCGGAAACAACAAGGACCAGGAAGTACGAGACAGGGAATCACAACGAGGACAAAATAAAACAGGAAATCAAAACCAAGGAAACAGAACACAGATCATGACAGTACCCCCCCCTTAAGGGACGGATCCCAGACGTCCCCAAGGTCCATGATACGTAGGGCGGGTGGAGGGGGCCAGGAGGTGTGGTTCAGGATACGTAGGGTGGGTGGAGGGGGTCTGGGGGCAGGGCTCAGGAGGCCAGGCATGAGGGCGACGTAGCGGGCGGGACCGCTCAGGAGGCCGGGCATGAGGGCGACCTAGCGGGCGGAACCGCTCAGGAGGCCGGGCATGAGGGCGACCTAGCGGGCGGGACCGCTCAGGAGGCCGGGCATGAGGGCGACCTAGCGGGCGGGACCGCTCAGGAGGCCGGGCATGGGGGCGACCTAGCGGGCGGGACCGCTCAGGAGGCCGGGCATGAGGGCGACCTAGCGGGCGGAACCCCTCAGGTGGCCGGACATGAGGGCGACCTAGCGGGCGTGACCGCTCAGGAGGCCGGGCGTGAGGGCGACCTAGCGGGCGGGACCGCTCAGGAGGCCGGGCATGAGGACGGGCTAGCGGGCGGGGCCGCTTAGGGAGGCAACGTAGAGCAGGCGTAGGACGGCCCCCCGTCTGGACAGGAACGGGTGACGAGCGGACCTCCCGAAGGCTGCGTGGAGCAGGCGTAGGACGGCCCCCCGTCGGAACAGGAACGGGCGACGAGCGGACCTCCCGGAGGCTGCGCGGAGCAGGCGTAGGACGGCCCCCCGTCGGAACAGGAACGGGCGACGAGCGGACCTCCCGGAGGCTGCGCGGAGCAGGCGTAGGACGGCCCCCCGTCGGAACAGGAACGGGCGACGAGCGGACCTCCCGAAGGCTGCGTGGAGCAGGCGTAGGACGGCCCCCCGTCTGGACAGGAACGGGTGACGAGCGGACCTCCCGAAGGCTGCGTGGAGCAGGCGTAGGACGGCCCCCCGTCTGGACAGGAACGGGCGACGAGCGGACCTCCCGAAGGCTGCGTGGAGCAGGCGTAGGACGGCCCCCCGTCTGGACAGGAACGGGTGACGAGCGGACCTCCCGAAGGCTGCGTGGAGCAGGCGTAGGACGGCCCCCCGTCGGAACTGGAACGGGTGACGAGCGGACCTCCCGAAGGCTGCGTGGAGCAGGCGTAGGACGGCCCCCCGTCGGATCTGGAACGGGTGACGAGCGGACCTCCCGAAGGCTGCGTGGAGCAGGCGTAGGACGGCCCCCCGTCGGATCTGGAACGGGTGACGAGCGGACCTCCCGAAGGCTGCGTGGAGCAGGCGTAGGACGGTCCCCCGTCGGAACAGGAACTGGTGACAGGCGAACCCCCAATAGGCTGCGAGGAGCAGGTGTGGAACGGTCCCCTGTCTGGGCTCGTGCCGGACGATCCTCCGCCGGGACTGGTGACGGACGGCCCGCCGACTGAAGACCACTGGAGAGTGTCGACCGGATCGCCGACTGAAGACCACTGGCAGGTGTCGACCGGACCGCCGACTGAAGGCCAATGGCAGGTGTCGACCGGACCGCCGACTGAAGGCCAATGGCAGGTGTCGACCGGACCGCCGACTGAAGGCCAATGGCAGGTGTCGACCGGACCGCCGACTGAAGGCCAATGGCAGGTGTCGACCGGACCGCCGACTGAAGGCCAATGGCAGGTGTCGACCGGACCGCCGACTGAAGGCCAATGGCAGGTGTCGACCGGACCGCCGATTGAAGACCACTGGCGGGTGTCCACCGGACCGCCGACTGAAGACCACTGGCGGGTGTCCACCGGACCGCCGACTGAAGACCACTGGAGAGTGTCGACCGGGCCGCCGACTGGAGGCCACTGGCAGGCTTGGCTGTGGCTGAGGCCTGGGCTGGAAGCTCGGCTGTGGCTGAGGCCTGGGCTGGAAGCTTGGCTGTGGCTGAGGCCTGGACTGGATGCTTTGCTGTGGCTGAGGCCTGGGCTGGATGCTTTGCTGTGGCTGAGGCCTGGGCTGGATGCTTGGCTGTGGCTGAGGCGTGGGCTGGATGCTTGGCTGTGGCTAAGGCCTGGGCTGGATGCTTGGCTGTGGCTAAGGCCTGGGCTGGGTGCTTGGCTGTGACTGAGGATGGCTGGAGCTCAGGGGTTAGGAGGAAGCCCCTGACCCAGGCAGGCAATGAGCCCCTGAGCCACGGGCTGGCGGACACCAGCTCCCTGGCCCTCGCCAGGGCCGACTGCCTCTCCTCCTCTCCCTCAGCATGCCGGTGCTCGGCCTGGAGACACTGGAGTCGGTAGGTAACCTCCCGGAGCTCGTGTGTCGAGCCACATAAAAAAAAGGCTGCTGAGTCCATGGTTAGCTGCTGGGTCCTTAATGTGGTCGGATCATTCTGTGATGAATAAACCAGCGACGTATGACCTCATTTCATTTGAAGATTGAAATCTGAGAGCTGTTTCCGATGTGTGAAGGTGGAATGGACGGAGTTATTACTCTCGACAGAAGAGCGTCTCGACCTGCCGACCTCTCACTCCGATCGGCGGTCGCACATGGACGTTTTGTCCTCAGTGGATATTACTTTGCAAACAGCCGAGCCGCTCGAATACACTTGATTTGATTCGTCCATCAGCGTGGCCTCAGAGTGACCGGCCTTTATCGGCTGCCGCTGGAATCTCTTTAATGGACAAATGTATTTTCACCTGCACAAAGGAAACACTGTTGCACTTCGATTTACTTTTATTTGTCCTCAGTCGTACGTCGTACGTGATTGTTTTGTAAACCGTTTAGAGCCTTGAAATCAAACACAAATACGATTCCAGTTCTCTCTTTAAATCTCCAATATTTGCAACCCACCGTTGGCGTAAACAAAACAGACAGAAAGCTAAAGCGTCCCTTTAAATATCAACGATCGGGCCGTCTGGCTGATTGTTTGCACTCGCAGTCATTAGAGAGCGAGGCCTCGGATCATCGCTGCACATGCCAGAAAAACAAAGAAAGAAAAAAAAAAAAGCAATCAAACACTCCTGCCGTTTCCTGGCTGTGGTTGTCAAGGTGACGAGTCCATCTGTATTTCCTCTCTTCTTTCTTTTTCACAGTCGTACCGCGACAATGACAAGATCTGGAACATTTCTATCACCTCTCAACAGCTCTCATCTTGGCGACGGCTGAGCCGGCACCTTGCAGCTAACGGTGCAAACAACGGCAAAATGAATGGCAGCCCCTAACGGTGACTTTATTAAGGTACACATGACCCAACTACACTGCTGCTATATTAAAGCTCTGAATTTAGCCCCTTGAATGCATGAGTGGTCATGTGATCCATTATTAATATACAGCTATTGATTCGAACCATTTTAGCAGCAGAGACCTAAATCAAGAAACCAATCTTTGTCTTTGATCCAAACTCTGATACTCTAAAATGCTCAGAAGCAGCGGGACATCTCATTTTCTCTACTATGGTGAGGGCACACACACACACACACACACACACACACACACACACGCCCTCCCTAACAACATGTTGAAGCACATCCTGCCCAGACTCTGACCCTCCGTCGAGCGCTGAAATATTCGATCAGGCAATTTTTAAGGGCAGCGCTGTCGCCGCCTGCCTCTGAGACACAGGAAATGACTTTGAAGATAAGACGCTCCTTTCACCTTCTCTGCCGAGGAATCTGGGTCAGCGTTCGGCTGCCGTATCTGTGGCCGGCACATTCCCCCCCCCCTCTTGGTATTCAGGCTTCACATCTTTCACCGTCTCATCTCGGTGAAGGAGGACCGGATGTTTGAAACGTCCTTCTAGCATTCATACATAAGAATATGTAGTGTGCACAGCGGCGAGTCACATGAATAGATTAAAACTAGCTTTGATTGCCACTTAAATCACCACAGTGCCTACCTTTCCCAGCATGCATTGGACATCATTATCATTCATGTGGAGTCGTGTTTTCTGGTTATATTCTCCCTCCTTTTTGCTCTGTTTTGGTTCTCCACCAAGAGGAATATTTGGCTCTTAAACTGCTAAACGCTCCGCTATGTTCTCCAGCTCGTTGCTGCTGTTGGCTGATGGGTGCTGGCTGGACCTGGACCTGGACATGTGGTCTACAAAGGGTCCAACAGATGTTTTTCCACTGGAAACAATGAGCGCATTGAGAGTGAAACAAAACAAGAAAGCTGGGCCCAGAAACGAGCAAAGAATAAGCTGAAAAAATGACCTCCTGATTCGTCCGTTCTGAAAAATGCCACTTCAGTGTCAGAGCTTTTGGCCCCAGACGAGTGGGACGAGAGGAAAACAATACGAAGAATGTTTCTATTCAGCGTCTCACGCTCGAGGACAAAGACATGCAGGTATCAAACGTCTGCTCGCTCTGACAGCTGTGTTGAAAAAGGTAGTAATGGCCGAGAAAAACCGACATAAACAAACACCCACTTCATTTGGAGCAGAAACAATGAATACACACATCACATTTTCCTTTCACTGCTGAAGTTTCTGACGTCTCGGCTCGGCCTTGAACACACCGTGGCGCTTAAACAGTAATCCTATGCATGCATAACTTCCTGTGGTAAAGAAGAGAAGGATGAAATCTATGGAAGCCTGGAGGTGAAATGAAGCAGAAATAATTGCGTCCTTGCGAATTCTGAGCCGAGTTCCCTTTTACACTTCATTACGCTGCCGTCGTTAGCGCTTGATTGCAAATTACCTCGTTTTATGCGTGGCGGTCGTTAGCCCCGGTGCATGACCTTCTCTTTTTTCTTCGCTTATAGGGAAATGTCCTGGTAATTTCACATCGCATTGATTATTGGGGGGAAAAAAGAACACTCTGATGGAATTGGGTTTAAAAGCCTCAAGTCATCAATGAAACGTCAGCTTTAACAATCAATTTGCAGTCCTTCTTTTTAAGTGAAAAAGCTGCTTTTAGATTGCATCATTTTCAGCTTGGAGGCTCAGGAACGTGGCTGTTAGCGACGCCGTTTCTGACCACTTAAGCTGCACTGATGGGTTTTTTTTTCTCCCCCCTTCAAGTCAGAGAGATTTGGCAGGTTTGCTGTGCATCCTGGGAATCCACGTCAAATCTCTCAAACGAAACCCCCCTACCGTCGTCTCTGCTGAGCTCCGACTGTTCTGGTCCCAATCACTTCATCAGTCCACGCTTTGCAGAATGATGGTGAAGTGCTGTGATTGAGGCCGGAAAAACATCCCTTGGAGCAGTCGTTCCCAAAGAGCCGGGTCGGGACCCACAAGTGGGTCACGGGAGATTTGATTTGGGTCGATAAATGAGCAGATAGAATCTTACATTTATATCTGCAGTACACAATTGAGCCACATGAGGGAGCCTCAACGTTTAGCCTACTTCTTCTAAAGGCTAGCATAGAAGAATTAAACTTCTTGTTAATTACGCCTAAATGCATTTATTCAATCCATCTATATTAACTAATGAAAAATGATTATTAAAGTGAATATTTTTTTGTTCTCATGAAAGTGTTGCATATGTATGTGTTTCGTTTGAAAGCAGTCAGCAACTCTGATATTGATCTGTGTTTACAGGAGTCAATAGCGCTGAAATGGGCGTAAAAACATGAATTAAAACTAATGTTGCCAAGCAACGGTGCTACACCTGATATAAATAAGCAATATGATGAAAGCAGGACATTTAAAAATACATTTTTTAATGAATATGTGGAACCTAATATGCTGGAATTACTTTAAATATTATGTATGAGAACAAAAGTGAGATATGTCAAAGAAAAAAACTTGAATTCATGACCGAACCCTGCAGGGTTGAATAAACGTCTCCCACGTAATGCTCACACCTTATTGATGTAACATATTGTCAAGCAGAAGCTTTTTCACAGTTATTACACAACTCACAGGAGGTGTGCTCGAGTTATTTCATCCTGCAAGTGATGGGATTTCTGTCCGTATCCATAACAAACGCAGTGTTTATTTGAACTCTGCAAACCTGCTAGCTTCAATTATTTATACCTTACATTTTTTATAGAGTGAATTTATATTTCTTCACCGCAACTGTTTTCTTTTTTTTTTTTCCGGAAAAATGAAACAAACACAAATGCATTTAGATGGATGTATTTTTAGACATGTCAGCGGCTTTAGAGTGCATGTATGCGACTCTGTAATACCACTTTGTATATATATATATATATATATATATATATATATATATATATACCATACATACAGGCCCACTTGACAGCACCATAATATACTTCCAGCAGATGACGTCTCTGTCAAATGGCATTCATTTCTTATGCATACTTTAAGAATAATTGACACATTTTCATTTTTAAAGTCTACTGCATGTTGTCTTTTTGTCTTTTACATCAGCTTTGGATCCGACTGTCAGTAACAAGGTGGATGGTTCCTGCAGTTGTGAGGCCAACTATGATAAAACATTTGTGTTGGTGAAACTATTTTCCTAAATGGTCCCATCGTCTCGAGTATGTTCACATTAATGTTCCTATTTCAGCTGCAACCCACACATCCATTACTCCCCTCCAGCGTGTGAATTATGGATAGTGAGGAAATTACTCCATTAATATCGAGCACAGGCGAGATTAAAACGCCTTCTGTGGCGTCACGCCATATTTATCCATCAATTGTTTTGCAGGTTTAAAGAGATTTTTTTATTATATAAACTAAAAGTTCTGTAAACTTCTATTATAACACCTGATAGTGCTACAGTATGCTGCCAAAAAATCGTTCTTTATGTCCTGCAATAATCCAAAATCAAACGGAAAAATCGTGTCTTTTGTCGAGGGAACCAGTACGATGCTAGCCTCTGGGTTGGCCTACAAAATGACATCATCCCTGCAGCACTCCATTTGTAGTTTTGTCATGTTTTGTTGTGATGTCATTTGTTGGAGTATTTTCCATCTAAACTGCACAACCGACACTCAAAACACCTTTCCGACAACAGAACACCCACCTCATGCACTGATTGGTCGGTGATAATGACATCATCATTATGAGTGTAATATCGGTGTAGTGTCCCTTTAAAACCAGTAAATAAATAAATTAAAACTAGACGTGAAATGAGGGTCAGGGGTGAGAATGATGTGCCGTTTCTACGAGGAATGCTGTAAATTGTTGCGCTCATTATGAGTGTTATTATTCCTATTTTTCCCCATGCTGGACTGACAACACCTGCCCCATGTCGCTATCTTGACCTGTGAAAAGCATCGTGTCGAGGCGAGGGAGGCGAGGGGTGATTAAATGAGTCCCAGTGGGATCCGTCACCACCCGAAGCCTGTTCAACACCTGCCACTGGCCATTTCCTCGCGTCCTCAACCCCCGCCACGACACTCGGAAATGAACGTACGTACGGCAAGCACACAAGAGAAAGAAGGGTTTTTGCTGCTTTTTTTCTTCCTCCTCCAGTAACCATCGAAAGGGATTTTTGAAAATGTGATTTGTTGACTCACTAAGAGGTCATTTGTCATCCTAAAATCCTTCTGATGTAACACTACTTTTCATTTTTCACCTAAAAGCCCAGATCCAGAGACAGAGGATGAAAATAGAGAAAACAACACACTCGTCCTCCAAATCAAACGTTTTTATTTCATACCTGCAGATATCATGTCGTAGTCGAAGCTTTACCTTCTCTGCTCTACTTAAACTCCGTCCTGCTGTTAAAAGAACACATACGAAGGTAACGCTCAGACACGAGAACGAGGCCAAGGGAACGTTAACGAGACTCTTGGCACCTTGGAAACGACTCCACATATAAAACAATCAAAACAGAAGGGCGGACGGAAAGGGATGTGGGTCACGTTGGGCTCGGGGGCAAGCTGGCAACCCTCCGTCTGATTTCTGTGATGCTAATCCGAGTGGACTTGGGGGACCTCATCGGCGACCCCTAAACTCCCCTTCCTGTCTGAAGCCATGAGGATCCATTCCTGGATCTGCTGTTTGTAAAGCAACAAGGTGGAAGGTATGCAGGGAAGTCCATTTTCTGACGGGACGAAGGAGGATCGGGTTGACAGGTGTCAATCCAAAACCAGCTCCAGGTAGGGCCGGTTTTGGAGCACAACCTCAGACCCCCTTTTGGGGAACCGTGAGCAGGTTCTGCTTTTATGATAAAGTGCTCAAATGACAGCAGTTAAACCGATATAGTTGCAGCCAGGTGAAAACCCCACACCTTTGAATTTTGGGGGATTTCATGCAGCCCCATCAGCTTAAAGAGTTAGCGTTGAGTGGTATCTAGCCATGCAGATAGATTTGTTTGCCTCCGATCTAATGCAGTGAAGCTTGAGGGATTTTATACGTGGTCTCACAGCAGATGGGATTAAAAAATAAATTAATTAATAAACAGCAACATGTGTCCACGTAGGGAGGGAGGGAGGGTCAATCCAACAGTTTTGACCCAAAAGAAGTCATCGTTGACTTTTTCTACCGTAGTTCTGCATCATTTCCAACTCTGTTTTGGTCTCCACCAACCTCTGAGAAAAGCTTTCGCTACAAATAGCTGTTTTTCGTGGCTGGAAACCAGGCTGAGAGTGGTGGGTGAACCAAAACAATGAGCTGAAAGATGCTAAAATGCTCCAGAGAGTTGAGGAGGAAAACAAAGGTGGGTTATAATTCTTAGTTTGTTTGTCATTTCGAATTACCCCTCTAAAAAATTCCATTACCCTCCTTTAAATTGGAGACAGAAATCTCAAAAACATACGCAAATAAAATGAATTCTCTGCATGGTTAGATACGTCGCAAGTACGGCAACAAAATATGAAATTTTGACTTTGAGTGAACGACCCCTTAAAGAGAATTTCAAATTTGAGCTCATTTACAAATTTTTGGTGTTTTCTGGACAATAGTCTGTATTATTTACAAAAATGTTAACGTTTTTGTACGTTTCCTTCTAAAAGCAACAAAACGGGCTAATCCGCCGTATGTTTCTGTGTTGAATAAAGAAACTCTCACAGGGTTGGATTTGATTTAGACAGATCAGAGAGAGAATGTGGCAGAAACATAAAGCTCACATAATTTCACACATATTACCGACATGTTTTCAAAAAGCTCCTCCGGTGGGTGAAACAACGCGTCCCTGTGATGTATTCACAAAGCATGTACTGTATAATGACCATCGATGCCTCCAGCAGCTTATCACATCAGGTGGGAATATTCCAATTTAAAACACCGCCCACATTTATATGATCTTTGCACTGACAATTTCCCGCGGCAACAGTGAAATTTCCATATGTAAAAAAAAAAACAGACGCCACTTAGACATAATTGAGATTCTGCCTACAAACAGGACTGCTTTTTCTGCTTCGGACCGAACAGCCAAACTACTTCACGAGAATCACAGTACTCTACTTCACATCGAATGGGTTTTCTCATCGTGTACTGAAACGAGACAAAACAAAACACTTTGGGTTTCAGATGCAGGAATGTGAAAATGTGTTTCCTTGCTATGCCATGTGAACGGGGTCTGTGAGCGTCTGTCCAACTGTCCTACTTCCGTTCTTGAGAATTCCCTCGGTGGCGATGTGACCCAAATTCATCGTTGGCGTTTTTGGTCCGCCCATGTCAGAGTCCTCCGCCTGAGGCTCTAAGAAAGCCACCCTCTTTCCGTTCGACCGCCGCTGTCCTGACTGCACCTCCCCGGGGTCCGAGCAGAGCGTGAAGGCTCGCCCGCCGCACCCCCTCGACCCGCCGGCCCGGTTCCCCCGGCATCGGCACGGAGTGAGGTAGAGGTAGAGCAGCACCAGCACGATGCTGACCACGCAGGAAGCCAGCGTGGTGAACGCCGTGTTGAAATGCTCGGCGCCGCTGCCGTGAGCCAAGCCACTGTCGGCGCTCACGTTCCCGACCACCACGTTGACCCCCAGAGACTCGTTGGGGTCATACTGGCGCCCACGGGCCGCCACACACCCGTACATACCGGCATCCTCAATCAGGGCGCCTTGGATTTCAAGGGTGCCATTGGGGAAAACTGATAGGTGGGCACCCGGATCATTGATTGACGAATTCACCACAGTCTTAGGGGTAACCCAGAACACCTCCAGGCCCTCCTGGTCTGGATCAGCCAACCCTGGACATGGCACTCGTAGCCATTTACCAGGATCGACTTGGTAAGTCTGCTTCTCAAGTGGCGTATCCGACACTACCTGCTGGTTACATTCGGATGTCGGTCCTGACTCGCCCCTACACGGGTATTCACCTCTGAAGTCCACCAGGGGGCGATACTGTATCCACATCCAGTACTCCAGCAGGGCAAGTAGAGCACAGTCACACACCAAAGGGTTTTCCTGCAAGTAAATCCCGCCTTGTCGGGTGAGAGACAGCAAGCTCTGGACAGGCACCTCGCGGAGCCCGTTGTACGACAGATCGAGGAAGGTCAGATTACGAGGCCCTCCAGGTTCCCAATAGAGCCCCAGGGGGAATGCCTTCAGCCTGTTCCCAGAGAGGTAGAGCCTCTGCAGGCCGTGCAGATCCCTGAAGGCCCCTGGGTTTATCTGGACAATCTGGTTGCCAAACAGCAGCAGCTCTTTCAGCTCCTTCAAGCCCGCGAAGACGGACGAGTTCAGCACCGCCAGTCGGTTGGAGGAGAGGTCCAGGTGGAGGAGGTGCGGTGCCACGGCGAAGGCGCCCTCCTCGATCTGGCCAATGCCGTTACGGCTGAGAACCAGCGTGGCGAGCCGGTCGAACGTTCGGGGGATCCAGTCGACGGGCAGGACGGCGAGGGCGTTGTGGCTCAGGTCCAACCGCGTGGCGTAGGTCGGCATATCGGAGGGCAGCGCGGACAGATTGCACCCGCTGCAGGAAATGATGTCACTGGCACAAAGGCAGCAGGGCGGGCAGGTGGCGACGGAGGGAGGGAGGCCGAGACACAGGCAGAGCAGCAAGGCAGCAGCAAAGAGCTGCGAGGCAACGGGCTGCATCCTGGAATTCCCTCGGGACCGGGTCTCAGGTTACCGTCGCTCTGGGTGCAAACATGTCAGCGCTCCGAGTCGTACGTCAGCTCTGGTGGGAAACAAGGAAAGAGGGCGAAAAGGTAGTGAATCTCATTATTTTCTACGACTTCAGTTTGCGCCTCTGGCAACTAAACAAACCCAGATCCAAACAAGCCCAAAGTAAACACCGTTATAGCAAGCAAACACGACACGGGAGCAGCATGTCATACAGGTAAAGGTGCTACATGCATGTAGAACAATCTACTGTAATCTGCACACAATAACTGCTGGAATAAGTGTAACCTTATCCATACATAGATCCATACTCCATTATCTATCTATCTATCTTGTAGTATTGAATGTGATATTACGCCACAAATATTAAAATGTTAAAACATTTAATAGCATAATTAAATTCACACAACTCTCACCGTCAGTTCATAATAAAGTATTACAGAAAAAACCTCCGGCAGCGAACAAAAGTTTACAGTTTGATTTATTAAGCAATAAATCACCAAGTTTTTTTTTTTTTTTTTTTTAATTATGGATTCATCACTAGAATCATTAATGATACTAATTATAATACCAATCACTCTGTGGCTGCAGCATGTTTAATGTGAGGTCTTCATGTTGGAGGCTGGAAGCCCAAATTATGTTTTAGAAGTGAGAATATTAAACTAAATGAGAGAGAAGAATGCGGGAAAGTGGAAATTATTTGATATGATTATTATTACTATAGAGAAGAATGGAATAATAAGCAGCTTTCATGACTTCTGGACCCAAACAAACAGACAGAAAGCAGCTCACCTTTCCGCCCAGTCAAACCATCATCTCGTCTGGCTCCATATGCACGCGCTCCCCGGACGCGTCGCGAGCACCGCGTCCCGTACGAGGATCCGGGGGAGAGAAAAAAAAGGAAGACCACTACAGGCAACTCCCCCCACCGCAGACGATCCGGTGTGAGGAGGAAGCCGGGAAGTGTTCACCTGCAGGTCGGGTTGCATGCGGCCGTGGGAGGGGTCGCCCTCAGAGTAAACACATCAGCAGGCAGCAGCGCGATATGAGGGAGGGGGAGGAGGGAGGAGGAGGAGGGAGGGTGCAGCATCAGCACCATTAACTCACATGTTCCACTGCAATAGTTTCAATATGACTCTCTGATTCTCCTGGGAAACATCTTTACTGAACAGTGTTGTCTTACAATGTCACTATAATAATAATCATTATTATGTATTTATACCCATAATGCACTAGGAGCACACATAGGTCTATATCACACCTGCTGCTCTTATATCCAGTAATATTGCTTTGGCATCAGAAGCGACTTGCATTGACCAATCAGGTTGCAGAAGGCTTTTGGTTGAGCAAGAAACCACAATGACAACTGGCAATGGTTTTGCTTTTTATTGGATTAAAATATGCACGTTAACTGGCTGCTTGAAACAATACAGACGTAAACCTTAACTGTCATCAGGCCGATAGCTGAAGGTTCCCAAAATAATAATAAAAAAATATATATATTAAGCTTACATAGACCGCTAATCTATATGAAGGCTACATGTATTAAAAATAGGTACAGACTCTGTAAGGTAAGATTGCAAATTATCAGTCAAAGTGATAAAATACATAAATACAGGCTTATAAACAAAAAGGTACATTAAAATCACATAATATGAAAATATATAAAGGGCACTACCTATAAGAGGGGTCTGCCTATTTATCTATTATTATAGTAATTATATTATCATCATCATCATCATTACGCTATTATTATTATTATCATTATTATTATTATCATTATCATTATTGTTATTATTATAATTCTTATCATTATTATTATTATTATTATTATCTATCAAACCACATGAGTACAGCATAAAAATAATAAATATAAAGAACACGACAAACAGAAAGAGACATGAAAGAAAAGGTGATTCTTTGATTCTCTGGCCTTTGAAACCATAAAGTATAAAGAATAAAGGACGGGTATAAATCAGCGAGGCCTTCAGACTGTTCCAGGATGGAAACACGCCACCAGGCACTTTTTTTAATCCGAGTCTTTCCAGATCCTCTTTATCTTGAGCCCTTACATCTTGGTGTTGAAGTCCTCAATTAGAGCCTGGAGGGGTTTTCTTATTTCAGAGACACTGGATGATATAATCCAGCATCCCTAAAGTCACCTTAACCAAATCCAGATTTAAATCCTACACACGCCACGTTATATTTAAACAATTTCAACAAGGCTCGAAACGACTGCAGCGAAAACCTCATTGTAATGAAACATCTGTGACCTTAAACGTGTCTTTTTTTGTCTAACAGAGGCTTCAAACACCGTTAAAGGTCAGTTCAACATCCATTTTAGACCGATGACGTTTTTATGTGTAAAAAAAGAGAAAAAAGAATTTGATTTGTGGAAATAAATAAACAAAAACTCCCTTTGCATGTGAAAGAAGAGCAGCGTTTTCGGATTTGCTTGCTGAGGCAGAATATTTCAGACGGCGTTAAGCTGTGCAAAGGGTTTACATAATCCCCCTCAGTTCTCTACACAGTGTTTATCCGTGTAGTGTTGGAGGGCAAAAATGTAATCTGCCGCCTTATTTATTCCCTTAATGACGCCACATTTTTGGTCTTAAGTGTTCTCCATTACTTTATTTTCTGAATAAGTGCTTCTGGAGCTCTTTTGTTGGTGTGTTTGTGCGTTTCGGCCTCCTTCATTCCACATGAAAGTATCCTTCCACCTAATCAGTTCGTCAAGGTTGTTAGCGCTCCGGCGGCGCCTCCTCCATCTCCTCACATTCGCCTCCAATTCAAAAGAGAGAAAAAAAACAGGAAGATGAGTCAATTCCATTAGCCACCAGAGAGACGGAGAGGACGAGGCCGGTTGTCTTACAACCTTTAGACGTTTAATCACAAAAGCACTTTGTACGAGCTTCCCACCGGGGACACGGGCAAATCCCCCAATGTTTCCATGGCGCCCGCCATCAAGGCGGACGTCCTTCTGGCGTGTCCGTCGTGCTCCGGGATCAGATTCTGATCTCCATGCCAGGAATGTGACGAGTATAATGAACACGGAAAGAATATGAAGCTCAATAAATCCATTTCATCTCACCTCCGTTGGCTCGGAGATTTATCTCGGCCTCGCTGGCCTCACCTGGCAATCTGGCGCAAAGTAATTGCATCTATTTTCAATTTACAGGTGTAAAAAAAAAAGGGGAAAAAAGCCCTTGATTACACGGTTTAGGAGGAAGACCAGCAGGGGGTTCTGAGTGCTGGCTGAGGACCAGGGTTGGTGGAGCGCTGGAGGTTTGGAGGGGTTTTTAGTGGCGTTCAGCAACCAACCCTCTATCTGTCCACCCGCTGGCTCCAACCACTTATTACTTTGCAGGGAGACGAGGCAACCATCCCATCATCCCAGCATGCAACTGAGCTAAAAGTCATGGAAATATCCGAGCTTTGGTTTCCCAGTTCAGAGGTTTTTGGAGTCACAGGCGGCGAAATATAAACTGTGAAAGTCGTTTTTTACATAAAATACACAAGTATTTTGCAATTTAAGAGGCCAAATGTTAACTGACATGGCTGTTAAATTTGAAGCTAAAAGTACAATCAGCTTAGCTTAGCTTAGCACAAAGAATGGAAGCGTTGGGAAACAGCTAGCTTGACTCCGTCCAAATGTAATAATAAAGATCTTATTCTGGTTTTCTTGGAATTGAGCAAACTAGTAAGTTAGATGAGAATGAATGAGCTTCAAAGTAGCTGTTTGTTTCTGGGCTTTAATGCTAATGCAAGCTAATGTAAGCTAGCGTAAGCTAACAGGTTGCTGTGCCGTCATTTTTATCGTACTTACAGACATGAAAGTGATACAGATCTTCTCATCTAACTCTTAGCAGAAAGAGGATAAACATATTTCCCAGATTTGTACAATATTATGCAATGTTTTATGACGTTTCAAGATACTTTATAGCTCAAGCAAGCTAGCAAGGTTTTTATTATTTCCTACAACACATGCTTTGGCACCAAATAGGACGAGAATTGGATCCACGTTTGACCTTCAGGCTGAAAAGCAGCAGTTTTATTTTTGTTCCTTTGTGCTTTGTGCTGAAATACAATTTTCCATATTTGAGAACATTCGTAATGGTTGCATTTAGAGTTGCTGTTAAAAAAAATGTCATTAATATGCACGGCGGCCATCGAGTGTGCGTGTCCGTGCATTAACCGCCTCCACTTCAATGCGAAAGGATCGGCTTTCCAAAAGTGAACTGCGGGTTTTTTAAAACACCAGGTGAGAAGGAATAAAAACCCACTGATGCATCCGCCCGCCGTCTGAGTGCAAACCATTAAGCAGATCACTCGTGTCCTTCCACAACATGCTTTGAAAGCATGACATTATGTAAAACTGCACAGGTGTTGCTGAATCTGAGGGTCTTCAATCACGTATTAAATGATCAGAATAATAAAAAACAATGATCTCGGTTCCTGATTGTGAAATTGCCAATAAAACGTCGCCAGCGAATGCTTTAAGTGCACACCCATCATCTTTAACACTTCTCCATCCGGCGGCGGCGGCGGTTCATGAAGCCACTTGAAACTGTGGGAGCTGCGACGCGGCCAATGAGCCGCCAGAGTGGCTCCTAATGGACGACATTTAACCCCGCGCTTCCTGCTATGTGGAAGAAACGCCGTGTTTCCTGGTTAAGTGCCCGCGTCGTAAGTCTGTGATGTAAGCTCTGTTATGCGGTTGTTGAAGTCCGAGACACCATTTGAGTCCTTAGATTTGAGTCTTGTTTTTACAGAATCGACCAATGGGCAAGGGGAGCTGGAATATATTGAAAGATGTTGGATTTGAGTCTTTTTGTGGTATTTGTTGAAAATGGTCGTTTTCCTTTAAACAGGCCTGGAAAAGTACTCATTAATTGTATTAATATTTAACAAAATGCAGAATATTCCACACACTTTTTCCTTTATCATATATTTTCATATATTATCTACAAAGCCAACTGACCACAGTGCAATGATTTGTTGATTTTGATTTATTTAGCCCAATAAAAACAGAAACAGAAGAGACAAATCAGTGAAAGGCATTATAAACACCTCACCTATTATAAAATCAGTGATAAAACTAAGATATTTCATGTTAGCCGCCGCTAACGTATAGCTCCGATGCTTCTTTTAATTTTTTTAAGATGACAGTGAGATACCAGGTCGCGTCAGGCAGCCGCTCGTGTCGGATTTAGCGTTGGGCTTATAAAGGTAAGTTAGGTCATGTTTGGCGAGCGGTGTCACCTGTCACGGGGCTCGGGAGATTTAGGACGGGCTCCCACGGGAACGCTCAGCCAACCTTTGTCACGTTTTCACTTAAAGTAGGCGAATATAGAAAGTACAGCAATGAGAAGCATCGGCACCAAATAAAAATCACTCTCATCAACATTATGTATCTATATTTATTGCATGTTAGCCAGCTGGATGATGCAACAGCTCTTGGATCCTCTTTATTCACTTTAGCTGCCTGTAGAGACTCTGTGTTATGTCTGTGTTCGTCCACCAAACACTCCTGTTTTGCACTAGAAACGCTGGCGTTGTGACCTCCACACATCTCTCTCTCTCTGCCTACCACCTCCTCTGTGTGTGTGTGTGTGTGTGTGTGTGTGTGTGTGTATGTGTAAGACGCTGCGTGGGTGTAAATAATGTAGCATGCACCTTGCAGGACTGGCGTGACATTAAAACCTACTTTGTAGTATATTCAAGTGTCCAAACCCACATTTGCGTGACTTAGTCATCTAATCATGCAGCATAAAACATAAAAACACCATATTGTAGGTTTTAAACCCTGACAATCATTGATCCACGGACAAAGCAGCGGCATGGCAACCACCAGCAAGCTGGGGTTTTTTTCGTCTGACCTTCGGCCCCGTTTAGGTTCAGGGGGTTTCTTCGACCGAGCGTAACCTAAAACCACGTGTTAAATATTCAACCCCACCGTGTTGACAGCAAACAGATAAATGGATTATCATGAAGCACCGTCGTCTTTGTCCCTTTCATACACTAGATGTTAAATAATGACAGGTGAGCTTCAAGCAGCTGACTTAATTAACAATCATCACCTTGAGTGCTAATACTTCTGTCTCATATTAATAAGGTAGTTATAGTAATAGTGCAAATATGTTGGCAGTTCAGTTACCATCACTCAAGCTGGTGTTTCAAATAGTAAAGTGTCCCAAATAGCAAGTAAAATCATTTTTATTTTACAATCATTTAATGGTTTAATTAGTTTATAGCGATTATGTTATGGGGCTGTCAGCGCTGCAGTCAATTTTCTTCTCACATTTCTGGAGAGTTGCGTCGTTCAACAGTATCTCATTAAGACTGCTTTGAAATTAAGAGTCAAAAGGCGATTTTTATATTTCCCACTTCAACAGGACAGTGTCAGGAAAACAGTTGAAGCATATCATCAAATTAAAAACCCAAATGTCTTTAAAACGCATGAACACACAAACAGAAAACATGCACAGATAAAGTCCTCTGGTGATTCTCAAGAAACTAAATGAAACAAACAGAATTGTCTCTAGTTTGGGTCAGTTTAAAAGAAAAACACTGGATCCTACATATCCCATAATGCACCAGCCGTTTTAGCCATTACTTTGGTCCAAATTAAACTTTATAGTATTTGAATGTTCTGGTTCACGACCAAATTTGCAGAACTAAAGGCATTCTAGACAGGAAGTGTTAGTGTGTTAGCGTGTTAGCATGTTAGCTAACGTTTTCTGTTGCAGGGTTGTCTTCCACATTTTTAACGTTAGCTAGCAGCAGAAAAACATCTTCCCTATACCTGTTGACGTGTCCCTGATATTCAAACGTAACCGGTCACTTTGCTTGAATTTCTATTATTTTAATGAATTCTTAAGCACATTTAAAAGTAACTAGCTTTGCATATTAACCCCAAAAAAGCATTTAGCGGTATCTAAGCCACCCACAGACGTTAGCATTTAGCTCACAAAGCTGCTAGCCTGGCTGCAGCACCAAGAATGCTTCCTTTTGGATCCGATATTTAGATATATTAGACTTCAATTGCAACAAAAACCTGCAATGTTACTTTGTGCAGGTCCTTCTTGTATGCAAATATGCATTTATTTCATCAGGGTTCTGGTCTGTTTGGGATTCAAGCAGAAGAAGATGTGATAAGAATGAATGAGAAGAAATTGAGTTCTGTCAGGTCACAGTCTGATCAGTTCAACCTTAAGTCCAAGTTTGTGCCGAATTTGAAGAAATCCGCTCAAGGCGTTCCAGAGATGTCGACCTTCACCTTTGACCTCAACGTTCTAACCAGCTCACGCTTAAATCCAGGTGGACGTTTTGTACAATTTGAAGAAAAAAAAACCTTTACATTCTTGCTATTCAGCTTCACATTCTCACCCAGTAGAAGAGTGATTTACTGGATGAGAGAAATATGCTCATATGACCGGAATACTGCAGCGAAAATGACAAAAGGAATCCTCTGATTAACGAGGCTAATGAAGTGTGAGAGAAGTAATTGGAAGTACACGATGAGCAGATCTTAAATTTTAAAAAATGACTCGTCTTTCATTAGCGCTGCTCATTTCTTTGGATAAAAGTATTTCCATGCTGCTGCTGTCTGACAGATTCAGGTCTTTGTGATTGCAGCGAACAATTGCAGGCTTTCTATTTAATGTGGACGTGATTTCCCAGAGAGTCGGTGCAGCTCTGATCTTCCAGTCGGCCACAATTTAGAAGAAAGATAAAAAAAATCATCTTGAGCCATTCGTCTTATTTAAAAAGGAACTATTTTTATTCAGCAGCTAAAAAAAGGAGCTGACACCAGCTTTGGTTTCTGCTGATTGGAAACAATTTGAAAACCTCATTCACCTGATACATCTTTATTTCTATATACAAAAGAGAAATGACTAAAAGCCCTAAAAACATGGAAAAGCATGCAAATCTTCAAAAAGGGCAGATTTATAAAATATTCATAGAATTTCTTCAGTTTTTTTTTTTTTTTTTTTTTTTTTTAGATTTAAACCTCTTTGGAGACAAAAACCTGGTGGAAAAATAAATGTTGGTTTAAAGAATCTCCAACACACTCTGCAACTACTGTTATTATTAAAGATTACCAGCGCTCTCTGGTGGACACATGTGGTATTTCTGCCCACTCATTGCTCATATCAGCATGTGTACTAACCAAGTACTAACTCAAGTACTACTTTACTTGCCTTATTTAGACTTCTACAGGCGGTGGCACAAAAAGTGGGTTTGCATTATATGTGTTGCATAGTGGTGCCACACCAGGGGGGGGCGCCAAATCGATGGTAAAAAAGAAAAACTATATATTTTCTTTTTAGTATTTTCTATATTAAAATGCTGTTGTACTTTTCTAAATCGTTTCTGCAGAGCATTAATGTTACATGAAGTTGGAATTGGCCAATATTGTTGCTGCATACCCCTCTGACCCTAACCCTAACCCTAAACCTAAACCTAAACCTAACCTTTACTCTAACCCCACTAACCCTAACACTAACCCACTAAACCTAACCCTTCTCCTAACCCGTATTGCCTGGTGCTATCTGGTCAAACAAATCTTTTTTTTCCAGTTTGCCTCTGATCATCGTTAAGATTAGAAACACTGTCTGAGAAGTCGTGAGTATTTTTTTGACAGTAACGGAGGCTCGGCACAGCGGTGCAGCTAATCTCTTGTCTCAGACAGAACAAGAACAATTTGGAGCAGCTTTCCAGGCGAGACGTTTATCTAAACATAACTGGTCAGACGTGACACGGAGATGCAAGCCAAGACGCATCGTTGGCATGTTTCTCATCTTCAGAGACGCAACAGAGCGTTGCAGAAATTAGTCATAACACACAGAAACTTTCTTTTATTTCATTTGACACAGAAAGAAACAATAGAACTTACAAGCCATTGTTAGGGCTGAGCAGGATTGGAAAACAAATAGATTCATCATCAGTATCTCACTGCTGACATAAACCATCGAGTCGTCCACAAACAGCAAAATAACTAAAACCAAAGCCTTACCCTCAACCCTTACCCTATATTTCTGTCAGAAATATAATACAAGCACTTTAAAGGTTGCTGATTTCCTTATCAGTGATTCCTTCCTAATACTTTGAATAAAATCTGGGTTTATAACTCTTATAAATTTGTTTTGTTACATGTATTTTAATCTAAAATGCACGGTCTCCTTTCTGCCATTGTGTTTGTGTAGCTGTATGCTCTGTATTGTTAGGTGTGTGTTTTGGGCCTGTTTATCAAGTGTGTGTGTGTGTGTGTGTGTGTGTGTGTGTGTGTGTGCCCTTATTCGCCGCCATGTTGACACACGTGTGCTGGCAGTGACAACTGTGGGAGGTGAAAGGGGCCGCGCACGTCATGCATCATGCTATCATCACCGTGTGAAGGCAAAGACAACCCCCCTCGACACACACACACACACACACACACGCACACACACTTCAACATTTACCCAGCAGCCACTGGGAAAAAGGTGTAGCTTAGTGGAGGTTGGAGAGTTCACATTCCAGGTGGAGAACAAGAGGCCTGTCCTTGAGTGAAGCTGTTTCACCAGCTTTCTTCTAACATGCATGACTTTTTCTTCTTATAGGCCCTCGTTTTGTCCCCCCAAACGATTTCCCGCTAAGTGACCCCCACTTGTGGGCGGCATATAAAGGTCAGGGGGTCAAATCCAAAAATATATTATGTTGACAGGAAGGTGGCGGGGCCCACGCAGGTGGCGGGCGCTCAGACAAAGCGTCGGCCTCTCGCTCAGCGGATCCTCCCTCGGCCGCTAAGAAGTGTGTCAGCTCCGGAAACAATAACATTCTCTTGTTGGGACTCCTTTTGGTCCAACGACCCCCCCTTCAACCGTCCACACAAAGCCAAGGAGTTGGAGGAGGAGGGAAAAAAGACTCCCCTTGATAAGGCAGCGCCCGCTTAGAAACTTCCAGAGGCCCTCTTAGACTCGTTCAGCTGTCTGATGGAAAAGTACAGAGTCGTTGCCACGCCAACCAGCCGCCCGCCTGCATGGTGGCGTCTCATCCTCCTGAGCTGCAGCTCTGTGTGCAGAATTAGCGGCAACTCAATTTGTGAAAACAACTGGCGCATGACGGTCCGTCGGACAAATCCCTGTTTGTGCAAACATTCTCACGAGGGGACGACCTCTTATCATGACTGGTGACACAGCAAAAAAAAAAACACGAGACGGGGAAGGATGATGAAATATCACAGTAAAAAATAAATAAATACAGGTGCTCTGAGATGTTTTTCTCGGTTGCTGGATTTCTGTATTTGTGTTTTGGCTGCATCGTCTTCTCATTAGTTTAAAAATGGGTTCATGGGGGAAAAAAACAGGATTTAGGATTTTTTTTTGCCATCTTCATCAGTAAAACAACACCGACCGTTTTCTCCCTTGACTTTTATTGTTGCGTATTTAATTGTAAATACACACAAACAAATGTTCAGGGGCTTTAAAGGGACTACAAGAAACTAAATCCACAATATGATTACACTGTTTTACAGCTGCTTCCACAAAATAGACAAAAATAAAAAATGTAATTCTCAAAGTGCACCCCTAACTACCGAGTACTCCTGTCCAATTATCGAAATTATGTAATATTAATAACAAAAACAATCAAATTCACAAAGATCAGCACTAGTAGTCACACATAGTCCCAGTGAAATTATTAGTTGGTGTTTGTGTAGCCAAGCGAAGGCTTCATCAGGCGTCTTCATTTGTTTTTCCAGGGAGAATTAAGATATTTCATATAAAAAATATGAATAAATCAAAATTATTTTGGCATATATTATTAAAGAGGTGCATAATATAATGAGGGATGTGACCTGAAAAGGGTTAAATTATCAGATTATATGGAGACACATTTTCCCCTCAGCAGTTGGTGGAGACCAAAACAAAGCAAAAAAATAAAAATAAAATGGAAGCTTTTGAAGTGTCTTTGAGCAAGGCATCGATCCCCCTCCTGCTGCAGGAGACACTAACGGGACAAAAACGATGAACTCATGTGACCAGTGAAGGAACTTTCGTCGGTCTCACGGGGACAAAAGATAGCCAACGGATATTTTTAGGGACGGAAAGAGAGAGAGACCTTCTGCTATCATTAGTTGTGATACAGATGGTGAAGTGTAATAGTTATGTTATTGCAGATGGCTATTTTTAGCCTAAAAGATAGAAGAGTTATGTGTCGGTATTTTAAGACTGGAAGTATCAGGTTAGATATACAGTTTAAAGACAGCAGGAACGACGGAGGCATAAAGAGACAACGATGGAGGCTCAATGAAAGTTGTTTAGTGGATGAAGGAAATATGACTCTATAGCATAAAATGACCCGGATCTTCTGGATCCATGATCTCAAAGAGCAAGCGAGCTAGCGTTTCCGATGACTCTGCCTCCCGGCCCTCATTCCACGTGAAAATAGCTCTGGATTCAGCTGTTATTGCATTTTACAACTTTAAGGATCCAATGATTTAAGTGTTCTTACTGGAAAGTTGATTAATCTGTTAGTCTTTGGGGAAAAGTCTAATTAATTGGGCCCAATAGCATCATCCTGTGATGCTATTTTAATTACACCGTCTGGCCACTACGTAAATCTGCTTCACGCTCTTCCCGGTTGTTAATTCGATGCTCACTGAGGTTGCAACTCAACCTGTATGCTACATGCGCTGCAGCAAACAGCTAGCTTACAGACGGATGTTAAGCTAGTGAAGAAGCTTACACCCAGCTAGCGTTAGCTAAAGTCGAATGCTAGCTGAAGAAGATGTAGCCTATTGCAGATATTTTCCCAATGTTGTTGGAGACCAGGTGGCTAGAAACACTGCTAATGCTAATGTTGCCTGTTAGTTTGAAAGAGTTTGTTGTGTTTAGCTTGCTAGCTAGCTGCTCCCCCAAGTAGCCAAAAGAAAATACATGAATACGTTTTTATGTTCTGTAAATCCAGAAATATTGTTTCTTCAGGAACTTAAAGACCTCTGATTGCCAACAACTAATTAATTAAAGCATGAAGATGTTTATTAGTTGGAACCTTCATTTTATTTTTATAACAGCAGGCCAAACCCGTTCAGACCAGATGGCCTGTTATTCTTTTCTCTGCTGTGTTTTAAGAAAAACAAAAGCAGATTATATTGACGGATGTGGTGACCCCAAAACAGTCCAGTAATTGACAAAGTCCACGTGCGTCCCTGTTGTCTCCAAAAACCTTGTGGGACACGTGCGTCATGGCGGTGGTCACTCCGGCCCCCGGCCCGACCGTTGACCGGTTCGGGGTTTTTGCCGTGGCGGGACTCCAGCAGCGGGGGAGGAGCGGGGGAGCTCCTTTAATGAATGTGCATGTGAACGTCAACAGCAGCCACCAAAAAAAAAACCTGCCCCCTCCCCCACCCACCCAGACCCCATTAGCGGGCAGGGGGCAGAAAAATAAACGTCGGGGGGGAAAAACACATTGCATAAGAGCTTATGTAACACGCCTCGGAAATTAATAGCTGAAGCGGAGAAGCGGAAGAATTGGGATATTATGCCGAGGCCATTGTGTTGTGGTCCTGGCATGAAGGTGGGGGGGGGGGGGGCTCAGAGGATTCACCAACAGGAACGCTACCCGCCTGTCATGACATTTCAAAAAACCTGACGACCTTTTTGTTTTTGCACAATTATAATACATTTTGAACATCCTCTAAACCGTCAACACATTAATTCCAACACTTGATTCAGTGACATTCTGCACACCGGGATGATTCAGGAAACTCCACCTATCTAAGGTGTAGCCATAAACACACACGTCATAAATCTGTGTATAGTATTATAGCAGAGCAATCTTTAACC
This sequence comes from Chelidonichthys spinosus, assembly GCA_029853015.1. Taxonomy (NCBI): domain Eukaryota; kingdom Metazoa; phylum Chordata; class Actinopteri; order Perciformes; family Triglidae; genus Chelidonichthys; species Chelidonichthys spinosus. Next base: position 16,730,073 of record CM056841.1, on the reverse strand, counting down.
CGAGATGAGATAAGAAAGAGAACCTGCCCGTCGGGGCCGATGACATTTCTGCACACCGAGGGGAATATTCCTGAAAACGTGCTGCCCCACGTGCACGCTCACATGCAAATAATTTGATGTTTTTGTGACTCTTGGAAGTGTGACCGCTGCCGTAGCAACCAAACAGGAATAGTCAATGATTTTTATTTATTTATTTATCAAAAAATCAAAGAGATTGTAGGAGAAAGTGAAAGTAAAAAGAAAGTTTGGAACTTAAAGTATCTTATCTGAGATTTCAGCTTTGAAATGCGATGCAAGAACAGTTTTGCATCTTTATAAAGTGGTGTTTCTCCTTTATGAAACATTTCAAAGCGTGAGATCGACACAGGAAGCCAATCATTAACGTCGTCACGGCTCGCCAGAAAGAAGGTCACGCTCTCAGCCGACCTGCTGACACACATGACGGGATGTTTCTGTCAAATTACTTTCTTGTGTTTTACTAAATTGTTGTCGCAGCCTGGATTTTGTTCAGTTGTGGTTCCGTTTACACAATAAACCTGCTTTGGTTTAAAAGGTACGGGTTGACCTCTTCAATATTTAACCCTGACCATAAAGGTAAACAAATTAAGTATGCTGTCAGTGAACATTTTTGCATAAAAGTTCTGTCAACATTTTCCATTTCTGCAGATACGTAAAGACAAATTACTACTGTATATGCACTTTATTGTCATTCGATTTTAAAAAACTTCAAAACTACTATACGACTGACGAAGTTCAGATAGTTTTCTGTTTGGTGATGGATGAAAAGTAAATGAAGGTCATTTTCAAGAAATAGAGAAAAGTTCTCGAGTATAACGAGCTGAATCATGAAGGTATTAAAAAAATGTTGGTACCAGTACAGATACAGTATACTTCAAGTGATATAGTACTATTGGACTATTAAACCCATCTTGCGAATGGAAGCTGTGTGATCTACAGCAGTGTTGTCGTCATTAGCACTGTTAGCTGCAAGCAGCCGTCTCCATGTTTGGTTTCTTTTTCCGCCTCTAAATCTGGGCACAAGGAAGGTTTGATTGCAGGTGTTGCTTGACTGGAGAAGTTTAGATATCACCGATACACAGCCCCCGAGCTCTCTTGGTCAAAATACCCCTGCATCTGGATAAACATCCGCTTGCGAGAGGTGAAAGGTCATCTTCAGGGTCTCTGCTCTTCGCTTTCTACTTGAATCCAGCAGACAGATGTCGGCTTCAATAACAACAGTCAGGTCTGAGGATTCACCCTGTGTGCTGCTCGACCGCAGCAACAAACACAGATGTGGTTATTGTCCAGGAAGCAGCGGGGCCACGTGCATTTCCCGCCTCATACCATGAGCAAGGCGCCAGTGGTTGGGCAAGAGGGTTCGATTCCCGTCAAATCCCGTTCCGATCAGAGGCGCTCGGTGAATTAGTGTCATTTCGGAGGTGGTTACATAACGAGTGCTTTTGCTCGACAGGTTTCCTCGATGTTTGTACGTTCCAGTCTGACGTTTACGTAAGTTTGTCATCTTTAGGCTCAAGTTGACGCCATCAGGTGTCAACGCTGTTTGAACAGAGCGGGCGAGGCGGGCGAGGCGGGCGAGGCCACATGTTGACCAAGTTTAACTGTGGACACATCAGTCGGTACCAAGTAGGAGGAGTGAGGCAGCAGAGACCCGGTGTCACTTCACTGAACCTACTATCTTCATTGAGGTCAAAGGGTCAAGTGTAGTGAAGAAGATCAGGGTCACGCATGTTACCTCGCCGCCTTCGGGTCCCAATAAAAGGCAAACTACACTCAAACTGGAGGACGTGGATTATACCATGTGATCAACGTTATTAGTGACACCTGTGGTCTTAATTAACACCTGGACACATCTGGCTGTGTCTGAAATCACTATACTGTGAATGTTTAGCCACATTTATACAAAGAAGATTCAAAGCAGGAAAAGTAGCGCACAACCCACAGTCGCTAACCGAGCGTTATAGACCATCATGCATTGCACTTGAAGTAAAAATCACAGATGAAGAGCAAAAGAAAAAGCAGCGCGAGTTGTGGAATGAAAATAATATATTTGACGTCATAAAAAAAAGGAAAGGCTTAAGCTGCTCCTTTAACCTTTCACAATAAAAGCCTTAGATAGAAATAACAAATTAGCTTTCCGTGTGTATTCATCACAAAATAATGTGTGTGTATTTATCATGGATGGTCACCAGCCGCTGTTCGTCTTGCATGTTTTAATCAGATGACGTAATTAATGGTGCAAAATCTTTTCATTTTGCCTTAGAGCTCATTATAAAACCCTCGACATCGAGCTCCCTGGATCGTGAGCCGTGAAGTCGACATGCAACAGGCTTCTTTTCCCACACAAGACATTTTGACATGTCAGCAAAGAATCTTGGTCATGCTGGTTCTGTCACACTCACTAGACCAGCACAGAGCCGTCGTTAGCGTTACGAGCCACACCTGCTGTGAAAAGGCCCGTTAGCTCTACAACGCAACAAAGAAAACAGACAAACTGTGTGTTTTTTTTGCTCTCGGTGAAAAGTCTCTCTGTAACAAACTGAAAGGCATATTCCATTTCAGCTGAACTGGGTCGCCTGTTTTTTTTTGTTATTTTGTGCGAGCCAGGATCCAACAGAGTCCAGATAATGAGTTCAGTATCTGGGCCTGCAGATCCTCAGCGTCAGGTGGACGACATCAGCCATTTCAAAACTCCCTTCTTCTTCTTCTTCTTGCCAGAAACTAAAGGCTGATGCCTCGGAGAGTCTGAGGATTTAATCACGATCAGCTGAAGGAGGCCTGCTCTCACGTGAGACGCTTTACTGAGTGATTCAGGACACGAGGCGATTCATGGGGCCGCGATACGTGGAGACTCGTGAAGAAGGGGTGATAATGTGGCAGCATGGCGCTTTAATAGCTTCAGACACATTCTTGTTGTGTTTTCAATCAGAGTAATGAACCCTCTGCTCAAGGGTAGCAACACGAAGGCAGAGAAAGGATCAGTTCTGGTGAATAACAGAGCAGGAAAGAGCAAACACTGCAGAGTCTGCAGGCGGAGAGGCAGTGAGGGAGGAGGCCTTTTATAGTGGACCAGGTGCTACTGATTGGACAGGTGTTGGTCGTTAATTAAGCCTTCCCTCACCTTTCCTGGCATCTAAGCCCCTCCCACTAAGGATGAATGGAGGGAAGAAACCAATACAACTTATACAGGCTCACGGTTGTGTTTTCTCCCTGTAGACCTTTTTAAAAAACACCTGCATTCTGGATTTTTAACATTATTTATTCTGAATTTGTATTCTAATCGTGAATTCAATATTTAATAACAGAGAATACAATCACAGTGTCTTCTGAACACTGGAAATGATTTATTAGTATGAAATGTTTCAAATTGAAACGACGTATATCAAATTTTGGAACAGAAATGATGATAAAATTATGTAAAGCTGGACTCTCTCTGATTTAAATCCATAATAGAAGTAAATGGGAGAAATAATAGATCATGACAAGAGACATTTCTTAGTTCATTCAATTCAAATAAAATAAACATTTACTGACAGCGTTCCACTTGCTTGGATGGAATATCGTCACCTGATATCAAGCTACAACATCACATCACATGTCGTTTTAATATCTGGAATATGGTTGGGTTTTGCTCAGCGATGAAATAATTTACACAAATCAAAGTTCTCTCACACAGTTTGCTCTGATTTGGAGTAGATAAAGACCGGTCTGTCTGCTGCCTGTCTGTCTGCAACGTGCCGACCACGCGCCTCAGCGTCATCTTGTTGATCCGACGTGACAGTCAGACATCTGATCGCACACACATGATCTCATGTTTATTCTTAGGCTTTTTGTTGGAGAGAAGCAGGGACTTGTGGGTTCTGCTTTTTTTTTATTTTATTTGAAGAGCAGTTACCATGGGGACCACACACACAACAAAGTAGGTGTGGATGGTTGGATTGGACATGGAGTCCTGCAGGGATGATGGACTTTTGCAGGTAAATCTGGAAGTTAGCATCTTCAGTTCCTTCAACGAAGCAACCTCTCGATTTCAGATCATTGCAGAAAATAAAACGTGCATTTCACATCCAACCTGAAACCCAGTGACATCGAAACTATGACATTTCAGGACTCCTTCCTGCAGCACCATGTTGTGACAGACCTCTCCAGGCCCAGTGCATGCTGGGATATGCATCACAGAATGAATAAATAATGTGATGGATGTAAATGAGGGTCAGCACGCTGAGAGCCCAGAGAGCTGTGTGTTCATATATGCAGGTAGGAAGGAGAGAGAGCTGCCAATCACCTCCTTGTTCACACCGCAACAGGAAGTGATGCAACGATGACACAGGCCTGTTGGCGGCGAGATGTGTGCCAACTGTGAGCAGAAGTTATCAAGCAAGACATCAGCTTCCTCTTTGATTGTGTGAACCCGGGAGGAAGCATCCGACAACATTCATTTAGCACGTAGAAAAACCTAGAAGACAAGACGGGTTTACGTCCTTTTACTGTTGTCATGGCAACCGTGGAGGACTTTAGTTTAGTTACAATGGAAGAGGAAAAACTAATGCATAGATTATCTTAAACCACAGATATAAAACATGGTATTCTGCATGCATTCTGAGTACTTTTACTGTTGGATACTTTACCTACGTTTTAATGCCGTGTACTTTTACCATGCCTTGTAGGAGTATTTCTACACGGGGAAACTGCAATACTTCTTCCACCACTGGACTGCAAAAACACATTTTAAAAATGACCGGTAAAAATATCTAATTTAGAAAATGCAATCTTGAATATCTTGAAACTTCTGAGCATGACACACTTATTATTAATTTATTATTAAATGATATTATTGCTAATAAGAGAGTTAAATGTAGTTTTTTTGTTATTATTTTCAGCAACAACAACAAAACAATTCCATTTGTTTACATTGCTCTGTTAGTTGTTTTTTCCCAGTTTACTTCCTATAAAGTAGGATGTGCAATACTTCCCCTTTAAAATCACACAAGAGAGGGAGGAGGGGGGATGTGAGGGGGGGGGGGGGGGGCAGCAACGTGGCCACGCGGAATGTAAACAAAGGATCCCAGTTAGTAAACGGACAATCACTCAATAAACCATTTTCCTTCCATCCGACACGTTTGCACCAACAGCTTATTATCACACATTAATAAGATGACGCGTCTCCAGATGATGATGACGCAACGTGGACAATTAACTCGGATGCATCCACTCAAAACGGTCTTTTCAAGTCAATGAGAGTGGAAGTGTGTTGGCCAATAAAGGGGGAGGGGGAGGGGGGAGGGGGAGAGTGAGGAGCCCCCCAGCAGTGTAACACGACGCTTCAGGAGTTGCCATCATCAGATGGCAGATGGAAATTTCCACTCGGTTTCGTCGCTAGTTAAATGGGAAGGGTCTCCAAGTCTGGTCTCCACTAGTCCTCCTCCGCCTCCTCCTCCTCCTCCTCCTCCGCCTGCTGCAGCTGTCCGCCGCACTCAACCAGGAGGTAAGAGCCTCCAGCCTTTTCACCATCTAATCACACTTTTATCCACCACTTTATTCTTCTTTAATTGACGCGCGTCCACGTGTGCGGCCGCGTCTTCGATGGAGGCTTTATTCTGAGGGTTTATTCTAGTGGGCTCGAGACATAGAAAACGAACAGAAGTGGTGAGTTGTGTCTTAAAGACTCCTTTGGGGTGTTTTTCTTTGTCGTTTCCTTGTGTTTTTACATGAGATGCACGATGTTCTTTACAGCCAGCAGCGGTACGTAACGCGCTTCCTGTAGGGTGTTTCCTGGACTCAATGTAAAGAAAGAAAAAAAAAAAACAGCGTACAACACGTTTATTACGTAGGGATAAAAAAAGAAACGTTGTGTTTCCCACTGGACTCACCAGTTGATCGCGTGTGGAGTTAGAAAGTAGTAGTATGCGCGACGTTGCGCGGCAGCGGCGCCGCTTTCCGCCTTTACTGAGAAAAAACAACACAAAGGAGACCTGTTGTTGTCTCCGAGGGGGGGGGTTGCATGGTTTCTAACCGCTTTGTGGGTTTGCAACACACACGTATGGAGTTTAAAGTTTGTTGTTTAGGGAGGGAGAGGGGGTCCACAGAGGAGACGTGATTAACGGGGTAGCCTATAATATATATGTCATGGTTTATGTAACAGCAGCGTGCTGGATGTGGCCTGCAGGGCTCACATACATGCGTTATGGCTGCAGCACAGTGGAATACAGAAATGCTCACCTCCAGACTGAGAAGCAGCCTCCACCGGTCCACTAACAACATAACAAGCTGTACTTTGGGTCCAATTAGACCAAATCTAGAAGTAATGTGTTCTTTATTAGGCTGGAAAACAAATCACGCTTAGTTAGACGCCGGACTGCTAAAGTAAGTAATCAGAAACAAGCATAAAAAGAGAGTTATTAGACCCATTAATGCCATATTAGAGTTTATTAATTATTCACTTTCTCAGAGGGGCGTTTGGAAGAGGAAACCTGCATCTGGTCCTTCACCTGTCCTCTTTAATGACATCTCATATAATATAATGGACGTCTTTATTTCCCAGAAACCCTTAGGGGTTAATTATCTGCACCATGCAACAGAACTATGCCATAAGCTCAAAATGAAATCCGTCTTTATTTCCCACAGTTATTATTAGACTTTCTTCAAAAGGTCATTAGCGACATACATAAGGTTACAACACTGGAACCTGAAGGCAACACGCTGCGACAAGTCTGTACATACAAGAAACAGCGAATGTCCGGAGGTTTGATATGTCTTTTTGTTCAGTGTACTTTTTGTCCTTTACTGTTGGTCCTTTATTGAGACACAGTAGTACAAGTTCCTTGTATTCATATAGAAATGCAGGTGTTAAATGTTAAATGTCAGTTATTGATGAAACCTTATAGTCGAATGCAGCTCTGCAATGACCCATTTTAAAGGCAGTATAGAATAATTAAGGTGTAATTAAGGTGATTAAACACTGAATGGTAATCTGTATAGTTGTATAATAAAGTACTGTACTATAAAAAGTGTCACCAAACACTTAATATGACACTTTTACAAAGACGTGCAAGAGACAAATAACAAAAAAGGAAAAGATCGAAGAAGCAGAAGCTGAGATATACGTACTTTTAGTGGAGCCTACATTTCCCATAATGCACCTACCATAGCGTCTTTCACTAGACCCTCCCTGAAGGGTAAATGCCTCCATCTTTCTCAACTCCACAGTTGCTCGTTTGTGACACCGGTTTCCCGTTAAGACCAAGCTGAGGTAACCCTGATGACATCACTACGACATCATCAGGGTTATTTTCTCAGACTTTAACGAAGCTTATTACAGCAGAATTTGTTGGAGTGTCCCTTTAATGTTGCAGCTGTAAACACCCTCAGTGACGTTAAAGGCTTCAGGTGAGGGTGAGAGGTGTGAACACCTGTGAAGTAGGGAGTCACTTTGGGGTTTGGATTCTTGCCCCTGATTGGCTGTTCTGTAATGACACATGTAGGTCAGACGCTGCTGGGCAGCTGGACCGGTAGGGGGTGGGTGGGGGGGGGGGTACTGTTGGCCGGCTTATGTAACCTGGAGATGTCGAGTCAGTTTCAGAGGAGTTGATATCACTCGCACGAAGACTCACTTGGCGGTTTTCCAAGTCACTGTCGGCGCGTTGAAAGGAATCTGAATCTATTTCTTTACGTTGCATAACATGGAATGTGCGTTCACAAAGCAAGCGCATTGTTTTAAACACGTTAATCCTCGCGGTGACGTTCCCAGATCCTGTAGACCTTGGGGTTGCCCATAGCAGCGGGGTTTACAACTATTGTGTTGTATGAAACTATTCTACCTAAGTACACGAGTTACTGTCTTCCAACGTGGTGGAATGTCAATGCTAATGTGAAGAAGCCCCGCCCACCACAATACTAGCCCCGCCCCCACTGTCACTAACTTTTGGAAAGAGGAAGAAGCAGAGAAGATCAGACATACGGGTCTACGATGTGATTGAATCCAGATCCACATCACCTGGTATAAGCCGGAGCCGGCTCATGCTACACTGTGATTGCCCGGTCTGCATCGGAGGGGCGGGGCTTATCAGAATTTACCTGAATTATGTAATGGTAACTTGACCTGCAAGTAGAGAAAGGGTCCTGGAAACTGAATTTTCTGACTGAAACAATGTCAATAACTGTCTTTTTAATTATTTAAAAAAAAGGCAGTTAATATGCTAATATGATATGTATGCTAGATATAGAAATATTAACTTGGGTGGGGACGGACATCTGGTGTCTTTAAATAAGCCGTCCCATCGGTTCTGTGTATTTCCCCATCTGTGCTCGACTAATCATTGTGGAAATGTCTGATGTTCTGGACTGAGTGTTTGTTTTAGTTGGCCGGTCTCCATCAAATAAGAAAATGACGCTATGAAATGCTGTTCTGGACATCGTGGTACAGGTGACTCTGGTATCTAGACAGAAAGCAGCAGCAGCACATTTTTTTCCTAGCCGACGCATCTTGGAAGGACTTTGTTTAGTCAAACAGAAACTGAAGTCAAACTGTGTTTTTAAAATAACAAACAGACATTTTAATGTCCTTGAAATTGCAAAATGGCAAATTGTTGGAGGTGCAATAATTGTTTCACTTAAATTAAATGTTTGTTGAGCTGCACGTCATACAGATTTGAAAAAACATCTTTGTTTGGTAAAGATCCCTTAAAAAAATACACATTTTTATGTTTTTAACGACTATAATAATGGAAAAATCTTAATTGTCCTTGAATATCAGTATCATATCTCATCGTCTGGTCATGGTAAAAATAAAAAACCTTAAAAAGTGAACTAACAGCATTGTGTTGCAAGAGGAAGAAGCTGCCGTCATGGTGAGCGGGCAGATCAACAACCACTGATAAGGCGAAGGCACAAACAAGGTCGCTCACGTCCAAAAGGCCAGGACGCTGTTTACTAAGTGTTTGTCTTTGGGCTTTATTTGAGCAGTTCGTTTTTTCTTTTTCACAAGAAATTTTATTGCATTTCAGTGAAACAGCTTCCGTGGATTTATGGCTCTTCGTTACAGAAACGCCGAGTCGGTGAATCATTAATGCTGAAAACGGGTAAATGTCCAGTTTTTGATCCTGGCCTGGGCCAACAGGCAGGTCCCGAGGTAAAAATACAGCGTTTGTTCCTCGTAGCCCGACGTGAAGACGGAAAAGTGATCTAATTATATCCGCTCATGTGTCGAGCGTCCGTAAACGAGTGAGCCGAAAGGCTTCCCTTCACCGTCATGCTCCGTTGTGTGTAACACTTATTATTGACTCACATGATCCGACTTCTGGCAACTCTGGACCGCAATATCTCAGCAACTGTTTGATTTCATTCAATCTGAATGTGGCGTCGTAATTCATTGTCCCCTGATGATGAATCCTCCCTTATGAATATTCCCTAAAGATATATCAGATTGCTGTTATATTATTAATCTCTGAATGGGATTTTTTAGCTTAAACTTAAACACTTATAAAGCAGCTGTGATTGGTCGATTAGAGTTTCACGTCATTCATAAAGCGGCCCGAGGCGGACGATGACATTTTTCTCCCTCATTAAACATCGTGAACAACGACAGATACGGCGAGAACGTGTCGAATTATTCCTTTAACTCCGTCGACCTCGGAGGTTTTTAGCGACTCATTGCTGATCTGTAATGTCTCTCTTTTTCTCGTGATGCTTTCATCAGCAGCTCGAGCCAATTTGGGGGGGGGGGGAAATTGAGTTAAAGTAATTTCTGGTCACTTTCATTTAATTATTTTGAATATAAATCTAGCGGTTAGAAAAAAGCAGCCTGTTTATGTTGCATGAATCTCCAGACCATCATTTATTTTCCCGACACTAAAACGAATTAGGTTAAAAGATGTGATGCGTTTAATGGGTTTTTTCAATGGCTTCTCTCTTTAATGGAGAAAAAACAACACATCTACAAATAACAATGACTAAGTGTCATGCATGTTTCATCATAAAGCAGCTGCCTAGTCACCAAAAAGGGCATCGCACCGATAGATTTTACACGCTGGGGACGGAAATATCTGTTGCCTTGGACCTGTGAAATTCTCAAAGAGGCCACATTTCATCATAAGATTTAGGATTTATTCAAATAAATATCACATCTGACCCTTTTCAGATCGCCAAATCTACGTTTTATTTGATATTTGAGCCGAAGTCTGAAGTCCTCTTGGACGATGAGTCACCGTCCCGCTGTGTGTGTGGTATTTGCAGCCAGTCACATGAGGAAGAGGGTTAAATTACAGGCCTTTTCAGATTCCAGCTTGTAATGATCACTGAGTTGATGGCACAGAAAAAGATGTGGTTTTTGGGACGCGAGCAGATTCACAGGGAGATCCAGTTAAATGTGGATTAAGAGGACGATTCCTTGTGTTGTCAGATTAAAAAGCAGGCACTTAAAGAGACCTGCAGCTGTGCAACTGGTGAAATAAGCAAAGAGTGTTTCATCAGCTCTTATTGAAGTGTCACAACGAAACCTGAGAGGAGGAACTTCAAACTGTGGAAAATGAAGCATCAAAATGGTCAAAATGTGCTGGCAAGGTCCGGCAGAGGAAGGGCGAGTTTGGTCGGTAAGTTTGACCAAAAATACACTTTGGCTGAACATCGATGGGCATTTACCGAAAAAGTGTCAAAAGAAAAGTGAAAGTTGGACCAGCATGTACGGTAAATAAGCTGTTAAAGACACTCTTCACATTTACCTGGATTATACAGCTGCATTAATATTAAATTAAACCTGCACTCATATTTGCTGCTTAATAAGAGTCAAAACACAACCACACAGATGATTCCACATCAACTCTTCTAAGGCTTCAAAGATATAACGATTACTGATCATATCCAAAATATAATTCATATAAATATAAAATCAATATTGATTCATTCGCAGATAAAACCGAAACCCAAAGATATTCATCTCACTGTCACAAGAGTCAAGAGGAAAAAAGCAGATGAATATTTTGCGTTTTTTTTATGTGACATGAATAGATTATCAAATAGTTGCCAGTTTATTCTTTCCGTCCTCTAATTAATTGATTAATTGACAGATTATTTCAGATCTACATTTGCTATGAACTGAATCAGTGTTGAAGTTGATGTTGAGTGTTTTAAACATTGTTTTCTGAGAGAATTCATGGAGAATTGTCAGTTAATCTAATGTTTGATTTTTGCCCAAACATACTACTTTAATACACTAATGCAAAATGTAATAAGTAATTAGTACCAAAACAGGCAGTCCAGGTGTAATCAGACTTTATGTTCAGTCTCAAGCCTGCATGACCCTGATGACATCATCGGGGTTGCTTTGCTAAGCTTGGTTTTGTTTGGGCTGAAAAGTACTTCTTTGGATGGTTTTCACGCGTGTGATATTTGATATATTTGACCTCAAGAGACTGAGCCCCCCCCGAGCTAAACCCGTCCCTGTTTGGTATGTCGTGGGATTGGCTCAGCGACAGCTTTGTAGTCACAGGTGATTGGCTGAGTGTGTGTGTGTGTGTGTGAAGTCCTAATACACACCAGAAGAAGTGTGATGCCATGTAAGGAATGTCCCAGCAGCCCCCAGGGGGGGAGGGGGGGGGGGGGGTCCAGCTCGCTCGTTTGTGGGAATTTGACTTTCCCTGCGTCGGTGTCGTCGTCGTAGTGATTACTGTTTACTCAAAGTGTCGCTTTCTTGTGGCTTTTTTTCTCCCTTAAATTACCGAATTACCAAGGCCAAGAAAAGTTCTTTGTTGACGTTTTTTTTTGGGGGGGGAGTCAGTTGGAAACCAGCAATTTAAAGAAACTCCTTGTGAATTTGGTTGTAACACCACTGTGTATTCTAGCAAAGAAGGATTCCATTGTTTTGATGGTTTCTGGACTGAAAAGCAACTTTTAATTCCTTGAGCAACAAAAAGGTGCCGTTGTGCAAAAAACACCCGTTAACATCTGGATTTAGTTTCTTTTTGTGACAAAGGTTATGCTCAGCGTTTGTTCCTGAGGTTTTTATTGGCTCCGCCTCCCATCGGCGGTGAGGGAAATGTGGATTTTGTGATTTTAGTGATTTTAGTGATTATATAATTAATGGGATTTGGACAATTTTTTTTTTATAATGTATTAGCATGCAATTTATATTCTCCTTAAAACCACCAGTCGCAGTACGTCGCTGATCGACACTCGACATCTTTGTTTGTCTTTCCTGAGTTTGAAAGAGAGATATCAAACATATGATTTGATTTTAACTTTATTTCCCTTGAGTTCAAAGTACAATATTTACATGACATATTTACAAGAATAAGGCATACAAATAGAAAGAGACGGAAAATCAATCCTCCAAGTTTGACGAAGCTAAGCCAATCATGCCCCTTCTTCACATTATCACGTTTGATTTACATAAAGCTCACATATCTGTGGGAAATGATCCAAATCTGAATATGAGATATATATAACAAACAAATATAAATATTTATAAACATAAAAACAGATTTAAAACGGTTATTAACACCAGTTTTTTTTAATGAGGTATGACCATTAGCTCATGGTGGCTGACTCATAGGGTGAATTTTACTTCTTCTTCTTCTTCTTCTTCTTCTTCTTCTTCTTCTTCTGCTAAAGTCGCGGTAGCTTTAAGCACTTGTTGGCAGACGGGCTGCCATCCAGGGAAAGTTACATAATCTTATGAAGTGATACAAAAGTCTGATTCCACAGCTGAACGCCTCCCTGCTCCCTTGTTTCCTCGTAACTGATGCGTGAAAATAAGCTTTTTCTACAATAATCACGCCTCGATGTCTCTGTAACGTCAACAAACGCCTCGATGCGGTCGTTTATGTCTTCATTCATAGTTGTCTGGTGGCTGTCGAAGGATTTCTGTCTGTATTCGTAACGCTTTGATGGATTTAGATGATCGTTGCTGGTTTGTTCCCTCACGTGTGTGTGTGTGTGTGTGTGTGTGTGCACGTTCCTCCCCTTTGGACGTTCGAGATAAAACATCATCCCTGACACGTACATGACCTTGAGCATGGCGACATCCCCCGACCCTCTCCTCTGATTGGTCGAGCGGCGGCACAGCCTCCCCTCCAAAAATCACTGGCAGTTGTCTGTGTGTGTGTGTGTGTGCGTGTGGTCAGCCAGCAGCTCACTGTGACCTCGGCCTCTCGTCAAGTCCACGGGTCTGCGGGTTTGTCACCGGTTTGAAACCGGACGGTCACGTGGCGCGTCACATGACCGTGTCTTGAAAAACGAGCACGCGGGTATTTAACAGCGTTGGTGCACACCGGCATCTTCAGTCCGATGGTGGCGAACGTCCCGGCGATGTTATGATGTCATTAACTCTTCTATAGATCTGCTCATGTGTGTTTGTGCATACTTGTCCAGCTATCGTTGTGGGGACCTAATTAAGTTTTCAGGAATGTGGGGACCTTCAAGTCCTGTATGAGAGTTCAGACCTGGTTTTAAGGTTAGAATGAAGTTAGTTCTGGAGGTCAGGCATTTAAGAGGCTGTAACATGTAATACATGTGTCCTCACAAAGATAGAAGCACAAGGTTGTGCATGTGTTTGTGTATTGGGGGGAGTTATGAGGGTTCTCAAAGAAGGAGGAGCCTGAGTGAACTATGCCGTCCTCATTGGTGGACAAAGGCCCTCCTTCCTCCCTTTTAAAAAGCCTGTTTTCTCACCTGAGATACAAAAGACCAGCAGCTCCTCGCCCCATTCACTGGAGTTTGCATTGTCTCGACTATAAACACATTTAAAATAAGAGAATCAAAAAGGAACCATCCGGGAAACTTTTGAAGGAGCGTTTGATCTCAGTGAGTATGTCTGCTTTGCTTTGGGATTAAATCTGCATGAAATGAATGTTAATATTCGACTCTGCTTTATTAAAAAAAACAGCATGCTTGTTGGAAATGCTTCTCCAAGATGCTTTTTTTGTTTGAGCAGAGAAGCCTTTTTGTTTGTTTGAGTGTATTTGAGGAACAGGCTGGCTGTTAGAGTGTGAATTTGTTTGTGCAGGGCTGGAAGGATTTTTTTTTTTTCTCTCTCAGGTTGTGGCTGATGCAAGAGTTTGTTTGGATGATGGATGGATGTTTTTCAGAGGGAAGACTTGAGGTTTCTTATATTTTTGTTGGAAGAAGTGATGTAACGTTTCTTCTACGTGTTCCTTTTATTTATTTAAAACTGAGCAAAAGTTTGCAGATTGAGTGAAAATCAGTTTTGTTGCAGCTTTTAAACCACAAGTTTGTCTGTAAAGCAAATAAGACACCAATTGAATGTGTTGTTGACTTCTGGCCCTAAATGTCTGTTTTCAAAGCTGCTGTGTGATCACTGATGTGTGTTTTTTGCTGTTTGGCCACCGTGCATGTGCTTTCATGTTTGTTCTCTGCTTTAAAAACCAGTGACTGAAAACAAAGATATTACTCATCATATCCAGGACATGTTTACTGTGAAGTGAGATGAAGAAATGTGGCGAGTAATCGTGAAAAAGGGTGTAGAATCTTAGTTATGTGTGCCCCCCCCCCCTCAACACACACACACACACACACACACGCACCCGGTATTAAAGTTAACAGCTGTAAACACACGTCTGAAGGCATCCTGGGACGCCCTGAGGACACGGTGGGATCAGAAGTGGTCCGCAAACCAAATGCTAATCGTGCATTTTATCTCCCGTCAGCGTTGTTTCTCTCCGGCGCCGTTTCATTAGCATTTCGTGGGTCTTCTATCTAGTATGTAATTCTTCTTCTCCAGCCAAACAGCCTTTCAGTGTTTTGGGTTTCCTTTCAGAATAAAACAAAAAAAAATGAAAAAAACTTCAATAAAAGGCGTTTTTCTGTTCATGGTGAAAAAGACATTTTTTTTTTAATGGTTAAAAATACGATCACTAGAAAGCAGAAATTAAAAAAAATGAAAAGCTTGTTTTTTTTACATATTCTGTGACCAGATGTGGTCAGAAAGGGAAGAGCTCTGGTGAAGACGGTGCCAAAGGGAATAATCGTAGACATGTAATATGTGTATGAATACGTACTACAGAGCCTGGGAGATATATATACATATATATATGTGTTAATTTGTGGTAAATTTGTGCAGAAAGCCACCGTGCTGCAAAGAAAAACAAGCCTTTTTCTGGTTATCTAATTTTTTTATTCTACAAAATATACAATACAATTCAATTTTTGACCATGAAAAGAAAAACACAATTGTTCTATATTTTGAAACAAATCAAGTTGCTTCTTTTTGTCGTTTTTTAAATACACGTTTCTGGAATGACCAAAACACAATGTGCATTTCACACACATTACGCTGACCTGTGGTCAGTTTTTGGCTCCCCCAGATGTGATTGGTCGGGGGCCGAGCCTCCCACGGCACGGTGCCAAAACGTGTGCTTCTGTAATGTTATGGTAGGATTTAAACCTCGGGAACGTGTGAGGCTAACCGAGTCGGACAGGTTAATCCTCACGGCCGACGGGAAAGCAAAGAGAGAGAAAGATTAGGTGTGCTGGCCTGTGTGATTCGGCTGTTAACGGTAATGTAGACGCTTAATCTCCGCCGGCTCAGTGGTGAGGAGGCCGATTTCCGAAAAAGAGCCAAACTTAAAGGAGCCGACCGTAAACAAGTCGGTTTTTAAAGATCTGCTGCGAACCACTTCCTTCAATTGATATTCACAGGGTCGCCCATAAAGATGGAATGTTTTACTTTTGTTCTTTGCAGTCAGACTTTTTTTTTACAACCAGAGGAATCACCCCCTGCTGGCTGTTAAAAGGAATGCAAGTTTAAGGCACTCCAGCATTGGTTTCACTTCTCAGACCAGCAGGTTGCTGCCTGGTTTAACCACTAAAGAACCAGATATTTGCACTTCACCGAAACTGCTGCCATAAATACTTTTTAAAGTGGATCATTTCACGACACTTTTCTTGTGTGACGCCTCCTTTCGGAGTGGATTCCATGTTCCAACCCAATCAAAGAGCTCTCTGTGTGACGAACAGCACTGTAAATAATCACACAGCGTTTGTTCACTGCCTTACGTAACTCAATGAATGCTACAGATGGAAAATGTGTGCAGTTTTCTTCTACGTCTTCTTAAATGGAGGTGGGAGAGGCTGAACAAGCAGCCTGTTGATGGCGGCCTCTTGAACTCGTTGCATCCTTGACCTGGTTTTCTAGAATATGTTCACTGAACTCCTACATCAACACTAACGTGTTCCCAGAGAGATTCTTTTTATTATCCGTCATTATAAAAGAGCCACAAATGAAAATAGGGAAACAGCAATAAGGGGCCGAATGCATCGCCTCGGTGACAAATAGACCCTCAGTTCTGGGGATATGAGATGGAGGGGTTTCACACTGAAGCATTCCTCGTTCAAGGCCAGAAAGGCCAGACAACATATGCATCCACGTTATCAGCTCAGAGTGGGCATTCCAGACTCTTTTCCTCTAACGGTTCCTGTTTTTCTTTCTAGGTTTATTATTTCTTCTCCTTAACGACGTCTAGCAGAGGCCGAGGAAAGAAACGCTGTAAAAAACCCTGAGAATCTTTTTAAAACAATAAAACACGACCATGCCGGGAGCCGTGGACCGCATGGAGCTGAAGAAAGTGTCGACCGAGGGGGACGACGACAGCACCGACAGCCTGGACGACCGCTTCACGGAGCCCATCGACTCGGAGAAGGCCACCATCGACAGGTCGGCCGCTTCCTTCCATAATAACTTTATTTATACAGCAGCTTTAAAAACGTGCTTCTGACAGCAGGATATCAGCATGGTCAGGTACACAAATACAACAAACGCATTACGCATGTCTATAAAAGTGTGTTTTAAGAAGATATTTAAAAGAAGTCAACGATGTTTAGTTGGTGTGAACCAGAAACGCCGACATCGGCACTAATTTCATCACCGATAACATCGTTACTGCATCACATGCGACTGCAATCTCCCAGATTCCTGCTTTAACCAGATCTCCCAGTAACCTGCTTCATTATGTGCATTAAACACCATATATATTGCCAAATATAATAATAATAATATATAATAATATAATATATAATAATAATAGATCAAATGAAATGAAACAAAACATAAATAAAAAACATCATATGCACCTTTTTCCTGTCACATGACCAATAAACCTCCAATCATATCATTCAGCCCGGATTGGCTACGATGAGGTTTTAATTAAAAAGCCAATTAAACAACTAGATAATAAGCGATTGGCACAAAGCTGATGATGTTTAATGTGCATTATTGTGTTTTTTTTATTTTTTAGTCAGTTCATGGATGACATTGACGACGGAGAAAGCCAGAAGTTCCTGTCAAACGGGTTGATGAAGAAGAAGAAGTATGAGGAATACCACGAAGAATATGTAAGTACTTCAACTCCGCTCCGCCACGCGGTGGAGCTCGTTAGTCGCCGTGGGAACAGAAGGTCGTTAAACGCCCGTTCAAACATAAGTGCTCTGCAGATAATCACATTACGTCGGAGCAGGAACCTTTCCGGCAATTATACCGGACAAAAAAAAGGCATTCTGGGAAATGTCCGCATTTTATGAGTTGAAGAGGGAAGTTGGAGAACTTTCTCGTCAAATCAATTAAAGTTGATAATGACAGGAAACACAGTAAACAGCTGAGAACACGAGGGCGTGATTTTCCTTTCTTCAAAGTATTTATATTAAAGTCTATCTCTCTCTCTCTCTCTCTCTCTCTCTCTCAGCATCCCGGCCACACCTCCTTCGGCATGTCCGTCTTCAACCTGAGCAACGCCATCATGGGCAGCGGCATCCTGGGCCTTTCCTTCGCCATGGCCAACACCGGCATCGTGCTCTTCACGTGAGGAAACATTCTTCAGATGTTTTAAAACTTTCCATATTCCCGATGGCTTTTTAATGAGCTCTTAAATTACACTTTCGGAAATTGTGGACACAGAAATAATCTGCAGGCGTGGCCGACCAATCACACACCGGTCTTCAAACTAGGTTTAATGACAGTAATTATCTGTCACATAGAGGAGAGTCAGCGTGAGTACACGGCGTTCTGCCGAGTCGTGATCTGGTCGTAGTCCAACGGAACGCTGTGAGAACTCGTCTGACCGCGTGTTGATGATCCAAAACCGCCGTTTTACGTTTTGTCTTTTGTTGTGATGACTCAGCGTTACAACGCCCTCGTGTTCAGGGATAAAGTGTCATGAATGTCTATCGTTAGAGGTGGGAAGTAATGAAGTTCTACCTTTCAGGTATTTTTACTTTACTTGAGTATTACTTTATTGTTTGACAACTTTTTCATGTTAAAACAAGTATCTGTACTTTTCTACGCTTTTTATTTTCAAAACAAGCTCGTTACTTTAGTTTTTTTTTATATTTTTATTATAAATATGACTCAGATTCAGGTATTCTATCACAAAAACAGCCAGTGGAAATGTCCTTCATAGCGATACCTTCTACTTGAAGTAGATTTCAGAGCCTGCACTGTTTCACTTTCACTTGAGTCAGGAAGGTGTAGGTGTATCTAAAGCCCCCCACACACCGCCCAGACGTCCAACTGCCTTATCCGACTACTCTCCGCCCACTCTGTTGCCTCTCGTCTGACCCGTTCGGCAGAAAAGTTGCGTTGTACACACCGCTTCGACGTGCTTCCGACAACACAGCAGCGTGTACGTTCTGCGCTTGCGCGAGATGCAATAAGCCTCCTTAACAGCGGGTGGCGCTAGTCTTGTGCCAGTACTCCAAAACAGGAAAACAGGAAATGACGGAACGGAGTGCAGATAAAAACAATGCACACACAGCCTTGGTTCAGTATTCGTTCGACTCGAGAAGAACTTTGTAGACTAAATACTTGGCATTTCTGGAAAGATGACTCTGGCTAGGGTGACACTCGCGTTGTGTGCTCTCGGGCTCATTATTTTACAAAGACGTCATCTCAGTAGGGAACGAGTAATACGGAGAAACCATCGTCACTTCCGCCCCGCCCACACACCGCCATTGGATACTCTGATTCGCTAGCACACCGCCAATCAGAGTATCCAATGGCTCAGACGTCCAACGGCCCACCTCCTCAGACTTCGCATGCGAAGTCTGATCAGACAACGTCCGCGCGGCTGCGAAAGCTTCAGACGCAGCTGTACACACCAAACATATGTGTTCCCGACCTCATCAGAGCCTCTCCAAACGCTTCAGACGTCCAACGGTTGGGCCGGTGTGTTCCTGCCTTAAAACACCACTCTGCATCTTTCCCAGAATGAGGGAATAACTTATTTCCATAAAATGCTTCTTTATAAAAGAAAAACAGATATTGAACTGTACACTTAATCTATACAGCATAAATACATGGAGCACAGGAAGAAGGGAAATCATCTCCAGAAATTAGATTGATTCTGGCTCTAGCACCCAGATCCCTCCAACACATGCGTCCCTTTTTTAATTCTCCCCCCTCTTATAAAATCACACCACCACCTGGAATATCGAGCAGCGCTGCCAAACATTTGAACTCCTCGGCTCCTCCGTCCGCTCGCTGCAGATGCATCATCAGCATTCACGGGTGTCTTCCGACACCCCGCTGTCACCTTACACCCCCTGATGGCGCCCATGCACCCCCCTCTGTCCGTGAGCCATGCCCCTGCCTTGTGGTCACCTTCTCCTCCTCCTTTTCCTCAATCTCAACATTTAAAGGGATCAAATGACCAAAGTCCACACAGGTTTCGTTTTGCACCGAACGCTGACGTCTGCTTTTTCCGTCTCTGTGCAGAATCCTGCTCGTCGCCGTGGCGATCCTCTCCTTATACTCCGTACATCTGCTCCTCATGACGGCTAAAGAAGGAGGTTGGTATTTTCAAGTGGGCTTCAGATTCCCTCCCTGGGATCCAAACCGGGACTCACGAGATAAATCTTAACGAGCTGATTCTGAACTTACTCTGCATTTCAGTGTTTTCTCCAAACTTTGCAGTTATGGAAGGAAAGCTCTGCTTGAAAAAAAAAACAATATTGGAAAAAAATAGATTTCTGTACTGATTCGCCCCCTTGTGGTCGTTAAAGTGCATTAGATTCAGAGGTCTCTGTGACTAAATCCACGTGTCTGTTGGATCTGCAGGATCCCTCATCTACGAGAAGCTGGGAGAGAGAGCGTTCGGTTGGCCGGGGAAAATGGCAGCATTCGGATCCATCATCATGCAGAATATCGGAGGTAGGCAGCCGACGAAATACCACAATTTAATACTTCCTAAAAACCTGTACATGGGAGTAGATATCAAATATAAACATGTTCTCCTGCAGCCATGTCCAGCTACCTCTTCATCGTGAAGTACGAGCTGCCCGAGGTGATCCGGGCCTTCCTGGGCTTGGATGAAATCACTGGGTGAGTGTGTGTGACAGAAATGCCATGTGTGTGTGTGTGTGTGTGTGTGTGTCTAACTCTGTCCTGTTTGCAGAGAGTGGTACCTGAACGGGAACTACCTGGTGGTGTTCGTCTCCATCGGGATCATCCTGCCGTTGTCCCTCCTGAAGAATCTGGGTGAAGACTTTTACCGCTTAATTATTAATTATTACTAAAAACATAATTAGAGATGAAGGGAGTTAGAAAGTTCTCTGGTCTCACTGGTGTTGTCTCCTCTCTAGGCTACCTGGGCTACACCAGCGGCTTCTCCCTGTCCTGCATGGTCTTCTTCCTCGGCGTGGTGAGTTCACTTTTAATCAAATATGGAGGAACAGTAAAGTAGAGCTTTGATTTTTTGGACCTGACCCTGATTGGGTGTCGGCTCAAATTCCTCAAAATGCCCTGAGGTTAGAAGAGGATTTGTGCCAATTTCACATTTTCTTTTCATGCCCTTATAATGTGTGATATTTTATTAATATTCAAAAGTTGAATTTTTGAAATCATGTCACAGAAATAACTGTCTTTAAGCTTTATTTATTTTTTACAGTGGAAATCCAGGTGTTTTAAAATCAGGCTCAGTGGTTCAGGCTTAGACTCTTTAGTTAGAGAGAAGGTCACATGACTTCCTGTCCCCCCCAGGTGATCTACAAGAAGACCCTGCTGCCGTGCCCCCTCCCGTTCTTCTACCACCACTCGTCCAACCTCAGCGCCAACGCCTCCGACATGTCGGGCTTGTACTCGCCGCAGAACATGTCGGCGCACATGGACTTCTCCCGCGCCGACGTGTCGCCGGCGGTGCTCGGCAGCCACGACGCCCACTCCTCCACCGGCGGCGTCCACGTGGAGCCTCACCCCGACGACGAGGAGATGTGCACGCCCAAATACTTTGTCTTCAACTCGCAGGTGAGGAGCTGCTGCTGCTGGCGGGTTGTGATTGTTGCATGTTTAAACAGGGTGTGGACGTTTAGAGAAGGTGTGTCGCCCCCCCCCCCTCCCTACAGGTAAAGTGGTTCAGTCTGAATCAGGAACAGGACTTCTGTAAAGTCTCCACATTTCTATGGTTTAACTGTCAAATAAAGGGACACAATGTTTGTCCACGTGAACAATAACAGGAATGCGAGTTACAACACAAACCAGCAGCAGCCTGAATGCTGGATGGTATCCGCCCCGACGTGTTTGGTCATGGCTGGGCTTTCTGGGTGTGTGTGTGTGTGTGTGTGTGTGTGTGTGTGGGCCAATGAATCATGAATCATAAATCATGAATATGACATGTGTCTCACATGGGGTTTAGTTTTCTTTTTGTGTCAGTTTGGAAGCTTTTAATCACAAGGTTGTCGGGGTTTGAGGAAGTGAGGCGCGTCGCCATGGCAACGCAGCCCCGTCCCATCTTCAGACATTTCCTTCATTTTGTGACATTCACATAAAAAACATGCTGTCTGATCATTTATTCACTTAGTTATCATTAAATACTGTTTAACTGATTAGTAAGTACGCAGATGTGTGTACTTATCTGTGTATATGTGCACGTTTTATGTATTTATTTATGAGTATATATTTGAAAAACAAAAGAGGAGTATTGGAGTAATGTTGTTACAAGGAAAAACTGACTGTCAATGTCTGTAATACTGTGAAAATAAATAAATAAAACCATGTTTGTCCCCAGACGGCGTACACGGTGCCCATCCTGGCCTTCGCCTTCGTCTGCCACCCCGAGGTGCTGCCCATCTACAGTGAGCTCAAAGAGTGAGTGGAAAAAAATCACACTTTAAAGGGTCCAGCTCACCAAAATCCAACCTATTTTATCACCATACTATTAAAAGTGACATTATGTGCTTCGTTCCCACAGTCGGAGCCGTAAAAAGATGCAGAACGTCTCCAACCTGTCCATCCTGACGATGCTCGTCATGTACATGCTGTCGGCGCTGTTCGGATACCTCACGTTTTATGGTGAGAACCAACAAACAAACAGATATCTGGAGGCTTCCAGTCCGAATAAGAGGGGAAATCATTAGGCTGATACACTATTATAGATACTACATGCCTACAAACAGGCTTCTGTTCATGCAGGAGGAGAATTAATATAATATTCAGCTTCTTTATCTCACTCATCAGGAGGGGAAACACAAGAAAAGGCAAAGATACAGAGAATAGTTTGAGGAAGTGTGAGATCTGCTGGTTTAATGGTGGATTACCTTCATTATAAAACATTTGGAGGTGCTATTTATAGAGTATTATGGAGTATTATGCAATGGTGTTACAAATTAGGCATGAGGTAAAATGAGTTCTCTGATGTGGACACAAAGAAGAGAAAGAATTCGGCTGGTTTTAATTGGAAGGGAACAAAGAAGTCTCAAACTGAGGATCCTTTTATAACATTTCTGTTTGAACTGGAGTTTTGATGTTGCATTGATTTATTGTTTCTCAGACAACGTGGAGGCCGAGCTGCTCCACACCTTCACCAAGGTGTACAAGTTCGACACCATGCTGCTGCTGGTGCGTCTGGCCGTTCTCACCGCCGTCACGCTCACCGTCCCCATCGTGCTTTTCCCCGTGAGTACCAAACACCAAAACATGTTTCCTCGTTGTAAAAAAAGATCTTTTCATCTCTCATTCAGTTCAGTTTGTTTTGGTTCCACTCGTCGTCTCCGAGGCCCCGAGGTCGTAAACGGCCACGCCCCCTTAAGTCACACCACACAGCAAAAAGCTTCTCGCTGTCCGTGTCCGGATTCCTCAAGTTCTCTCAAGCTGTGGGGGTCAAAGGTCGCTTATCGTCTCGGCCACATTCATTTACACATACGTGAGCATGCTCCACTTCCCCTTTCAGCCCCATATATGGTCATGAGCTACTTTTAGCTTGGCCCTTGTCTGATATGGAGGAGGGAGGAGGGGGGGGGGGGGTCTGATATGGAGGAGGGAGGGGGGGGGGGGTCATGCCCTGTTTTAGCTTCCATTCACACACACGTATGTACACACAGAACCACACACAAACTGTTTTTATGTGAAGACAAACAGCTGCTAATCTGTGAATCACTCCCGTGAAGTGGCTGCAGGTGCAGACGTCGGCCAGCAGGGGGCAGAAACGCTGTGGATATCCAGTCACGGTGAAGCCAGACAGAGAATGATGCAGCACGTTGTGCCTCAGTTACTATGCAGAATATAACATTTACACAAACACACACGTGTTCACATGTATCTACTGTACACACACACACACACACACACACACACACACACACACACACATTCAGGCTTCGTCACATTTTGTTCCTTTTTAGCTATTAAGTTGATGCTGCATTCTCACACTGGATATTCCCCTTCTCCCACACACACACACACACACACACACACACACACCTCCCCCGCAGCAGACGCGGAGGTTTTTTTTCTGATGGGGGAAAGTGAAAGAGAGGATCCCCCTCTCGCTGCAGTGGAAGTTTACAGCCTCAGAGTGGACAGTGGAAAAACCCCTCGCCCTGCCCGCTACCTTGTGGGAGATAAGGAGGCGGAGCCAGTGAGCCGGGTGGGGGGGGCAGAAACACAAACCACAGCAGAGCGTTGTTGTTGATGAGAGAAACCTGCAGCTGGATCCTCATCACAGAAAGAACAGTGCAGCGACTGTCTGACGGCCGTGGAAGAAAACCAGATTGTTAGGAGGAGGAATGGTGCAAAATGTGTCGCTATAGCGCTGCAGCGCCATCTACGTATGGGAAAAGATATAATTAAACAAGATTTCATACGTCGCATTTATCAAATTCATTAGTTAGAACACCTCTGCAGATACAACACTCATTTCAAAACTAATATTTGAGCCGTCCTGATCGAAGGAAAGGATTTTCTTTACGATTCCTTAAAGAAAAGTTGTGTTTTATTCCCGTGATGCATTTCAGAGAGCGATGCAGAGGGAGGGAGCATTTGATGAGGAGGGAGAAACACAAGGCTGGATGAGATGCTGCAGAGCAGCTGTGGTGAACTGTATCTCAGTGTAAAGAGAAAGTGAGATCTGCAGCCGAGGGTTCAGGGTTCACATCCCGCTGCAGAGCTGCGTGCTTTAAGTCAGCTATCAAGCTTTTCATGGTTAAACTGGTTTAACGCTTATTTTTTGTTGCGACGCAGGAAAAAAGTTGCATATAATTAAACCATCACTCGTTCTTGCAGATTCCAGTCAAAAAGAGATGAACCGAACTCGGATTGCGTTGGAGTTGTCGGATCAAGAGAAAGTTTCCGTTTGACATTTGAGAAGCTTGGCCGTTCGTCCTCCTGACCTTCATTTTAGGGAGGCGACCTTCAGGCGAGAGAGAGATTAACGTTTGTCTGACCGTCCTCGGCTCCGGTGGGGAAGGAGGAGTGAATGTAAATCTGTGTGTGTGTGTGTGTGTGTGTGTGTGTGCAGGCACGTGAGGGATGGATGCTAACACAGGCCAGATCACACAGGGCTTTGCCATGATCCAGTACATAATGAAAGGGCTTTATGTGGAGTCAAACATGCCCCAGTTCTCAGGCTCCCAGCTGGAGACGCAAACCACGGGAGACGGCTGCTGATTAACGCCGCCGCCGCCGCCGCCGCCGCCGCCGCCGCCGCCGCCTTCCATCACATAGTAAACCGTCTCTTAATGAAGACCCTTTTTGGGTTTTTGGAGTATCTCGTCTGTGAAGCCTCATGTGTTAACAGTTAGGTGCTCTTTACTTACAAAGTCCTTGATTTGATTTCAATAATGCAGACATCAGCATTTCAAACACTCGGTAATTAGAGAGGAATATATCACTTTTGTCTCTTCCATAGCTGTTTAGATTTAATTTGTGACTTTCGGGCAAATCAGACATCTTCGTAAGAACTTTAACTGTGTTAAACTCTTTAAATTCATAGAGGGTTTATTTATGTTTATTAAACATTACCTTATGTTTTACATATTAATAAGGGCTCTTAAAAATGTCAGTTTACAGATCTGAACGTTGCCAGGTTGGGAATCCTATTTTTACTGTTGTTTACTTCTGCAGTTATAAATGGTGATAAATAGTTATATTGATTTATTTTGGTCCTCTTCTCCTTTTCAGTGCAGTGGTCAAAGACCTGGCAACCCAAACACTGTTTATTAATGTGCAGACGTTAGTTTTTGAGAAAAATGGCTCAGTCTGTGTTTGTGTTCCACCATCCTGGTCCTGGTCTTGGTCCTGGTCCTGGTGGGGTTTTTAGGCCGTGAGTGGAAGTGAAACGCTGCAGAGTCGCCACTAGAGAGCTCACGTCTGTATTCTCACTTCTTGGAGGTCGGATTGTGTTTTGGTTGCAGCTTGTTTGAGAAGTTGAACATTGTTTGTTTTTTAATGTTGACCTGTTCGGCGTCACATCTGGCTCCTCGTCTTGATAGTGTTACTTCTGCTGCTGCACGTAGTTTCACTTTCAGTTCATCCCCGGCATCTGTCGTGTGCCGGCTGAATGTACTTTCACTTTATTTGCACAAATCTTGACTTAAAAAAGGAGAAATCACATTGCATTGTTTGAGTAAAGAAGTGGTTTGTTTTTATCTTCTTTTTCTGCAGAACTTTCAGATCTAAGTCCCGGGTTTGCTGCAAACTGGCTGAACCCGGTTGTAGCCGGGTGAATCTGGCTGCCCACAACTGTGTGTGTGTGTGTGTGTGTGTGTGTGTGTGTGTGTGTGTGTGTGTGTGTAGGTAAAGAGTAAGTTTAAAAAAACGGCAAATATCACAGGGTGAACTCCAAAGGCTTTGCGCCAGGTAACAGTCAGGTGCTGAATAGTTTGGAGCCTCGGAGAGAAATGCCGCGTTGAGGCTCTAGTTTTCCGAGCTCGGCTTGATTATATAACAGCTGGTGGGGGGGGGGGGGGGGGGGGCAGGTATAATTAGAGGAGGGATGCTGTTCAAATATTATCAATATCTCCCACAAGAAACGAGTCTTGGCTTTCTGAGTGTGGACAGCGAAGGAGGAGGGTCGCTCGGTTCAACCCGAGTGTAGAAAATCCAGTTAATGTGACCCCCCCCCCCCCCCCCCCCTCTGCCATGCTAACTGGATATAAATCCTGTGCTTAAGTCAGACTTGAAAGGATACAAAGGAGGCATGTGGTGTGGGGGGGGGGGGGATGCACATGCTCCGTCCTTTTCAGGTAAACTAACTACAGAAGTTCCCTGAAGCTCCCATTTGAGTCTCGTATTTCATTCTCCTCTGCCAGAGCTTTAATTAAACCTGTTGTCATGGCAACTCGTGGCTGTCTTCTGCCTTAAATGTAGGGCTCGTGAGTAAACGAGAGGAAGGGAGACAGACTGGCAGGCGGAGAGAGAAAGAAAAAAGTCAACTGCAAGTGACAAAAGATGTTAAGTGTGAAGACACGCCCCCCCCTCCGTGGCCCCGCCCCCTGCAGGCACTCCTGGCTGAT
Organism: Chelidonichthys spinosus; assembly: GCA_029853015.1. NCBI lineage: Eukaryota > Metazoa > Chordata > Actinopteri > Perciformes > Triglidae > Chelidonichthys > Chelidonichthys spinosus. Next base: position 16,703,331 of record CM056841.1, on the reverse strand, counting down.
GCAATCCCACGGCGCCATTACACTGCAGGAGATAATCCCACCTCGCCTTTTTGAATGGGAGCCGTAAGCCCCGCCCCCCACAGGAACCCCCCCCTCCTCCCCACGAAGCTGCCTCAGGTTTCACCTGATACCCTCGACCTTTCACCCACTGGAGGCTTGAGGAGGCCGCCTGCAGCTCAGCAGCACCGGGACGTCTTAGCTGGGATCTCACACACACACACACACACACACACACTGCCCTCGTAGCACTTGACACACTTCAGTCAGCAGCCAAGTTCGGGGATCGGCCCGGGGCCTCGGCCAGCAGACGTGCAGACCGCTGTTGTTTTGTTGGATGAACCCGATTTGGGAGACTTTAATAAATTTGGGTACTTTGTGTGTTTTTTTTTCCAGATCCGCTCCTCCATCAACACGCTGCTGTTCAGTGGGCGAGAGTTCAGCTGGCTTCGTCACATGCTGATCGCCGGCGCCATCCTGGCCTTCAACAACATGCTGGTCATCTTCGTGCCCACCATCAGGGACATCTTCGGCTTCATCGGTGAGGAAGTCATCGTGTGGTTTTACTTTAAATGAAGATTTAAACATAGGAGCCCCCCGGTCGGCACCTCGGGGTCAGGGGTCGTTTTATTAAGTAAAGACGTTGGAAGTACAGAAGCTTAAGAGTGTCGCGTGAGCCGTCTGTGACCGCCGGCTCTGAACACTCAGGTTCTTGTTGCCGACACAAAGAAGCATGTTTCCGACATTAAGCTGTAGCGTTCTCGGAAAAACTCTGATTTTAAAGCTAAAAAATTGAATTTTTTAAATTCCCGTGAATCAAAAATGTCTGTTCCTCTTCCTCCAAGCACTAAAGGGAAACCATTGGTGAAAATGAAAGTCAAAACATAACATTTTTCCCCAATTTTTTTTTATGAAGCCTTATAAAAGGAATAAATGTCTTTGGAATTGCAGAATGCAGCTTTGCAAAAGGAACGATTTAGAAAACTTTCAGATAAACCAAATAAACCAAATAAAAATCAAACTTTTATTTTTAAAGCGTTTTGTGCAAAATATTGCAATACAAGGTGCTCAACAGGAAATAAAATATGATACTAAATAACTAAAAAATAACATGCATAATACACGTGTAAGTACATTCCATGCATACTTGCATATAATAAAATATAAATAAATGCATCAAAACATGTCATATAAAGTAAGTAATGAGGTTTCTTTTAATACAATTTCCACAAGAGGTTCATTATTTATTTAGAATTTATGATTTTCCTGTACAAATAAAGCCTGCATATAAAAATATCAAATATTTGGAATAGCAACTGAAAGTCCAAATGTCGTTCTTGCAGGTTCCTCTGCAGCCACGATGCTCATCTTCATCCTTCCCGCTGCCTTTTACATCCGCCTGGTGAAGTCGGTGCCGTTTCGTTCCCCGCAGAAGATCGGAGTAAGTGACACGCCGTCTTTCTCACCGTATCATTCCCCCAGATATATATCATATCATCACACCCCTCCTCTTGTCTTCCTCTCTTCAGGCGACCGTCTTCCTAGTGGTGGGAATCATCTTCATGATCGGCAGCTTGTCACTCATCGTCCTCGACTGGGTCCACAACCCCCCCGGCTCCAGCGGGGGTCACTAAGTTCCCCCAGCCTTCCTCCTCAGATTCACGTTTTAACCCCCCCACCTCACCTGGTCCAACATCTGGGATTCATCAGCAGTTCCCTTCATCCAATCAGAAATCATAATGACATAACGCCCCCCCACCACCCTTTAGAGAATATCACTGGAGGGAGACTTCTTTTTTTTTTTTGCTGTAAAGTTCTGGATGTTTTAACTCACCATAAAACAAGAGAATCAAATCCCAGGAGAGAGAGACGGAAACAGACTCTGGTTTCACCAAGACTTCACCGTCGTCTTCATTTCCACCCAAAACGAAGAGACGGGAACCAACACACTGTACAGCCCCTCACCTGGAGCGGATCTGGGATCTGTGGATCTGCAGGGCTGGAAGAAAGGGACCCTCAGTCCTCTGTGCACTTGAAGGAGACATTTGGAGGTGGATTGTGTTGTCCTCCATGAAACATGGAGCACTTCTTTAGCATGACATTTCACTTTGTGTTTAGTAGCTAACACACGCTAACACACAAACACACACACACAGAAGTCAATCAACGATTTAATTCAGCTTTTATTCTGGAAAGGTTTGCTTTGTTTCGCTACCGCATGTTAACAATCAGAAGCTTCGCCAAAGTCTACGTGCACGTGCACATCAAGTCGTGCACGATCAGTATTACTGTCACAGAAAGATCTGATCATGCAAAGCTATCAATGGGCATAATTAAGAAGAAGAGTTGCTTCATACGGCTCTCATTCAAGTAATTGGCAAAAAAAAATTAACATGTGAGTAAAATATTTTTTAAAATGCAGTTTAAATAAAAAAACGCATTTGGACAATTCAGAGGTGAATTAAATTCCACCAAAAAGAGCCAAATGTGAATTATTTTAAACTCGTGCCATAAAACCCACGTCGCTGCTGGAAAGTAATAACGCTCTCCAAAATGTAACGTCGTTTTTTTTTTTAAGTGATTACGTGTTTGTTTTTTTCAGCTTAAAAGTATAGCCGCTTTTTCACGTTCTTGAGCTAGATGAAGGGATTGATTATGTGATGATCAATATCGCAAATATCACAAGCTAGCATGCATTTTTATATATGCAGAGGATGTGACCCATTTAAAAAAAAAATGTAAACCAACCAAGACCGTAAACAAAGCGAACGAAAATGTTTTCACTTTCTGCCTTTAAAGTTAACACCATAACGTCCGGATGTCACATGATCAATAATCAGATCAAATTCAGGATTATTCTTCTTAAATCGTGCCTTTTGGATCTTTCTGAAATTGGCTTCTAATCGCGGTGCCTTTTGGTAGAATCGTTCACGACAACACCGAAACCTCATTTCACTTCGTCTCCGAAGCAGTTTTTTTTTTTTTTTCACCGACACATCCAGCCAAAGTGGACAACACATATTATAGATCCTTTTGCGGATCTAAGTACAAGAAACAAAATTGATATTTCAAATGAAATAGTGTATTATTTGCATGTTTTTGGATTACAAACATGGTCTTTTTGGACAATTGTATATGCTCTGTAAATAGTCTTTATTTTATGGTACACTGACACTCATTGTCTGTGAGTAGGGTTTGTTGGGGGATTCTGCCACACAAGTCCTCTACAATACAGTGTTTGTTTTAGTATATAAATATATATAACGTGCATTAGATATTTTTTCTCTTGCTGTATGACAGTAGTTTTTTTTTTTTTTTTAAGCTTGTATATTTGTAGAAAATCTGGTCTCTATACATCCATTTTCTTGTTTTTAATGTTAACATGTCAGTTTGGGTTGATCGCCTACGTCATACCGCGGTTTCCCTGGAAGTCTCAGAAACACAACAATATATTTGTGTTCGGCTCCTGCCGACAAACACTGGGTTGAGATTACAGCCGCGCATGAGCAGTATTCTGTTAAATGTTCTGAAAACACGTAAACAGCCACAAATAATTCACATTATTTCCGCGAACACACTAGTGGAAGGTTCTTACAAGAGCTTGTAGCTCTTCTGCTATTTATAGTATGGCATAGCATGTATGCTAACATGTAGCCACATACCTATGCTAATGTATCGCTGTATACTTATAGCAACATGTAGTTGTATACCTATGCTAACGTGTAGTTGTATACCTATGCTAACGTGTAGTTGTATACCTATGCTAACGTTTAGCTGTATACCTATACCAACATGTAGTTGACTACCTATGCTAACGTGTAGTTATATACCTATGCTAACGCATAGCTGTATCCCTATACCAACATGTAGTTGTATACCTATGCTAACGTGTAGTTGTATACTTACGCTAATGTATAGCTGTATACCTATGCTAACGTATAGCTGTATACCTATACCAACATGTAATTGTATACCTATGCTAACGTGTAGTTATATACCTATTCTAACGTATGCTGTATACTTTTGTCAACATGTAGCTGTGCACCTATGCTGTCGTTTAGTTGTACACTTATGCTAACGTGTAGCTGTACACCAATGCTAACCCATAGCTAGCTACCTCTTCCGCAGGATAACTAAATGCACAAGAACCTTCCGTGTTGCCGTTCTGAAGCTGTACCTGGACAATCACACAGTATTTCGTACCTTATTGTGGACTGATGATGTTTGAAAAAACACGTACTCAGATTTTCCCACTTTTTGGCAAGGTTTTTATATCCATGACGTTACTTGAACTGAACCTTTTCCACGGCCTGAAGGCAGTGAGCGTTCGTGATAGAAGGGTCCACGCTATGAATGTTCACTAATTGATTGTTCCCGGTTTGAAAATCTGGCTCACTTGCTCTTTTTTTGTAATTTCTTCATGAATGTGTAGCTGTAACTTCATTTAGCCTCACTGCCGTCAGTGTCTTTATTCTACTCGTTGGTAGTTGGCTCTTCCTCAGGTTGGGTTTCGTCTTTTTTTTTTTATTATAAAAAAGGATGAGAGGCGGCAGGTTTTTAACTGAATGCTCCCAACACCACACCTCCCACCCCCCTTTTAGTATCTCAGGTATTCGGTCTGGATGAATATTTCTTCTCACTTTTGGACAAATCTTTTCACGTCTTTTGCATGATATTGAGCCAAGCTGTACAATAGCGTCGTATATTGTGCCGGCCCTAGATGAGAAGTCGTGATTCGGTCAGACTAGGTCCCCGGCTCCCTTTTGACAGCGTTGAGATAAAAAGACGTTGTACAGAAACCACCTTGAAGCTAGTTTTCTCTACGGACCTGTGGATCCGCCGAGAAGGACCGGCTGTTCAGCGTCTGCTTCCTGTGGATCAGGCTGAACATTCAGAATATGTAATTTTAACCCAAACAAAAGGGTGTTTTTTGTATCAGTGATGCTGTATCATTATGATGAACAATAAAAATGTGAAATGTGAAAAGTGTTTTTATATTATTCATATTTTTGGGACAGGTTGCACCGTCAATGCACTGATGGTATTTCTGTACTATTATATAACTCCTTTTTTCAACGCAGGTATGATTTGAATATTCCAACACTTTTTGAGGACTTACATAATATGTACATCCGAAAGACATATTTCTGGCATAATGATCAGATGATATTTCGGTCTCTAGAAATAAAATAGATTACCGTGTTCCTGTCTAGGTAGCGTCTGCTGCCGACTTGTGACACCAGCATGTAATGTTCCCAGACTATCAAAATAAGAGGGGGAATGAGTGAGTGTTTCTTTCTTGACACATAATACAAACTCAAGCTGCTCGACATATATGGAGGCCCAAGAGAGACATGAAACTACTACAAAACAACCTTTTATTTTGTATACATTTCAGGCAATAATTGACACATCTTTGATATTGGAATATTTTGACTTTGATTTTTATTTTTACTACAACTCTTCTTTCTTGGGATTTGGCTTCCAGAGTTGTTGTTTCCATTGTTAAGCACATCAGTACTTCATTTCTTCATGTATCTGTGAAGACTCTCAAACTTCTCTTCCTCATGAACAGTTGTGTAAATGACGAGCAAATGTTCACCTTCCGTTGTTGTTTTGGTGCGTACAATGCTTATTTAGTACTTCACACTAAGCACTTTGAATTGCCCTGTTGTTGAAAGGCCTTGCCTCGCCTCGCCTTGCCTTGCGTTGCCTACCATCGATGCCGATGTAGGCCTCTCTGGTTCCACAAAGCTGGGATGCCTCTGCAAAGTTCTTTATAAAGGGTGTGATGGCGGCCCATCGAGGGCTCTCCTTTCCGTGATCACGGAGGAATCTCTGTGTAAAAACGTCTTTTAAAATCTTCATCGTAGGCAACCGGACTCACTTTAGGTTTTTGAAGACGGACCTTGTCTCTTCATCCAAGAGGCTTCTTCAGTTTTAGCTGACTATTGGGGGGAGTTCAGGTCTGGTGACCCGTCCAACACCCGTTCACACCCATGTGAACAGTTCACTTGATGACCCAGGACCCACTTACCCCCCCAACCCCCAAAGTGCTAATGACTCGAGTTTCATGTGAGGGCCGGGGAGGTCCAGTCACATGTCTCTCAGAGTATTAATGACCCTATGAGAGGTTAAATACCTGAACCAGCCAGTTAGACCTGAAGAAGACTCTTGGATGAGAGGAGAAACATCTTTAAAAACATAAACTAGTCCAGTTGCCGATGATAAAGCCTTCAAAGATTTCTGCATGGAGAGTTTTTCAAAAGCAAATTTCTGCTTTTTACTACATTCATAGATATTGTTTTTGAATGACTGCAAATTACTGGGTTTGTTGTTTGCTGTTTATGAATGAAAGTCAAGTTTGCAAACGGCCGCGGTCATCGAGGTCAACAACCTTTAAGCCGAGACCTTCGGAGGGCCTCATCCGGGTCTCGTGTTCTGGACGACCAGCAACCCGAGTTTTCATTAAGACAGAGAAAGCACGTTGCGTAACACCAAGGTTACGTAGCCGGGCTGCAGGTGGGAGTGTTATTGATGTGAGAGAGAGAGAGGGAGGATGCGGCGTCACCAGATTAGGATTCAGGTCACTTTCAACCACACAGCTTTTGTTGTGACGTTGTTACACAACAGCTCCGACCTCTGGATGATAACCTGCCGTATCCTCTCTTCACCTCTGTGTGCCGGCAGCTGCCCGGACATCTGACGTTAAATTAAATGCTTTCCAGGAAGTCCCCATCCCTGTGTCATGGGACGCTGCATTAAAAGCACCACATTTCTGCATATAATTTTGCATTTAAAGGTAATTTAATGCCACATTCTTACGATAAAGCTATAAGTCCAGTTGCCACATCAAAGCTTTCCAAGATTGAAGGATCCTGTGTCAACCCAACAGTCACATGACATGACGTCACATGTTCAGAGTGTAGACTATGCATGCAAAAGTCTGTCAAGACTACACGGTGTATACAAATTTTGTTTTTGCAAGCTAAATGACTTCCACATTGTCGTGTCACTCATACGCCAGCTAGTGAGATCGGACTGGAAGTCCACTGTGTTGTTAGTGTCTGATTTCCCCTTTTTGCAGCCGCAGATGGGAATGTTTTGATGCCTGATTGTTTGATTAACTCTCAAAACTCTAATCTGCCTACATGCTACGTGAAAGCAAACAGAGCGTCCAACCCACATGGTACACAAACCAGACGCCTAATCTGCATGGTTGGGAACGCAGCTACTTCAAAGTAATTCAATCATTTGATGGATAAAGACTCATCCCTTGAAAACGACCCACCTGCACTCCTGCACTCTTCTTCTTCTTGTGTTGTGTCTTGTTCTTGTTTTTAATATTTCATGAGTCCTATTTTCTTCCTCTCTACCTCTGCACCACTCTCCCACCTTTCTCCCCAACCTCCCCCATCCCTCCCCCCCTCTCTATCTTCCTTTAATGAGGATTAGTTGTACCGTTCTGTGCAGTGGGGTAAATTCCAGGAATACAGTCACCGTTAATAACTTACTATCTGTGTGGGAAAAAAGCCTCGGCAGCAGCAGAGATTTGGAGCTAAAACCAGCCATCCGGCGGTCACAGAGTATGAAATATTGTTCTTCCTCGAGAGGCTCACCAAATGGGAAGAAGGACCACACAGCCTTGGTAGGAATCTGGTAATTATGGGAGAAATAATTGAGATACAGCCAGGCCACCAACGTCTAAATATTGGACAAACTACCATCCAAAAAGAAATATTTGCACCCAGAAAAACGATGAAAGCAAAATGCCAAAATCAATCATAACAATAAAAGGTGATGAAGGATGTCTTAGGTGCATGCCAGCATCCGCCATTGTTAAATAACAAGAGGTGAAGCCCTGATATGCTGTTATATAACAAAGATTTGATTTCTATATCAGCTGAGTGGAGATCGGACTGGTCTCTGGTTCAACATGAATCTCCTGCATCCATTACAGGGTCACATGCAACACACACACACACACACACACACACACACACACTGAGGCACACCAAAACACGACCACACACACACACACACACACACACACACACACACACACACACACACACACACACACACACACACACACACTGAGGCACACCAAAACACGACCACACACACACACACCCATTCAATGAACACACACTGTCATTACACTAAACACTGGTTACAACGTGCCAATAAGCACAGGGTGTGTGTGGTGTTCTGATCATGTGACTTACAAGATCCTATCAGCCTTCAGTGCACACACACACACACACACACACACACACACAGGGCAGTTCTCTACAGGCCCAGAGGAGGGAGAATGTAAACAATGGAGAGGAAAAAACCCACAAACGTGACAGTAATGACCAACAACTGACATAAACCATTAAAAATGTTTTAAATGGATATTACATCGTTGTAAACCTTCCGATCTGTGGAAACATTTTGTTTATTATTCCTATAAGCAGCAGAAAGTTTATAGTTTATCTATTTAGGTTTGTTTTTAGTCTGTAATCTCTTTTTTATGTTGTAAATCTCAATGGGATTCCCCTTGATAAATATACAACGGTGCATTTTTTTGTCATTGGCTGTTGAAGTGTTTTTGATTTAATTTATTTATGTCATTGATTACAATTTAGTTCCTGTTTTTCCTGAATAAACTGCTGCACTTTATTCATGTATCATGTATTTTTTGCATGATTCTTATTTTACGTGGTGTCTTTTTAAATCTAATGAAGACAATGTGATTTGCACAAAAGCTCCGGAAAAAAGGGTGTAAATAGAACAAATGTGTCTGCGAGTTAGAGAATCAACTCAAGGTCAGATTTTTAAATATTAGCATGGATTATATATATCAATACAAAATATATATAAATATGTTGTTTCATACAGTGTATAAAGTCTATTTTTGATTATGCAACACATTGATTCCCGGGTGGGATCCGGGTCCTCCTCCTCTCAGGTACACGGCAGCTCCTCGGGCTCTCCGGGTGTCAGAGATCAGAGCCTGCCGTGTTGATTTGCCTCGTCTATAACTGGAAGGTGCTGCCTGGCAAAAGGTGGCGAAGATGGCGACATGGTGAGAGAAACCACGTTCTGGTGTGAGAGGGAGGTGAACAAATGTTATGAGGTGTGTCAAAAAGGTAAAAAAAAAAATACACATCTCCAACATTCCTCAAAGGTAGCACATCTATCTGACTTTAGAGAATTCAAAAGCAAACTTTGACCTGCATTATATGATGTTTTTAATTATTATTGTGCAGAGATGAGCATTAAAATCTCTCGACCTGTAGAAGCTCTGCTGCAGACAAGCTGTCCTTCCTGCTTTCATCAGCTCCTCTCCTGCTGTGCTGGAAAATAAATCTATTTCAAAGACAGTAATACCCGAGAAGGAGCGATTGTGAACGGCGTGTACCATTTTGCCGTGTGTATTTTAGTAGGCATCGAGGTGAACGGTCCATTTATTTTCTCACCAGCGGGCAAAGTTGTGACACTGCCTCTCGGCTCGCTGCTCCGGTTGTTTGGTTTCCCCCTCTGAGCATATCACGCCCTTTCCAAGAATATGCAGTAACGTTTTGTGCTATGTTTGCAAACACCGAGCTCCGACCCTGCAGTCTCGTGTGTCCGTGTGAAACATATTGAACCTATAACGCGCCGTGGTCCCGACCCCGGGTCACATGAACGATTGGCATTCAGCATTTTCCCTTCATTGTCTTGAAGATAAGAATTATTTAAATTGACAAAGAGAGAAACACTTTTTTTTCCAATTGTGCCATGAATGACAGGTTTGTCAATTCAAAAGATGATTTTCCACACCAAGAAAGATGCATTTTGACTTAAAACTGTTCAAGTATAACGCTCTGAAATATGTCATTCGCGTGATTTTCTCAAAAGTTAAAGTTGAAGAAAACTGAGTGGATCAAAACCTCTCTGAAAGGGAGTTGTAGAAAAGAGTAATGTGTACCACAAGGCTCAATTCTGGGACCTCGTGTTTTCTCCATATTATTTGTAGACATAGTAGGCTATATTTTAATTTCTAAGCAAATGATACATGATTATTCCTTCCTGTTCACCCGAATTATATGATATGAACTTTTCGGATGTAAAGATCTTGGTTGACGTGAACTTGACTGAGTGATGACAAACAAGTCACATGACTAAAGGACAAACAACAAAAATGTCAACTCTACTTCTAGTGCACTGCACAGGACATGAACAACTGTCTCCTTAATTAAAATCCTCCGTTTGTGACTATGTTAAGTGTTATACAATTAAAGAAATTGTTATATTACAGTACTAGGTCTTTAGGATATCGTACAGTATAAATAGGCCATTACTTCAATATAAGCCCTTTATGACTGAACACGCCTCCAGCCACCACTATTTTATCTTTATTGACTTGTTGTTATTCTTTATAACTCCAAACTTGAGATCAAGGATTGCACAACACTAACCGTTATCTAAATACGAGTGATAACATGTCTCTGATCACTTCCTGTAGATAAGATTTCAGAGTGTCTTTGTGACTCATCACTGAAACATTTCCATTCAGGTAAAAAGCCAAACAATGATAGGACATCTTGTGAGATCGGTTTAAGGTTCACTGCTGGAGGATATAAAGAATGCTATGGTTAATATACACCATAAATAATAATAATAATGGTTTTAAAGTATTCTATGTTGTAAATTTTTGTTGGACTTTTGTTTCATGTTGGATCTCTGTACACAAAAACTGTCAAATATTTAAAATAAGATGCATCCAAGATAAGATTTTACTACTGAATTTTAGCCAAAGCTGCAGATCAGATGATGAATTTATAGTAAATTGATGTTGTCTAATTTCACACATCATCCAAATAAAGCCAAATTATGAGAACGACTCCATGCCATTTGGTCATTTTTATTTTCTCGTGGGTCGTATTTAGAAATGCCTGTCAAAAATCGATCTTCAAATAGCGACAGTCTGTTTAAACGTTTTTTTCCTCATTCAGGACCTTCGTCACCACAAGCCTCTATTACAGCTGTCAATGTAGTTTTCCTTCATTTAAAGAAAGCAAAATCTAAACTTACTCTATACGTATATTATGGAGCATTTCTATTGTCTCTTTACAGCTCTCAACATGGCAACGGCTGGCTAACAGCTAACGTTGCTAACTAGTGCAAACTACAATAGTAGCAGCTATAACCGCTATGCAGAGCAGCGGCCATGAGCTAGCCTGTGGGGTGCGCTCACATGCTACGTCACCAGAACAAGGAGAAGCTCAGATAACAACACACACAGAGGGCTTGGGGTACGCTTACATGCTACATCACCAAAGCAAGAAGAAGCTCGGATAACAACACACACAGAGGGTGTGGGGTACGCTCACATGCTACGTCACCAAAGCAAGGAGAAGCTTGAATAAGAACACACACAGAGGGCTCGGGGTACGCTCACATGCTACGTCACCAAAGCAAGGAGAAGCTTGAATAAGAACACACACAGAGGGCTCGGGGTACGCTCACATGCTACGTCACCAAAGCAAGGAGAAGCTTGAATAAGAACACACACAAAGGGCTCGGGGTACGCTCACATGCTACGTCACCAAAGCAAGGAGAAGCTCAGATAACGACACACACAGGATGGGTGACTTCGTTCTCCACTATACTGGAGACACAGTTAATAATAGTTTGATTCTATGTTACTCCTCTGAATCCCCGATCTTGCACTATTATGTAAAATTTGTACTTGATCAGCCTATTTTCATACTCAAGTAAAAAAAATGTCCATACATTTTTAGTAAATGTTAACATCCCTACTGTTAACAAAACACAATGAGGTACATTTTAACTTCTTGAGATTTAAGAGTTTTTGCTTTTATGTTTATATAGTAATCTAAATTATACGTTTGCTTTTTCTGTCAGTTCCTCTTGTGAAACATCTGCAGATGTTGCTGGATAATGTAAAAATGTGTGGTGGCGAAGAGAACAGAGACGACGTTATATTCCTTTGAGGCTAAAAACAATATTTTTTAAAATTCCAAAAAGTGAGTCGTCATTTAAAAAGGCTTAGTCTTGTTATTTTCATGAAGGAGAGGCGGTCGCAGCCAGAAGGAAATATGTAAGTTATTGTAGAAGCTGGGTCAAAAGACTCAGACAAGCTCAATATGGAATTCACAATGTAAATCCATGAAGCAGGCCTCTGATGGTATATTAAAAAAAAAAAAATAAATAAAAAAATCACCCCTGGCAGCACCATCAACACCATAATGCCCGGTTTTATTTGTGTGTTTGTTTTGGTGAGAGTTGCCGTTTGCCCTGCTGCCTTTTATTTCCTCCAGGTGACTCAGGTATCTAATAACCAGGCATGACTCGACGAAATCCGATGAGCTCATGTGTTCGACTGTGTGAGAAAAAGATGATGATTGAGGGTGGAGACCGGAGTACAATGAGGCTGTGTGGGTTTTAATGTCTGAATCACAAAAAAAAGAAAAGGCTTTTATTTTGCAGACACATTTGGTGCCAATCGCTCTTTTTCTTCCTGTCCAACGTTGCAGCCTCAGGAAGAGAAGTTAAACCTGAATATAGAAACTAGGTTAGGAGGAACTGAACGGACAAACCTTTTTTTTTTGATTATACACTGATATAATGAAGGATAATGACTATTGTTTAGATTTCTTTGGTCTCACTTTGTTGGGTGTGGTTGCACTTTAAAGCACGCAAGATATCCTCAAACTTCAATGTATATGCTATTTAAAAATAAATATATATACATATTACTTGTATTTTTTAAATAGTTTAAAAAACTTTTTTTTAAACTGCTTAACCCTTATTATGATAACTGGTTGTAAATCAGATTAAAACATGTTTGTTCTTTGTGAGTTTCTGGATTTAATGTATTGTAGTGCTAGAAATTGTCCTTTTTTATACAAAAAGATGAACTTGTTTCTTGAATGTGACAGTTAATTAGCGTTCCAGCACAGCCACACTTTAAAACATGGGGGTTCAAAAACTTAATCTTTTACTAAAATACCGGTCTCGAGTGTGACTTATTCTGGAAATGCTGTTACGTATACGAAGAGGAATGCTTGAACACAATGAGCCGCTGAGCATTTGCAGCATTTTAACCTTTAGGTCAGTACGGGTGCAAACAGAGGCGTTACATTTTCACTTTTGTCACTTTTAGGAGGTCATCAAGTGAGAATGTTTCTAATTGAATCCCAGCTCTGATTTAAATATGTGTGACTTTAAGACAAGGGAAGTAAAGATTATTTTGTCTCTATCAATGAATACAGCTGTCTGTAAATTTGTCTTGTATTGCATCAGACTGCACGACTGAAGATTTCATTTAAAAAGAAAATCAACCAGATGGCTTTACTGTGACAGATCTTTGTCTTGACCCTGATGTGCCACGATAATATATCACCATGGAGAAGGTTGCATTTTTGGAATAACCTATCCCCCTAAAGTTGATTCCCCAAACATTTTGGTCAACCGCAGCACAACAAACTGACATCTCAGTGCCTGCAAACCTTCAGCAGGTCACTATATAGCTTTAGCTCCGCCCCCTTGCACGGCTGAAATCAATGACGGCTTGATGGGAGTCACAGGGTGCAGCCTGAAGGCACTGATTGCATTGACAAGCATTGAGATTCAAGATCTGAGTGAAACTAAAATAAAAACAGGATGAAATAAATACACATTCAATGAAGAAATAAATTCCCTCATATGAAAATTATTTATCTATTTATTTAAAAGGAGTTTAAAAAAAACATTCTGGATATCAATATAGCAGCAAATAACTACTTGCTATTAAATATATCATTAGTGGAGCATGATGATTGCCAACAATTTTTTGTTGAATTGTGAAGAAGTGGTATGATTAAATAAAATTAAACTTAATACTCCTTTTGTCAATAATTTTTATGGGAATATGTTTTGTATGCTTTAAATGTTGCTTTGCTTAATGATTTAATTTACTTCTGCTTTGTTTTGTTTGTTTTCATGACTGAAATAAATTATCATTCATTCATGAATGAAGCAGTTTTCCCTCTGTGTGTGTTGTTATTCAAGCTTCTTCTTGCTTTGTTGAGCGGGCTGACCGTTAGCGCTGCTGGCACCGTTAGCGCTGTTAGCACCGGCTCGCCTTTGCAATGTTAAGAGCCAAGCTGTTAAAATAAATCCCATTTAAAAAACGGAAATCAATCACCAACATCTCTATGAAAGAACGGCAATACTAAGTTTACAATTACAATTAGGACACTTTATTAAAACTAATGGAAGGACAAATATTCTGGTTTTAAAAACATATTAAATTCTGTATCTTTAATACTTTAACAGTCTACAAATAATCATCTTATGGGAGGTCGAGATGTTTCTCAGCCACAGGTTGACATGTGTGGGGGCGTGAAGAGGGTCGGTCTGGGGTTTTTGATGACTTTGTGTCAGATTCCCGTTTGTTAGATAACCGAAGCTCCTCGCCACCTGGTGACCCACCTCCACTTTCTCACTCTCACACAGATTAGAAAGCAGCGCATTTTGGCTCGCTGCTAAAAATAAAAAAATCCAGTAAATGCTTAAAAGACAAGGTGGAAGTGTGGAAAATTATAATTTCTGTAGAAAAGTCGTCCTAACATAACCTCACGATGCGTTGAGAGAGACGTCACGACGGAAACAATGGAAAGTCAAGGAGGTTGTGGAGGAGTCAAACCCTCAGAGCTGTTGACGTAGTATAAACAGTGAGGACGACTACTTGGGTGTGGGAGGTACAAACACCACATGTAGAGGATGTTTATTTAGTTTACGTACGGATTTTAGGGCCTTTTCTAAACTTAAACTAAGTGGCTAAACCTGGTTAACTGAAGAGGTCACGTTGCAGATACATCAGCTGACCCTGCATGCAGGTCCTGTGAAATTTTGCAGCAGGTGTTGATGTTTTTCTGTACACCTTTTATTTTTTTCCATTGCAACATAACTACAGTCAGACATGCTGTAAAAGCTGTCACAGTCACGGATGAATTGTTGTCACACAGGAACGGGATGCTAGCCAGCACTTGTCTAAGACAGAATCCATGATGATCATTTAAAATAGATTTCGTTGGTAAAATAAGAAAAAAATAAAACAACAGACCGGAGGTGAAGCTCCCAAACCGGTCCTGCGAGTCGGCAGGATTAAATTACAATGTGCTTTGTCACTGTGCATTGCAAAATAAAAAAGCGGAACAAAGCGTGACTTTTTTTTTTTTTAACAATGAACAATTAGAAAGGATTATTTGACGTTCGGCAATATTACAAATAGCTAACGCTGCTCATGCTAATGTTAAAAGCTTGTTTGTTTGGGGCTGTGTGATGCGGGAAGTCAAACGTCAAAAGCTTTACCGCTACCAAAACATGAACAGTCTTTATTGAAACTGCACATCACCAAAGCTTGTAATTGAAGGTTTGAACTGCTAGCATGACTTTGTTATCCGTATGCTTACAGATTTGAAGAAGGCGGATTAAGACGTGTTTTAAGATGTGATCCGATAAAAGTTATGTTTGATATCAGAGCAGCCGCGTTCATGAATGAACTTTGGAAAAACACTCCGACCCTCCCAAGTTTTTTTTTTTTTTTTCCCTTGGGGAATTCCGACTACGGAAACTGCACTTGCTCCGTTCCTGACCCTCAAATACATAACAGCTCCTTTGTACGTTTGTGCGGAAGACATTGCGTAACATGATATCAGTGTACCTTTAAAATATCGCGTCTCCAGTCGGTCAACATAACAGTGCAGGTTATAGCAAATACACTAGAAATGAATTAGTCATATGTCCTGTGTCACACTGCTCTGCCAAATACCGGCTTCCTCATAGGAACACACAATAAACGTTGTCGACTCGCCGCTGTACGAAAGTTATCTCCAAGAAAATCTCAGCTGCACTAAAATTATATTTATTCAAAAATCTGGGTTTAAACCGAACAAGTGGAGTTATCTCTTAAAAAACATCAATGGCCTTTTTTTAAAAGAAGTTTCTGTGCTGAAACGTTTCTGTATGTACTTTGACAATAAGGGTAGTTTACGTTTTCTACATAATGCGCAAAAGTATTTTTACATTCTGAAAAGGGTGTTTTCGAAAAAATGGATTCCACAGTAAAATATTTTTGAATACTCAACTCCAGGAACTTCTTGAAATATGCGGAACATTTAAAAATGCAAAAAAAAAATGTCCATTTCAAGTGAGTCCAATCCCACTTTTGGTGAATTATGTCACCGAATACATTGAATTGTGCTTCTGGACGTCACTAACACTTTGACTCACTGCAGATGAGACGTGGCTTCGTGGCACCGGCGCTTCCCGGCATCGGGGTCGGCCGTTTACGTCCACCTAACCTCCAGCGGCAAACAGGAAAGTGTCACGGTGAAGGCATTTCATCACATTTCCTGTGTTGGAGGAACAATACCACACCGAGACAAGAGACGCAGCGACCGGACAGGAACTCGGAGTTCATCAAGAAGTGACCCGACATTGTTTCCCCACTCAGTAAAAAATGTAGCCATTATTAACAAAAACATATTTGACAGGAAGAGTTCAACCCTGAAGTCGTTTTGTAAAAGCAGGTGCCCTTTTAAATCTATTTACATTTTTTATCTCAAACAAACATTAATGAAAAGGCCTTTTTTAAAGAAAAAATCTATGCCATGATTAATATGACGACATTATCACAAGCTCATCTCATGACTCCAGCTTAACATTTGTGTTTTAGTGACCCTAACCCTAAAATTTATATTTCAAACTGACAAAAAACATGTCTAAACTCATGGTACAATTCAAATGCTGCTGAATATCAAACATAAAATCAACATTTTTTTCTAATGGGAAAACACTGACTTAGCCTATCTATAGTGCAATTAACATTTTCTTTGAATCATCCTAAAATCATAAAACTCTACTGACTTTGTACATTTACATTTATTTATAACTATTGGATGTATTGTCTTTAAATATGGTACATTAGTGTCGCTCTCAGGAAGAATTGTATTTGTCTTTTTTGTGATGACTTAATTTTTCATCTTTTACCATGATCGGGTCAAAACTTAAATTTGTCCGATATTTTGATTCATGAAATTCTTGCAAAAACTATGACATTCCCGTCAGATTAGTGTTAAACTAACTATCAAATATTTGCAAGCGAACACACTAAACTAAAGCCTAATATTGTAGACTCTCAGTAAAAATACATAAACCCTTTTTCTTTTTAACCTTCCTTATAACCTCAGTGAAAAGACAACATTACTCTGAGTGATCATGTTGGTCGCTATTTTGGAAACAAAGCATTTTATGAGACCAAAACACTACAATAAGAGTTATAATCAGACAGCTGACATTTTGCATACTGTGAAGGAAAAACAGGATTGTTGGGTTTTGTTACTCTTCATGTGCGTCTAGTCAACACTACTGGCAGAAATGTGGCTAACATGACAGAAAAAACTCTGATTTCCTCATAAGTATTAGTAGTAGAAGTATTCTCACAATCTGATTTTGTTACGAGAAAACCACCCTTTTCGAATGTCTCGACTTACAGGCTAACAATGTACAACTATGACACTGAATACTTTTAACACTTATTTGTTACATTTCATGGATGCAGGTACAAGTACTACAGCATTTTTGTAGGACAAAAGGTCTTTCCCTTTAAAGGTAATATGACGTCCTCATAATCCTCTCAGTCCCACTAATTCCTGTGCCACTTCGGTGCCCTGACTTTACCCTTCACCCTGAACCGAACTACCTACTTTTTCACTTTTTTTCTCCCCGCTGGAAGTGTGAGACACTCGGACTCTACACGCACAAATACACAAACACACAAACACACATGTACCGCCCAACAAAGCAGAACAGCTGGAACCATGAGGAGTAAAACCGAGATGTCTTTGCTGTCTTTTTTTTTTTTTTTTTCAAAATTAAATTTAATGAAATAAATCAGTTTTTCTATGTTGGTGCCTTAGTCAAGGTTAGCTCGTCACCCCAAATCACATTTGATTGTTTGAACTTATAAATATGAAAAATGTTTGATGTTTTACTGGAAGAAACTACTTAAATCACATTTAAATCCCCCAACATTGTAATTGTTTTGTGTTTTTTAAGTAAAATTAGTGTAGTTTTTTAATTACCATTTATGATACATTTTTTGTTTACCGTGCAAATTGTCCAAATTTAATTTTTATTTATTTTTTTTATTTTTTTAAAGATACGGCCACAGGTTTGATGATATTCATTGCTGTGCTGTGACCTCTCACACATTTCTCTTCCCTCTATCTGTCTGACTTTCATTCTCTGGTTCTCATTGTAAAAAAAAAAAACTTTTTTTTTTTTAAACACACATCCCACAGCAGTCCAGCAGGGAGACGGACGGGGAAGTCAGCGGGTTCACAGGCCCGACGGAGGTCCATCCTCGATGGAAAGTTTTGGGAGAGCACCCCCCCTCCGGGCCCCTAAGGCTAACGTGATCCCCCCATTTGTGCTCCTGTCATAAAGAATGCGCCCGCTAAACCACTTTCCCACCACTAAGAGGATTACTAAGGTAAAGCTCCCGAATCAAGAGATGCTCCGGCCCATCTAGACATTGGGAAGCTTGAATAAAATAACTTTTTCTTTAATCCCGTGGGGTTAAACTGGGCGTTTTACCTGGTTTGGATTAATCGCTGCTAGCTAGCTAGTCATGTAATAACAAAATGTTTATACATTCGTCTATTGTCTCTTTTCACCTGGCTGTAGATTCTTTGTTACCTCCTTAGCAACCAGCAAGAGTCACAGTAACAAGGATATGATCCCTCACTGGCATCCCACCAATGAACACCGCCAATTGTGTTCATTGGAATGCACAACGTACCTGCAATCATTGCTGCCGAGAATTGTCCTCAGGGTTTTTCCTCCTTTCGCAAGTATTTTTTACTTTATTTTTTTATTTTGTGTAAACAACCATTTGTCTGCAATTTTGTTTATCTCGTTAAATAAGACCAAAACTTAATGTTAAGTTAAAAACAGCATAAAACTTTCAGTTCCTGATTGTATCCTGTATCCTAGTATATTAATGGCTAGCACCCATTTGGCTATGTTAACTTTCTGACCAGAGATTATGATGGAAATGTATTTTTGCAGAAAGGTACCGGCATGGGAATCTGTCTGGGAAAGTAATCTGATTATAACATTTGTGGCAAATCTACTGGAGTTTTGGTCCAAAGTGTGCAGAGAATCCAGCCATGGTTGTTGGACCGTGTCAGTTTTCCCACTGTGTTCGGAGGCCGTGTTTGGCTAAGGCGTGTTTTTGTAGTGACCCTGATCCTGTCGCAGGCCTCACGTCCGATCAGGATCAACCGTGTGTGTGTGTGTGTGTGTGTGTGTGTGTGTGTGTGTGTATGTGAACAACATAACAAGGTTCCCAAAAGATAACTGACTTCCTCTTTGGCGACTTGTTTTCTTTTCAGTCTGATGGCCTCCTTTGTGTCATCAGCATCAAATGGCCGTTGCATTCAGGGGCATTGGGACACACGGACACACCCACCTACAAAACAAGGGATGTAAGATGAGAAAAAATACACTGTTTTCTAATGTTAATGTATAAATTATTATCTTAGTACAATACCTACTTAAACAGGATCAAACTGTCCCTGGTGGCTCATTATGAACCTGAGTTTCTCATCGTGGAACATGTTTGCCCCCCACAGATCTTCACATTAACCTTTTTTTGTTCAAACCTTGAGCCAATGGAGAAAAAACCCAACGACCTTTATTTTCCTAATAAAGCGAGGCCGATCATGAGATCTTCTCCTTGGACAAAAAAAAAAAAAAAAAAACTAAAGAAAAGAAAAGTTGTCCGTCTTTATTGTAATAAAAGATCCTCCTTAGAGGTTAACTGTTCCAAGAACACTCACAGTGGGCGGACGGGGTGAGTAAGGTTGAGGAGCAAGAAAATCCCCACTCTAAAGTCGGGGAAAATGAAAAGTTAATAAGTGTAGGCTTCAAGTGGGGGGGCGAGGGGTCAGCGGTGTTAGCGATCTGGTCTGGACACAAGAGGGGGGGCTTGGTGGGAGACTGGCACAATTAAAACTGATGTGCTGAGAGGTAATAATTTGGATAGTGGGCATGTGGATGTCAAATCCTATGAGGCACAGGATATACAGTATATACAGGGTCACCCATAAAGGTGGAATCATGTGTTGATCATAATGTGTTGGCAATGAGTTTCCTAACAGCAGGAAGCTACATTAGTAGTTTCAGTCTACGTGACGAATGTTCGTATTTAATCTCCTTGTTGCTCCGGTTTGGTCTCCACCAACCCCAGAGGAAAAATATCCGGCTCTTGAGCTTTTGTTAAATGTTCCACAACGTTCATCTTCATTGTGACTGAAAACTGAAACAAATAAACTGAACTCGAAAATCAAAATAGTGAGCTGAAAGACCCTTCTCTGCAGACAGAGGCACTCCACGTTTTACTGATTATAAAATGTCTTCAAAATAAATGTCTCTTGTCTTTATTTAAAAACATATCAATTCAAAATGTAGTGAAAGTAAATGTAGCTCCATTTTTATGTGTGAAATGAAAGAGGTGTTGTCACTTTTAGATAATTATACCTGATGGAATGTAAGTAGAGAATTATGTTACGTCAACAAACAACATGTACTAATTTAAAACAACAAAGGAGAAAGTCCCTTCCCAGGTAACATCTGCTAAAGGCAAAACTTGGGCAATGTGAATCCCAAACAAGACCAGGAAACCCAAACAAACCATCTCAAACAAGTTCAACTAGCCTGTTAACTCGAGTTAACATGTACAAATGTTGTTGATCCTGTTCCGGCAGGTCTGCAGCCTCCTATAGGTAACGCTGTAAATGGTAGGGCCACATTCAAACAAACATGGACTGTGGCTGATCATACTATAAACCTATATTTTTTAAGTGAATAATGAAGTAAATATGTTGTGGGGCAAGAGTTAGATAAGAAGGACGAAGCTTGAGACAGAAAACAATTATATAACTAAGCCAGACGTAGAAAAGAGGGAAAAAATATGTGCTCACATTCACGACCAGGCGCTAGATGACAAGATTGATACTCCTGTCATGTCTGTATGCCAAATACGGAGCTATAGATCCAGCAGACGCTTAGCTGAGCACACATAGAAGCAGGGTGAAGGGCAGAAATACTCTATGGCAAAGGTGTCGCATTATAAACTCCAATTTACACTTCCTGTCTGCTAAGTGAGGATGGTCGTGACGTGTTCTATTTGTTCCCTCAACCCTGTGTTCCCTCAGCCCTATGTTCCCTCAGTCCTATGATCCCTCAACCCTGTGTTCCCCCAACCCTATGTTCCCTCATTAACATTTCTCAGAACTTTCATTTGCACGCACAAATAGAGATAAAGGTCAGAACGTAGCTAGCTAGCTGTTTCCTGGTTGCAGTCTGCAAGGCTAAGCTAATCGTCTCCAATCCAACCAAAGTGGTTTCAATCTTCTCAGTTTATTCTCGCCAAGGAAGCAAATTAGTGATATTTCAAACCCTTCCTTAAAAAAAAAAAAAAAGTCACAAGTAGCTCATTGTGCGTTCAGAGTTGAGTAAATAAATCAATCTCGATCCACTTCTGACAGTTAGTTTCCCTTTCGAGCTCGACCTTTCAAGCATGAGGAACTACCGGCTCTCTTACAGCTCACCTGTCTCGTCACCATCACTTTTTTTGGTGCTTTGTTTTTGTTTCCTGGACTTTTTCACCTTTTTTCTTATTTGCCACAAAGTTAAAAACCTGCTGTAAACCAGCTCCTTTCACCTGATGCATCAGCCCTTGTGGACCTTTCTGACCCCGTCCCCTCTCTCTAACCTGTCTGACCACATCAGATTGAATGCTGTGTATGACCTCTACCTGTCTACGGGGGTTACAGGGCACCTGGTGGTCAGACCAAGTCCCTGCACCGCACCCGCTTGGTCCCCCGCTCCAGTTCCCTGATCCGTCTTAGATCTGCCGGGTCGAGCTAAAGCCCCAAACAAAGGCTTGCACACAGAGAGAGCCCCACGCCAACGTACTCGTGTGTGACCGCGGGCAGCGGAAAGCACAATGTGTGTGTGTGTGTGTGTGTGTGTGTGTGATGGAGATTATGAGGAAAAGCAAGTGAGAGAATCAACAGAAGTGTCCTTTCACTCGTGAATGTTTTGTCTTTTGAATTATTCATTTCTTCACGCTAAGTGTGTGTGCGTGTTTGTGTGTGTGTGTTCTTGTACAGCTGTCTTTGTGAGGACTAGGAGAAATGGGCCTTCAGAGTGAGGACATTTTTTTGCGGTTCTCGTTTTGAGACACTTTGTTGTTTGTTTGCATATATGTGTGTGTGTGTGTGTGTTGTGCTCGTCATCTCCTCTTCCCTTACCAGGTTACAGATCATGTGAGTCAATAATACCTGCGTTGGGAGAGTGAAGGCAAGGAGCTGCAGATGAGTTTTTATGAATAGCATTTACTTTTTTGGTCATGCTGAAAATGTTTTTTTTACTGCATCTCATTGGTTGGTCTGAACACTAAACTAAAATCCTTTTTATCTTATATTATATATATTTAAGTGACTGAAATCTTCCCTCATTAGAACAAACGTGTGCATCTCTGAAGAACAAAGAATCTCAATGATAATACTACATAAAAAAAATAACAATTTATATTCTCCCACAATAATACAAACCAACATTTACTGAGTAACGATAGTAATGGTAATAGTACAAGTACAAGTAAAGGTAGTAGTAGTATGATAATTAGAAGTAGTCCATTAATAGAAGAACTACATGTAATTGTATTAAGACAGTCAGAGGAGTATAAGTAGCAGTATAGTAGTAGTACAGCTGAGAAGAGTATAAGTAGTAGTATAGTAGTAGTACAGCTGAGAAGAGTATAAGTAGTATAGTAGTACAGGTGAGAAGAGTATAAGTAGTAGTATAGTAGCAGTACAGCTGAGAAGAGTATAAGTAGTATAGTAGTACAGCTGAGAAGAGTATAAGTAGTAGTATAGTAGTACAGCTGAGAAGAGTATAAGTAGTAGTATAGTAGTAGTACAGCTGAGAAGAGTATAAGTAGTAGTATAGTAGTAGTACAGCTGAGAAGAGTATAAGTAGTAGTATAGTAGTACAGGTGAGAAGAGTATAAGTAGTAGTATAGTAGTAGTACAGCTGAGAAGAGTATAAGTAGTAGTATAGTAGTAGTACAGGTGAGAAGAGTATAAGTAGTAGTATAGTAGTAGTACAGCTGAGAAGAGTATAAGTAGTAGTATAGTAGTAGTACAGGTGAGAAGAGTATAAGTAGTAGTATAGTAGTAGTACAGGTGAGAAGAGTATAAGTAGTAGTATAGTAGTAGTACAGCTGAGAAGAGTATAAGTAGTATAGTAGTACAGGTGAGAAGAGTATAAGTAGTAGTATAGTAGTAGTACAGGTGAGAAGAGTATAAGTAGTAGTATAGTAGTAGTACAGCTGAGAAGAGTATAAGTAGTATAGTAGTACAGGTGAGAAGAGTATAAGTAGTAGTATAGTAGTAGTACAGGTGAGAAGAGTATAAGTAGTAGTATAGTAGTAGTACAGGTGAGAAGAGTATAAGTAGTAGTATAGTAGTAGTACAGGTGAGAAGAGTATAAGTAGTAGTAAAGTAGTAGTACAGCTGAGAAGAGTATAAGTAGTTGTATAGTAGTAGTACAGCTGAGAAGAGTATAAGTAGTTGTATAGTAGTAGTACAGCTGAGAAGAGTATAAGTAGTTGTATAGTAGTAGTACAGCTGAGAAGAGTATAAGTAGTTGTATAGTAGTAGTACAGCTGAGAAGAGTATACGTAGTATAGTAGTACAGGTGAGAAGAGTATAAGTAGTAGTATAGTAGTAGTACAGGTGAGAAGAGTATAAGTAGTAGTATAGTAGTAGTACAGGTGAGAAGAGTATAAGTAGTAGTATAGTAGCAGTACAGCTGAGAAGAGTATAAGTAGTAGTATAGTAGTAGTACAGGTGAGAAGAGTATAAGTAGTAGTATAGTAGTAGTACAGGTGAGAAGAGTATAAGTAGTAGTATAGTAGTAGTACAGGTGAGAAGAGTATAAGTAGTAGTAAAGTAGTAGTACAGCTGAGAAGAGTATAAGTAGTTGTATAGTAGTAGTACAGCTGAGAAGAGTATAAGTAGTTGTATAGTAGTAGTACAGCTGAGAAGAGTATACGTAGTATAGTAGTACAGGTGAGAAGAGTATAAGTAGTAGTATAGTAGTAGTACAGGTGAGAAGAGTATAAGTAGTAGTATAGTAGTAGTACAGCTGAGAAGAGTATAAGTAGTGTAGTAGTACAGGTGAGAAGAGTATAAGTAGTGTAGTAGTACAGGTGAGAAGAGTATAAGTAGTAGTATAGTAGTAGTACAGGTGAGAAGAGTATAAGTAGTAGTATAGTAGTAGTACAGGTGAGAAGAGTATAAGTAGTAGTATAGTAGTACAGGTGAGAAGAGTATAAGTAGTAGTATAGTAGTAGTACAGCTGAGAAGAGTATAAGTAGTATAGTAGTACTAGAAGCTGCGTCAGAAGGAAGTGTGACTCATAACACTTATGAGGGGTCAAAGGTCACACTGATGGTTGACAGACTGTACATTTGTTAGTCATCCTGGGCATTAATAGTAAACTGGACACCACACAAACACACACACACACACACACACACACACCTGAGCGTGAAGGAGATCCAGCGGAGGAGGAGGATCAGGTCACATGACTGGGTCCTGGGTTAATCTCCTCGGAGCAGGGAGGTCTGCTTTGAAGCTGCCTTCAGGCCCGACAGCAGCGCTGATCCTCCACTGACCTGTGATCAGCAGAACCTCCAGGTTTTAGATTAAAAAAAAACTGCTGAAACACGGCAACCGTCCAAACCGCTCCCACTCTAGTTTTTAACAATGACATAAGCTGCCTGGAAGTAAACACAGGGGCCGAGGACGTTGCCTAGCAATAAGCTTCCTTTTAAAATAAATGGCCTACATGTATATATAATGACCTTGAATCATCCTAATGTGACCCTTTGATGTCCAGTAATGATCATTTGAAGCACTCAAATGTAATTATGTCGTGTTTTGATGCTGGATGGGGAACTGTGCTGAAGGATCCCTGCAGTTCCTCCGGGGAGAGTCTCTGGGTCATTGCTCTGTTTGTATACAAACGCACGTCACTGGTGCGCGTAAAAAGTCTCCGCCTCCTTCATCGGAAAGGCCCCTCCTCCTCCTCCTCCCCCCCCACCCCCCTCCTCCCCTCAGGTCCGGGCTGATGCAATGCTCATCTTTATAAAAGGGTGAGTCCCCACCCCTCCTCCAGCAGAACAGCCTTTTCTCTCCGAGCGCAACGCATCTCTGGGAATGTTGGTGTCATAATTGTTATTAGACGTTAAAACCGACATTTTTACGCGTCGCTTCTTCTAAGAGCGTCTTTTTTGTTGTTGTATTATTATCTACTTGAACTGTTTCGTGTTTTTTAATCCGGATCCTGTCTGTCATAGGCCTCTTATCATTTTGTTTTTAATTTATTCACACTCAACCTAAATACACTCGAAGGACCAGGCGGTTTTTCTTTTCTTCCTCTTGTTTTTTTTCTGGTGAAGAAATCGTCCGGACATTTGTTGTTGCTTTTGTTTTTCTACTGGAAGGATTTTACAGGCATCCGGCCACATCTTCATCAAGGTAAGAGCAGCAGCATCATCATCATTTACCGACAGTCTGTCTGGCAGAACATGACCGAATGGTGATGGCAGAAACGCTTTAGGTCATCCAGGTGTGACACCACGGTGTAAATACTCAGTATACTGGTTGTATTCTGGATCCCATTCAATTGAACGTGGATCCGTTGACAACCCTATTTGGCTAATGGGTCATTTCATGTAATATTCTATTAATATTCCTATTATAAAACACCAGAAATGTTGTTTTCTGAGAGGCGTAAGATCCAAATGATTAAATAAATATATATATAAATATATAAAGCAGTGTGACATTGATGCTGCAGTGCTGGACTCGTGTCTGGAGGGGGCACAAGGGGAGGGGGGGGGGTGTCACTGCCCCACAGGTGATCAAACACAACCGGCAAAAGGAAATAATATAAAGCAGCCTCTGTGTGAAACATGCCAAAGCAATAACCATAAAAAAAACCTCTGGAGTCGCGAGCCTCTGCGCAAAATGGAGCGCCATGCCCATAAAGAGACAACACGTGCCATTGTTTCCATCAGGAACCAGCCGTGGATATAATGTCATTAAATGGACCTGACGTTGCGCCCTTTGCGCTCCGCGTGGACCCACGTGTGCGCAAAACTCCACCGAGACGCACATTAACGCTGTAGGATAATAATAATAATATCGTGATTTAGAATATCTCCCACACATGCTTTGATTCATTTTCATTCAAATGTTTCACACAGATCTGTGAGCGGGAACAAAAACACGCTTTCATTCCACTTTTCCGTTCGTTATTTCAGAGGGAAATGTGCGCAAAAGGTACTGCGTCTTTTTTTTCTTTCTTCTTTTATTTGTCATTCAGCGTCTACATCGGGCCGCGGCGATGTCGGGTGGACTCGGGATGCCGGTCTGGTATTTTTCCACTGCCGGTGCCCCCCTCCCCCTCCCCCTCGTCCCCCGCTCCCTCCTCCTCCCTCCAAAGAAAAGTCACATGATTCATGAGGAGGGCTGCGGCGCGCGCCTGCTCACTATAATATTGATTATTCAAAAAAAAAAAAAGGGGAGGGGGCGTGAATGCGCACAGCTAGAAATAATAATAATATATATAATAATATAAATGATGTAATGACATAAACATGAATATTCTAAATAAAAATGCTCTTTTTCTGCTCAGCATGAAACAGCCCAGTTCCAGAACGGAGATGAGCCGGTTCAACATCTCTCCGGAGGAGGACAGCAGCAGCACCAACAGCAACGACTACACCTACCAGGACTGTCCCAAGAAGGTCCCGCTCGGCGGGTGAGACCGGCTTCTAAAGTGAACGTACAACACTATCAGCAAAGTGCCATTATTTGTGTTCTGAACTCATCTTTTTGTTCTCCCTTTAAAAGCCAATACTCTGACATCGAGGCCGAGAGCCAGAACTTCCTCCCTGAACACAACCTGGGCAAGAAGAAGTATGAGACGGAATATGTAAGAGCTTCCTCCGGTTCCTCCAACCATCTCCTGTGTTGCTATTTAAGTCTCCTAACTGTGAACCTGTCATTGCAGCACCAGGGCAACGCCTCCTTCGGCATGTCCGTCTTCAACTTGGGCAACGCCATCATGGGCAGCGGTATCCTGGGTCTGTCCTACGCCATGGCCAACACCGGCATCGCCCTCTTCGTGTAAGTGGACACCCTAAACACCTTCCTTCACTGACGTAGATCTAAAAAAGACAAAATTACTGCAAAGAACCTTCGAGGAATCAGAGAAAGGCAGGTTTCGATTTGTGTAATCTGGATCCAGCTGAGAGCAGGTGTGGTTAGATCTCGCCAAGGTTCAGGATGTGCTGAACCGCGTGTGTGTGTGTGTGTGTGGGTGTGTGTGTGTTCGACCCTGAGCAGCAGATTGTAACACCGGGAGTCGAAAGTTTACAGATGCATAGCTCTCATGTTTGCTGTAGATAAAAACTTTGGAGTAAATTTTGTGGTGAAAAAAAAAGGGGCAGGTTCAAGTGCAGGTTAAGAGCTCCCCCTGCTGGTCGTCCAGAGCAATTTGAGATCCCGGCCTCGACGCTAGGTTTGCAGGAAGACTCTGTCTGCATGAGGAAAAACTGCTTTTTTCCTCAAACACACATGAGAAATACCTTCTAACGAGGTTTCTTAACGAGCTCCGATCAGCTCTCTGAGACACAAACCAGCCAATGAAAGACCAGCAGAGTCATAGCAGGTTTACTAGATTACCACCAAAGCTCAGTTTACAAACAGCGACAGGAGAAGCAGCTTAGCCGAAGCTAATCCCACTGCATTCTGGGCCGGGAGTTACATAAGCGGAGAGAGAGAGCGCCAGCGACCAATCGTGGCCTTGCGTCCTCGGGAAGTCTGGGGATTACCAAAGAACCCCTGGTTTGTCACCAGGAGGATGTCTGTTTGCATTTCGAAACGCCGCCTGCTTCTCTTCTCAGCAGCGTTTACAGTTAAAGTGAAGTAACTCTGCAGAACAAACTCACGCCTCCACATTAAAGGTCGTCCAAAGCACATATTTGTAGAGTGGTGGCGGTTTTTTAAAAAAGAGATAGAGCACATGGAGTGTTGTGATGTCAGAGGCAGGCAGACAGACAGACAGACAGACAGACAGACAGACAGACAGACAGGTGAGCCGGCCGGGCAGGTCCTTACACGGCCTGCAGATTCATTTTCACCTGGACTATTAATAAACACGTATGGCTGACTCGGCAGCTTCCCAAGGGTGTCACGGCGACCCCGCACACGGAAACCTGGCGCCCTCTGTTACCGTGGCGATGCTGCCGGTGACTCACACGACCTCTCCCGTTGCTGACGCTTCATCTCAGGAGGAGATAGTTTGAAATAGTTCTTGAAATGAATAGAAGCAACATTCCATTCGTCATCGACTCGGCCTTTAAATCCACATCCTCAAGATCAGCACGTCTCTGTCAGCATCCATTAACGATCCCTCCCTCCTCCCCGTTTGCAGGATTCTCCTCGTGGCCGTCGCCATCTTCTCCCTGTATTCTGTCCACTTGCTGCTGAAGACGGCCAACGAAGGAGGTGAGTGTCTCCAAACTTACTCCGGCTGTTTTCTCCATTCGCCACGTCTTCCCTCCTGACTTTGTGTTTCCTCCTAAAAAGGTGCTCTGGTGTACGAGCAGCTGGGCTACAAAGCCTTCGGGATGCCGGGGAAACTCGCCGCCTCCATCTCCATCACCATGCAGAACATCGGAGGTGAGAACCATCCCACAAGCAAAATACACAACGTGGCTATTCTTAGCAGGAAATGTACTGACTAAAGGTTTTTGTCCTTGCAGCCATGTCGAGCTACCTCTACATCGTCAAATACGAGCTGCCGATCGTCATCCAAGCCTTTGTGGGGAAAAGCAACGGGTGAGTTTCCAGAAAGTCCCTGCAGGTCTTCTTAAGTGGGCTTTAAAAGGAGCCCTGTGGAGCTCCTCTGGGACACAAACAAAAGGTTTCTAAGACTCATAAAGAAATAGTGTCAAAAAGTCTCAATAACTTAAGGCTGGATAAGGTTTGTTTGAAAATAAAAATCTTATATTGGGAACAAATTACGTTTCAGACACTCGAATGGAGGTTTTGTGGTTACATAACGATTCCAGCCAAACAGATTTTGGTCGTGAATCAGAGCTTTTTTTTGGCTATGAACCAAAATGTCAACACAGACGATCCAACGGGGCGTTTTCAGAGTCAGGAATACAAATAATTGGTGAAAAGAAGTTGAAAAAAGAACATTTCTTTTCTTAAATGGAGGTGTAAAAGAGAGCGGGAACGCCCGGCCCAGGCCCTCGAGGTGAAGTGGTGCATCGAGCAAAATGGCTGCCGGTTGTTTTTGAAGTGCTGAGTGTCGTTTAAATAAAAAAAGAAAGGGGGGTGGAGCCCTTCAAAGAGCCCTTTTTAACGGAGATGCGTTCGGTGCCGCATGGAGACGGAGCGCGGCGATGAGCTCACCGCGACCTCGCTGCTGCGAGTCTGAAAAATTGATGCGGTCGGCTCCTCAGTGCTGCTTTGTTAAAAAGTCTATTTCTGTGATGCGATGCAGTTTTGATGTGAGGCGGCGGCGGTGGCCGGCGGCGGTCCGTGTCAGCTGACAGGAGGAATTCAGGGGAGGGGGTGGGGGGGGGGGGGGTTTGATCAATGGGGATGTGAAGGAGAATCCAGAGAAGACACTTTTTAGTTTCTTATTAGTTTTCTTCAGCTCAGAGGAGTTGATTTAAATGTTGAGATGAATTGATGACGCGTTTCGA
Organism: Chelidonichthys spinosus; assembly: GCA_029853015.1. Lineage (NCBI taxonomy): Eukaryota > Metazoa > Chordata > Actinopteri > Perciformes > Triglidae > Chelidonichthys > Chelidonichthys spinosus. Next base: position 16,673,423 of record CM056841.1, on the reverse strand, counting down.
TTACATGTGATGACATCATCACTCATCACTCTCCCCTGTCTGGTTTCAGAGAGTGGTACGCTAACGGAGACTACCTGGTGCTGATGGTGACGGTGGCCATCATCCTGCCGCTCTCTCTGCTCAGGAACTTGGGTAAGCAGCAGTGTGTGTGTGTGTGAGTGTGTGTGTGTGTGTGTGTGTGTGTGTGTGTGTGTGTGTGTGTGTGTGTGTGTGTGTGTGTGTGTGTGTGTGTGTGTGTGTGTGTGTGTGTGTGTGTGTGTGAGTGTGTGTGAGTGTGAGTGAGTGTGTGTGTGTGTGTGTGTGTGGTGACTCACACACATGTGCAAGTCTTAAAGTGTGTAAAAGTGTTAAATTAGAAACAGTAGCTCATGCCCCCCCCCCCCCCCTTCCTCCCCCCAGGTTACCTTGGTTACACCAGTGGTCTGTCCCTGCTCTGCATGGTGTTCTTTCTGATTGTGGTGAGTAACCCACACACACACACACACACACACACACACACACACGTTGCCAGATGAGTCTTAGTCAGAGTTTTTTCCAGTAAAGCGTTCCAGACAGTAGAAGGAGGATTTACTCATTTAGAGAAACAGCTGGAGTCGTAAAAACAAAAAACATAATAAAAATAATAACTGTGAAACCGAAATGACTCTGCAACATTGTTGCCTTTTTACTCGGATTTATATATCTGCTAATTTCCGCCCTAAAATCTGTGTTTTTTGCCCTGCAGGTGATCATTAAGAAGTTCCAGCTCCCGTGTCCGCTCCCCGAGAACCTCGACGCGCTGAACGAAACGCTGAGCAAAGTCCTGAACGCCACCTTGTCGCAGCTCAACAACACGGCCGTGGACTACAGCGAGGACGCCTGCACGCCGAAATACTTCGTCTTCAACTCTCAGGTATGAAGCAGAGACGCCAAACATCTGGAATCTGCACTCAAAGATGAAACAATCGCATGGAATATTAACATCTGCGTGGTTTCGTTCCCCAGACCGTCTACGCCGTTCCCATCCTGACCTTCGCCTTCGTGTGCCACCCGGCCATCCTGCCCATGTACGAGGAGCTCAAAGAGTGAGTACTTATCCTCGTCTTATCACCACGTTTTTATTTTACGTTCACCACTTTTATCTCACCTTGACCTCTCCCGCCCTCAAACAGCCGCTCCCGCCAAAAGATGCAGGGCGTCGCCAACGTGTCCTTCCTGGCCATGTTCATCATGTACCTGCTGGCCGCCCTCTTCGGATATCTCACCTTCAACAGTGAGTATTGCATCTGTAAATATGAATATGTGTGAATAACATCCTTCATTTTGAGGAGGATGGGTTCACGGTTTACTAGCGGCCCTTGTCCTCGGGGATCGATCCCCCGGGGGTTACGGCACAAAGCGTACAGGTCCAACTTCAAGCGGGCGTCGCTGCTGGAACAGAATACACAGGACTCAAGGCCTCTTATGTAAGACGGAAAACAAACAGCTGGTGCAGCCAAATGTTTCTGTGTGTCGAGGCAGGACATTCGGTTCCACAAGAGAGACTTCCAAACCGGTGTGAGGTAGTAAAACCTGAATGTGGGCGCGGGTGCACAGCGGAGGTGGAGAAATCACTGTGACGTCTGTTCGTCGGGTTTACTCAAGGCCACAGAATCAAACTGTAACATGAGAACGCACGACAACAAAAAAGATGAGGCTCGAAAAGTCATTAATATGTTTCACATATGACTGAACTCAGGTTTTCACATATTAAATAGACAACATATTTTCTTTTTAATTACTTTTACGCTCTTTTTATGATAATGTATGTCTTTAAATCAAAAATATAAGCTTCACCAGCCAAGCTAGCATGTCTTGAAGCTTTGGGACAGCTGTGTGCGCTAAAGCCTTTGCATTCAAAGCAGGTCTGATTCACTATTTCCAATTTTATCAATTGACCAAACATTAAAAAAAAAAATAAAAAATTTACGCTAAATTGTGTCTTTAAATGTTCGCCAGAATCTGGAGAGTCATGTGCTTTTAGCTTAACGCTAATGTTAGCAAGTAAGTCTGCTAAAAAACTTGAAAAGTACAGCTGAAACAAAGCAAAAAGGTTAAAAAAAACCTGATAAATGCTTTGGATTTTTTTATGGCTTCATAATAACGTTATCAAATTCAGTATTTCCGACTTTGGCAGCTGACCGAACGCGTGTTTTGCTGAATGTCTAAACGGTCTCCGTTGTCGTTGTAGTCCACGTGGAGCCCGAGTTGCTGCACACCTACTCGAAGATCTACAAGTCCGACGTGCTGCTGCTGATCGTCCGCCTCGCCGTGCTGACCGCCGTCACCCTCACCGTCCCCGTCGTGCTCTTCCCTGTAAGTACAAATGCTAACCTCGCTACTGCTAGGAGTAACGATATTAGCGGCTCACGTAGCGTAACCTCTCGGTTTTTATTATCTAGATCCGCACCTCCGTCAACCAGCTCCTCTGCGCCTCCAAGGACTTCAGCTGGATCCGCCACACCATCATCACCGTGGTCCTGCTGGCCGGCACCAACGCCCTCGTCATCTTCGTCCCCACCATCAGGGACATCTTCGGCTTCATCGGTGGGTGAAAGTGTACGATTTAAAAACAAAACGAATAATAATCATCTCAAATACAAGATGTGACTAAAACGTCTTCCTCCTCGTCACGCAGGCGCCTCCGCCGCTGCCATGCTCATCTTCATCCTGCCGTCGGCGTTCTACATCAAACTGGTGAAGAAGGAGTCCATGAAGTCTGTGCAGAAGATCGGGGTAAGGAGATACTTCTCAAGTCTACGCCACCGCTAGCCATTCGTTAGCTTAGCTTAGCATAAAGGCTGAAAAGTTAGTGAACAAAACTGTCTTATGCTAAACTAAGCAAACCGTTTTATATCGGAAACAAGAAAGCGATAGAAATTACGTATATTCCAGGTTGTATTCATGTTAGCTAACATCCGAACTCTTGCTCCCCTCCAGGCCACCGCCTTCCTCCTGTGCGGCTTTGTGGTCATGATCGGCAGCATGAGCCTCATCGTCCTGGACTGGATCCACAATGCCACGGCTAGCCCGGACGCACACGCCGACGGCGGACACTAAAGCTCCCATCTCAACGAAACCACGCAACCCAACAAAAAGATCGTAAAAACCTAATGTAAAAGAAGAAAAAAAACTACTTGATGCTCGGCTTTGACTTCCTGAGCGCGGAAACCCTGAACCCCTCCCCCCTCCCCATGCCATTCCAAGAGAATGTATCGAACTCTGTACAGTATACCCTTATAGGCCACAAGATGGCGTTTTACTTGTTTATTCTCGTTATATTGTAACGTTTTTTTCATTATTGTTGTTTTTTTAGTTATGGTACAAACCGAAAAACAAACATTTTGAAGGTGCCTCAAAAAGCAGAGATGAAGTCGTAAAGTAAAGAAAAAATGCAGCTCACGCTCCCGATACAGCGTTTTACGCGTGAGTACGACGGCGGCGGCTGTGACCTCAGAGTTCGGCAACAAGGACGATTAAGTTCCTTCATTTGTTGTTTGTTTTTTGTTTTTTTTACACTTTGCCAAAAACTGTATTTGTTCAGCATCTTTGTATATTGAAAAGCACTTAACTTGTTCAGCACACAAACAAATGTCGGGCCTCCTTAACGCCGCCTTCTCAGTATTCGTGACCTTAACTCACGGTGTCAGCTTTCCTTGTAAAAAAAGTCGACAGAACCTGCCTTTTCTTCAAAAACGCCGACACTGGGACGAGGACTCGTTAAAAATAATAATTACTGTATTTACTCTTTATAACCTGCTGAAGATCTTGTTGGAAAAGCGCGTTTGGCGACGACACTACTGCTTTGAGGTGACTCCGCCTCCGGTTCCACCTCGCCCATACAGGGGGGGGGGGACCGTATTATTACTGTTCTTTATGGGAGAATACTTTGAATCTGACCACAACGCCGTGGTTGTAATATACCTGTTAAACTTGCAACAACAAAACAACAACAAAACCCCGAAAAACCAATCAACGATATTTTGAGTGTTTTTTTTTTTGTTTGCGCAGCTTTTCGAATTGTTCGAATTGAATTGTTTCACAACGAAAGAACTCGACTTTCGACGCGGACTCTTTTTTTTAAAAAAACCCGTCGTGAATCTGTCGGTTTGCACTGTGCTTCCAAAAACACTTAACTCACCAAAACTGTTATTGTCCAACATCTATTTATGGAAGACCGTGAAATCAATGTAATTTAATCTATTTTACTATATTTATATAATATTGTATGTATATATATATGTACATATATATATATATATCTCTATTGAGTTCAACTGTATATAGACGCTTTGTTTTTTTTGTTTTTTTGTTTGTTTTTTTTCATTTTTACAACAATGCATTGGAGCTGTAAATCAAACACTAAAAAATTTGGTGAATTTCAATTCGATATTGAATCGGCTCCGACATACTGGAGACTCATCTCTGTACAGACTGACTGAATTGTCCTACTTGATTGTTCTTGAAAAACTGTGTTACACGTGGAAGCAGTCTCTTTTTCTTTTCTTTTTTTTTTTAAAGCCCCCCTCGAACACGAAACCCCCGGATCAGCAAAAATTGTTCTTCATGCACATCTTTGGTTGGAGAATATAAACGTCAGCCGTCTCTTGACATCAGGAGCGAAGAGGGCTTTGCCCGCCAGTGTTAGACTCTTGTTTCAATGAAACACTATGTATATCCTGTAAATAATGTCCAATTAAAAACAGATAGGGAAGATAAATCTACTGACGTGTCGGCTTCTTCTTTGTGTCGCCTTTCTTTTCGGTTGGTGAATGTGATTTAAGACCTTCTGGGAAGACTCCTCCAGGTCCTGGTGGTGGACTAGTGGGGGAGTTCAGGTCAGGTGACCCATCCAACAGCTATTCACACCCATATGTTCACTTGAAACCTCTGGACCCTCTGACCCCCCACCAAAGTGCTCAAGTTTCAGGGCCTACGAGGTTAAATACCTGAACCCCCCACTAATCAGACCTGAAGAAGCCTCTCAGATGAGACTAGAAACATCTTCAAAAATCTAAACCAGGTGCAGTTCCTTACAATGAAGCTTTTAAAGGTCTGGTCAGAATGCTATCAACCACTAGGGGGCGTTTTGTGCACATTTTGAAGGTTGACACTCACTTTCCACCTGATCACACCATGAATCCTATTTAAAATTCATCCATAAACCTTTACATTTGTGTTAAAACATGTCTTTGGTGTTATTTTTTTTATTTTGGACTCGCAGAATTTATAAATATGGTTTAAGAGGATGTTAAGGAGTTAAAAATCTGATCTGGAAGTCACTTTGAGCCAGAATCTCCAGCATGCATTTAACAGGGAATGAAATAGCTCATCAGACGGTTTTTGAATTATAGTCCACCACAGCAAAGCCACTAGGGGGCGCTGATAATAAACTTTTTGTGGTGAAAAAGCTTTTTAAATGGAGAAAAATAACAAAATCTGTCCTTAATGTTCACATTATGCTTTCATGTATTTAATAATTTTACACTTTAAATAGATTTGTGCACTCTGTATTAAACAATTACTTAAATACACTAAAGACAAATTATATATATATATATATATATATATATATATATATATATATATATATATATCATTTTTTCTTCTCCATTACATTTTCTTATAATTAATAAAGTGCCTTCCACTGACAGAGAATCGTCATAAATGTGGGTTTGTGATTCATTTCCAAGTGCAGAATAAAAGAGAATCTCATCAGACGAGCACAAATTAAACTGTTAAATTAGAAATGAAGCATTTTCTCCTGGGATCACGTTTCTCTGGACGGCGCTGCCCCCTAGTGGCCAACAGTGGACCAACACGTCTGGAGACTTTTTCTCTCTGTTATCTCACACAAATTAAATATTTATATTAAAGATTAAAGGTGATTTGAATGAGTGTACTTTAACATTAATCATGACAGGAAGATACACACTTTTAATCTCAAGTACAACTTTGTACATTCAAGCCTGTAATTGTTTTTCAGTTTTATTTATTACAGTATACCTGTAATCCATGTTAATTTAGCTCATTTAATATTAATTCAATTAATTTAATGTCATTAATTCAACCAAAGTGGAAAGATTTCAGGAAGAGAATGTAGTTTTTTTTTACCTGTAGATGACTCAGTACTCAGACAGAAACACACAGGTGATTGTGATTGGCTGATTAAATATCAATCAGCTTCGGCTTCCGTCTCTGATTGGGCCATCGCTCTCAAGTTCTTATATTTAACATTCAAATTTTGCTTCCAAAAGATGATTTATTTCACCATCAAGATTCAGTTTTACAGTTAAGTTTCCAGTTATTGTAGCAACGTATTTCAGCTCTTGGTTTCATAATGTAATGGATTTCAGCTTTCTGCCAGTTATTAATTCAGTTTCTCTTTTTAAGGAAAGCATCCTGGCTTTAAGACATCTATATTTTTAGCACATGTCAGCATTCCCCCCCTTTTTCTGCAGGAATAGCATTTTTTTTAATGCTTCTCCTACTGCGACAAGTCAAACCGTCTCCAGTTCAGGAACTTATTTATTCATAAACCCGGTGACGTCACTCCCAGGACGCTCTCCATCCAGTCAACCTGAGGGCTAATTAGCCAGATTAGTTGTTAACACCTCAGTCAACAGTCAGTCTGGGCACGAAGAAGCTTTAACTGGAGGGGTTGCCATGGCAACTGGTGTCAGATTGTTGTGGCTGACCCGAAGCGACAAGTACAGGTTTGTGTTGTATATATATATATATATATATATATATATATATATATATATATTTTAACAGCCTATTGTTGATGTAATTCATGCAGGCGTTTTCACTCTAAGTCCGGTATCTCTCTCTGGGAGCCCATTGTGTCCACAAACATCACAACGCCACTCATTGTTTCACCAGAACCAACATCACGTCTTCAAAGATCTAAAAGCGGAGCGTTTCCTTCCTCCGTGTGACGCCTCTAACAAACACACAGCAGATCAGGAAGCAGCTATTTTATTTCACTACTCTCTGGATACTTTGCACAGATCGTGTTCATCCATTGACATTTCATACAGGCCGCCTCCCCCTTCCCTCCACTCCTCCTCCTCACAATACAAACTCACTGCTGATTGGCCGTCCCCACGTTAGCGTCTCCTCAACCAATCAGGGCCCTGATTACAATCACACTCATCAGATTCCAGCCCTTAATTGAACCACTGAGATTAATAAAGGCAATGCACTGTTCTTTAAACTAGGCTTTCATCTGAAATATTATATAATAATTTTTTTTTTTTTAAAAAAGAACATTGACAATATTCAATTAATAAGCTATGCGATCAGGATGGCGTTCAGGAGGAATTCTTCGTACCAGCCGGCACCCTGGAAGAGGCTCGCCGCTGCATGAGCTTATGTCATTCGCTGAGCGTTGCATCTTCAGTATCCACTCCCCCCCTCCCCCTCCCTCCCTCCCCCACGCTACCCTGCGCTCCTTACAGTAGTTCCCCCAAGTCACATGATCTATGCAAAATAAAGGGCTCTTGCATTACAATTTCTGATTGGGTCTTTTTTTTTTTTCTAACAAAATATGAAAATCTATAGAAAAAATCTTCATTCAATAAAAGGTAGAGATATCAAAAAAAAAAAAAAAAAAATGTGGCTCTCCGTTGTATTTCAGTTTGGAGGCTCAATTCCAGCTAGGAGGAAATTGCACTTGAGCAGCTGAACGGGTCTGTGAGGGCTCCGCCGCGCCGGCAGCAGGGCGGCTTCTCTTATTTCTTGCGGGCGTGCTTGTATTTGTCCACGTAGGCCTTCACCAGGTTGGCCACCTTGCTGGAGTTCACCTCGCCACTCTTGCTGTGACACACCTGAGGGGAGGAAACGGTCATATTTACAGCAAATATAACCTTAGAGGCTTTATTGGGAGTGATATTCTGAGTCTTTTTAAACTTTATAATAGATAAAAAAAATTGCACAAGGACTAAATTTAACAGCGTACTGGAGTAAAAGAACAACAATGTGTCTATTTTCAGGTGAAAGATGAAAGCCTGACAGGCATAGCAACTGTAACCAAGGGGGGCGGGGCTAACAGAGAATTGTTACCTTCTCTACCGCTTTGCGGACAATCTCCTTGTACTCCTCCTTGGTGATTTCCTTCTTTTGGTAATAGGGTTTGATGGCTGTCTTCACTTCGTTGACGGCTTTCTCCTGGATCTGTTGTTTCTGAAGCGGAGAGGAGGAGAGAGGTTGACAGGAAACGCCGTCACAAAGCACTTCCTGGAAAGGTTGATCTGTGACGGAGCGGCGCGTTACCTTTTCTTTTTTGGAGCTGTCCGCCTTGTGATGCTGGCCGTGCTGAGTCGTAGAGGATGGCAGCACGTGGCTGAGTACCGACAGGCCGTGGGTCGCCATGGTAACACCAGCTTTGGTTGAGGTGGGAAGAAGGCCAGGTTTCCCATAACCCCCTATTGTATTCATCTAAGGTAAAACCAGAGAATTGTTATTTCCACTCCTTCACATCTTATTTATGTATATTAACGGATATCAGCACACCTGTGTCGTGTAGCCATCAGGCTGAGCCGCCGCCGTCTGGCTGCCTTGATGCATGGGTGGAGGCGGCGGGGGAGGCGGCGGGAGGCCCTGGGCTCCGACGGCGGGCATCTGAAGCAGTGGCACGCTGGAGTGGAGGTGCACGGGGACCTGAGGGGGCATGGCGTACGGCGCCGCCGGCTGCAGGCTGACCGGGAGGGCTCCTCGCTGGCCCTGCATGGGGTAGTGATGCTGCAGGACGTTCAGCTGAGGAGGGGCCGCGTTCATCACGGGCACGGGGGCGTTACCCGGGACCGCCTGGGCAGCAGGCTCGCCCTTAGGGGCATCTGAAGAAGAAGAGAAACTACATTAGGGGTTTGATTTAACGTGCTGCATATTTATTCATGAATAGAGATATTAAATTGATACATGACTCATGCCATTAACGGTCAAACAAGTTGCCTTTTTCGCATTAATACATAATATGGGAGTAACACAACCGTGATAATTTAAAAGGAATAAATTAACAACTTCCTCTTTCCTCTCAGACGTCCAGAAGGTAAATTAACATATAAGCCTCAAAGAGAACATTAAACACCACGACTACTGCTCGTATTTTAGAGGGAAATTTAGCTGATTAATGACTTGCTGTTTGCTCCTCATTTCCTCTCACAGTGGTGATAAACACCTGAACAGCCTGCTTTTAGTTACCGAGGAGGGTTTTTACCTGCTGCTGCTGCCGTTGGCTCCTCTTCCTGCCGGTTCCAGCCTCCCGGTCCTCCTCGCTCCCTCTTAGAGTAATAATCCTGAACGTCTGCGGGTAGCGTCCTCCTGACAGCCCAGCTGGATGCCGATGACCAGCCTGACCGGTCCCGCATCGAGTCTCCCGAGTCAGACTCGTTCCTCCGGCCGCCGCCGCGGTTCTCGTTGAATCGGCTGTACGCGTCATTCCCTGAATTGTTTCCTGTACCTGAGAAGTTGTTTCTGGGCCAGCGGCTGTCGGAGGTTTCCTCCTGCTGGCCGTAGAAGCCGCGGCTCCCGCCGCCGCCCCGTCCTGCACCCCGGCCCCGGTCGAACCCTCCGCGACCGCCCCGGCCCCGTGACTCCCCTCTGGTCCCGCCACTGTTGCGGTCTTCCCAGCGTGAGCCGCCACCGAAGCCAGAGTCCCGGGTCTTGGCGTCCCCTTCGCGACTCTTTTCCGTCACCCAGTCGGGATTCTCCGACCAGGTCTGGCGTTCAGGGGAACTTTCTGCAGGCACACCGTTTTCAAAGCGCCCAGCGCCTCCTTGATGCCTCCGTCCCTCTGTCCCGGTCCCGGTCCCCTGCCCGGACCTCCAGCCGCCCCGACGCTCCTTCCTCTGGGGAGACTGCTCTCTGGAGGCTGGCCGTTCAGGGCTAGGCCCTCGTCTGTAGGACCTTGTCCTGGATCTGGATCTGGATCTGGATCTTGATCTAGACCGAGACCTGGACTTGGACCTAGAGCGACTCCTGGATCGCCTCCTCCTCCTCTCACGACTGCGTTCTCTCCTGGAATAGTCTCTGTCGCCGTCCCGGTCCCGGTCCTTTTCTCTGCTGCGAGCTCTGGACGAGCGGCTCGACGGCGGGCTGCCGTCACGTTCTCGAGACCGCGAGCGCCGGGATTTCTCCTGCTTGGCTTCCCTCTTCGGCGACCAGGTCTCGGTCGGGGAGTGGAAGCGAGAGCGCCGCTGCCTGCCGTTCTTCCTCTCCTGACTCCTTTCTCTCTCCTGCTGCTCCTTGTCGCTCTCGACCTTGACCACTTCGCTCGCGGAACCGGGAGGTTCTGCAGAAGCGGCACTCTCCTTCGGTAGATCTAAGCTGGGACTGTTGCCATGGTCACTCGTGGGTGAGCTGCAGTCCATGGGGACAACTTCAGTGTCGTCTTTGGATGGACCGTCCTCATCCTTGGTGGCGTCCCCGGCGCTGCAGACTACGGGATGCTCGAGTTCAGATCCAGACGTTTTTACATCCTCAGAAGCTTTGGATCCCGGGAGCTTATCCTCCGATTCTCCGGCGGAGGGGGATGCGGGCTGAGGGGAATTCTCACCCGATTCAACCATCGCTTCCCTTGAAAAGGTTTCCTTGGTGGCTTCCTCGGTCTCCGCACTGACGTCCTGCTCGTCGCAGCGCGGAGACATCAGGTTGTCCAGCAGAGCAGAGTCAGACGGAGACGGGGAAGCTCTTTTTTCAGAGTCAAAGGGTGAAGGTGAAGCCCCCTTCTCAGAGTCAGACCGGGAAGGCGATGGTGATGGGGAAGCCCCCTTCTCAGAGTTATAGGGTGAAGGTGAAGCCCCTTTCTCAGAGTTATAGGGTGATGGTGAAGCCCCCTTCTCAGAATTATAGGGTGACGGTGAAGCCCCCTTCTCAGAGTTATAGGGTGAAGGTGACGCCTCCTTGTCAGAGTCAAAGGGTAAAGGTGAAGCACCTTTCTCAGAGTCCTTTTCTACAGAGGAAACAGGGCTTGCTGGCTCTTCTTCCTCCTCGTCCCTCTTGGTCTGGTCTCCCAGAGAACATGAACCGGGGCTGTTAGGAGCCGAGTCCGAGGAGGGACAAGACGGGGCATCGTCTCCCTCCTCTCGTTTGGGTTCACGTTGGTTGGATTTTTCCTGAGTCTCATCGCTGTCCTGTCCCGCATCGTTACACAACGGTTCAGCACCGCCGGGCTCATCAGCAGAGTTGAACCCGTCCTGGTCTTCGTTGAGGCTCCCTTCAGCATCCGACTGCTGCTGCTTTGAGTTGTTCAAATCCTGATCAGTTTTGTCTTCTTCCTCCTCCTCCTTCTCCATGTTGTCACATCCGTCACCCTCCTCCTCCTCCTCACTTGCCGCCGGGCTGTCGACGACTTGGGGAGATTTTTTTTTTCTCGCCGTGGCTTTCCGTTTCCCGCCGGCCTTTCGGTTCGTTACCCGTTTGCCCTTCCTCTTGGCCGGCGCCTGAGGAGTCCTGCCCGGCTTGGCGGCCTGGCCGGTGGACGAGTCGGAGTCTGAGCTGGACTGCGGCGGCGATGATGGGTCGGAGGCGGGAGCCTCCTCCTGGGATTTGCTGTTGCGTCCGGACCGTCTGGATGGTACGGACTTGGCCTCTTTGGTGGGAGCTTTGGAGGTCGAAGCTCGACCGCCTCTCTTCTCTCCTCCTTTGGGACACGTGATGGCGCAGACGACGCCCTGAAACACTGTGGGAGAGAAAACCACATAAGCAAGGCCCCATAGTACACATACAACCAACCCTCAAACCTTTTAAATTAGAAAAAACACATTTGGAAATCTATCAAATTATCTTTTGTTAGTTAAACTGCCATTTATACTACATAAAAAAAAGAGACTCACCAAAATGACCGGGGCCCAACACTGAACTGGAGGTGAAGGGAGATGGAAACGGACTATGGCTCCAACCAGTGGGATGGAAATCCTGCCTGTAAAATCAAAAATATACATATAAAAAAACACACTTTAACAACTTGGCTCAAAGTTTAGTATTTAATGAGCTGGTCGTTGGGATTCGTCTACCTGGAGGCGCCGTTAGCGGGGAGGGGAGCGGCGGGAGAAAGCCACGGACAGTCCTGCACCTGGGGTTTGCAGTGTTTGAAGGCGGTGTCGTACGGTATGTCCTCCGCCAGCCACACCGGCTCTGCACTGGAAGGAGATGAGAGGTTTTAAATGAAGAGCTTCCCAATGTTAGTTTGGATATTTTGAAGCTGAAGTTTGTGTGTTATTGTGCACCTTAAGTGAATCCAGAATAACCCTCTAACACAAATGGAGGATCGCGTTTGATGGGAGGTAAAATCATTGTTTTTGTCAATGTAGTCTGGTGGCTTTAAGGAGATATTAGAGAATATGTGGGTGTATTGATTTTAATCAGTGGAGCATTTTTAAAGATGACTATGATACGAGTGTTGCTGCTGCTCCTGTCCACAGCTGGCTTTGCTCTCTTGCAGGTAATATACTGAATATGGGTATGAAACCATCCCATAACCCCTGAAACTCTACAAAATATATCCAAAATAAGATGCTGCTGATTTACTTTGGTTACTTAAATCGTGTCAATATTTGACACTGAAGGGAAAACTACACACTTGCTGGGAGGCCCAGCAGGAAAAATGAGACCAGTAGTCCAGCAGGGGGCTTTCTTAAAATACACTGCCCCCCTGACCCGTTGCCCTCTCTGTAAACTGGGCTACTGTAATCCTCTTTGGTGAGGTGAAAGGCTGGAAACTACCAAGCCCAGCAACTAGTGAGCATCTAATTTCAACTTTTTTTCGTCACAATTAATGGTGATCCAGCGAGTCACCAGAGGGAAGAGTGACTTACATGTCCTGAGTCGATGTCGTTAATGAGATACAGGGAGACGGTGACAAAGTGCAGCACTCAGTTCCTCTCACCTGGAGGGAAAGAAACACATTAAACACAGATGAGACTCAACGCTGAGGAACGTTACACCAAAACGCTTAAAAGGAAGTGAGCACGGCACCTTTTTCCTGCTCAGTGAGGAGGGGTCGTCGTCGTTACCTGGAAGAAAGACATTCACGTTGTTCACACAATGCGAGGAGGTCAAACACGAATATCTGGAGGCCGACGGGTGTTTACATACATTTCCTCACAAGACCTTTTGTTTTGGCGTCTGCCGTCCTCTCCACCTTTTGCCGTCTCAATCTTCTCGCATGTTTACTTCTGAAAAGAAAACAACACCGTAAAGTTGATTGCCCCCAATCAATGATTCAGTAGATCTCAAGTATTTCCTCTAATCTCTGTAAAGACCTTTGAGTCAACTTTACGATCCCACAAATAAATAAAGCGGACACTCACTTGAGACAGACTTTTTGTTCGGGGTTTCTACAGTTGCAACTCTCAGCTTCAGGTGCAGTTGCTCGTTTCCTCACGGGAACCTTTTAAACCGCAAATGACACAAACAGATTTAAGTTTGGTGCCAAAAAAACAGTTCCTGACAAAGAGGTCAGTCGAGGTGACGCTGCTTAATTCAAATAAACGTTTGCTATGCTGTTCCAGGATATCTGATGAAGTCACTCAGTTTTATTTTTGTATCCATCTGAGAGAACGACGCCATCCGCGATGGATTAACGAGCGGACTAGAGGCAACAGGACCCCGCCGGGAAACTGATCTCAGACCACATCAAGGGAAAATATGGGAAAAAGCAGACTGACCTCCACACAGCTGAGATTCCCGTCCCATCTGTAAACATTGGTGAAAGGTCTTCTGTCCACCGGGCAGGAAGGAGACATCTGCAACTTTAAAAAGGAAATAAATGGCTTTAAAAAACTGGCCTGAATGCTCTACTGGCTTTTTCCACTCAGATATAAATTATAATCTGCAGGAAACGCACTTAATTCTAACTTGAGCATTTAAAAAATATATCTTCAAATTTAATTAAATTATCTGGCACAGAAAGGGCCAATAATCAGTAATAGGCTTAAAAAGTCATAAAACAACAAAGTAAGAAAAAATAATTAACAAAAGTGGTTGAATTTATTGCTTAAAAATAGTTTCTAAATTGTTTATAAGCCACATAGATGAGTTCTAACTATGCTGTGAATCCAGACGGACCCACCACTGCTTCACAACTTTATTATCATGATACATTCTGGGAAAAGGAAAGGGGTAAATGTAGCAGCGGGGAGCATCACCTCTGCCCACGTGAGGAGACATCTGAGGCAGAAGACGTGGCAGCAGCTGTCGGGCATGGCGAGCTCGCCTCCAGCCAGGACGCCCAGGCAGATAGGACACCGCTCTGCCTCCTCGCCGTCCGTCCCATCCGGCGGGCCCTGGCCGCCTACACACACACACACACACAAACACACATCCGAGTGTATAAATATTTAATGACTCAGAGCCGATGAAAAATAAAGCTACACTCAGATATGCATGGATACACTGCGACTGATGGGTGTTCATTCAACATGGTGTACATCATTGTGTTGTGTGACGTCTCACCACTTCCAGCTCCCGTCATGTCCGCCCTGAGCTCTCCCGATCACCACTACCACACAGACACGGAGAGAAGAAGGAAGTCGGCACCGTTAATGCATTTACGTACACCACGTCACACGACTAAAATATCCTGAATAACGGCGAGACACACGAGAAATGACGGCTGGACTGGTGTGATTATATTTCCAATGCATTGGAATTTACAGAACACGTGTGGTGTGATATTCTAGATGAGCTGAGGTTGTAACGCAACATTCTACCTATTACACTACAGAGAAAACTGAATAGGAAAAGAAACATTTTTCCAATGCTTCACAAAAGCTGCAGCCACTGCAAGCCAGACGTGGATGAGGCAGCAGAAAACAGATGAATGGTATTGATAAATTGTCTCAGCTTTTAATCCTCCAGAGTAGAATTAACTTTCAGACGAATAGAGGCCAAATCACTCAAGCTCAGTTTTCATGAATTACCAGTCGAGCTTGAGACTGTAAAAATGTGTGCAGACAGAAATGTTCACCAGACTGTCGACATGGGGATGATATGAAAATGTCATGTCATGATTATCCCGGCAGAAATAGTCAAAATATTCGCCAGATAATCATCAAAATATGCTTAAAACTTAAAAATTAAACACACTGGCATCACTTACAATAATGATATTGCTTCATAATTAAAAACAATCTTAAATTAGGCTAAATTTAGGCTCTGTTTTTCACATCTCTACCATAACAGCTTTTGCAAGTCACTCATGATGACATTCAGAGTCTACAAATGAGTGAAATTACAACTTAGTATCACTATTAGAGGTCAACCAACGGTGGATTTTAAAAGGCCTAGACCATAAATATATAAATAAACACTCGTCACTATAATACCACTTGTCAGCTTGCTGGAAAACCACGATAGCGTCAGCTTGTAAAACATCCTGCCTGACTCGTCGGCCAAACTTGTTAATCAATCAATCGATCGAAATAATGATATGTATGAGAATAGCAGTAAGAAGTTGATCCCTGATGATCCGATGTGTGCTTACATCAGCAAGTACCAACCAATACCATCCATCAGTCAGTCAGTCAATCAATAAGGCTGCAGAGAGCCAGAGGAGGCCGTGAGCTCATCTTTTGAACGATCAAATACGTCAGCATACGGAAGTCAGATACTTCAAGAGAAATCAACTTAGTTTCAGTATCACATATCCAGCTGATCTCTACTGCTAATGATAGTAGTTAGTAGTAAAACCATTAGTTTATAGTCCATCGACTGAAAATGAATAAAACATTTGAATCCTGATGAGACAATCTGATCAAAACACATCAGTTATTTTTACATAAACACATGAAACGTATTTGATAAAGAATATGAAGACCGTAATATCAATTAAGACCAAGAGCTGAACATTACAGCTGAAAGATAAACTTGCTAGCAAATATATTATGACGACAGTTTCTGAAATTAAACACGTTCACAGCTTGAGATTTTTATAAATAAAACTATTAACTGTTTACAAAGAAATCATCCATCAACAAATTCTACAATGGGTACAACAGAAATCATCTTTACTTGTCTGAATTATGTAATGTCTTTAAATTAGTTTTTATATTATATGTTCTGACTCATTCTTTGTTTAGCAACAATGACAGACAAGTGGCCTTCAATCAATCAATATATCAATCAATCAATCAATCAGCTACTGACGATTTGTGATCAAGTCATTTGTTATTTTTAACTAACTTAATTGTTATATTTATATATATTTGGAGCCATGGTAACCCCCCCCTCCAAAGACCCAGCAGACCATAAGACTGTAGCTGTCCAGCAGTTGAGCAGGAAGTCTTGAGATTTAAACCTGGACGTTAGATCTGATCCGGAACCAGTCTCGGCCTTCACAACCACTTTCATTATGACGATCTTAAAACTTGTCTACAGTGACTCGGATCAGATCCTAAATAAAAAAAAACCTAACGTTTCATTCCTTACACACCTAAAATAAATCACGTCGGCGCTTATTATGAAACTGTCATCTAACTGCCGGCTAACTTAAGCCTCCACCGACAGTTAGCCTGCGATTAAATGTTCGCGTTAAATTAGCTGATTCATGTGATTACATATCAATTCACCAGATGATTCATTGTGTGTATGAAAAAAACCCGCTGCTGTGTTTTTGTTGTTGTTGTTGGCCTGGACCCCCGGAGACGCATACAAAAAATAGCAGCAACTTGTTCAACCAGTGCCAACACGACGATGACAACATGATTGTTGTTTGGTTAGCCGCACAGCTAACGCTAGCTTGTAACACCGCTACCTGAGAGGAGGGCTAGCCTGGCTAGTTGTTAGCACGGACGGAAGCAAACACGGGCTAAATAGTTGCACATATTTACACGACGGCTGCACTGAAGGTCACAAGTTAGCTAGCTAGCTAGCCAGTTAGCTCAGCTGGCTAGCAGCGAGCGAGCGTAGCTGAAAGCTATCTGAACAACAGCACCTGCTTACGTCGCTTCTAGCCCGCTAGCTTGTTAGCTCGTAGTTAGCTAGTGGCAAGGTCGTTACTCACCTTTTAGCGCCGCAGCGGTTTGTTTGCGCACCTAGTGAGTTGTTTAGGCGTCCAAAACTGCGGCTATGAAATGCCGACGAATCGCACTATCCGGGTGTTGTTTTTGGCTAATAACGGAGCGTAGCTTTCAGAAAGTCTCAGCCACATGTCTCGCGGTCTGGCTGAGAGTCGGTGCAGCTGGCGCCCCCTACCGGAACCACAGAGCATTACACACTTCGTTTAAGTTTAGTATTTGCCCAATAAGTTTTTAATTAATTAATAAAACAATATTGTGTTGTATATAAATACATTACATTTTTTCATGTATTAATAAAACTATATTATTTCAAATAAATATATTTTCTAATTAGAATTGTATTACAATGTTTAAATTAATTAATACAACTATATTATTTTAAATAAAAATATACATATATTGTCATATAAGAATTGCATTAAATATTTTTAATTCATTAATAAAACAATAAAATTTATAATTAAAAAAAAATATATATATATTGCACATTAGAATTGTATGATTGATTGTATGTATTTTTATGAATGAATAAAACCTTTTAAATATACAGTATATATGCATATTAAAATTGCATTACATTTTCATTAATTTATAATACAATATATTTTAAATATATACATATTTGCATATGAGAACATTTATTTATTAATTGATTAATTAAAAAAAAAATCTTTTTACAATAATACCAGATATAATTTGGCACACATGCCAAATCAAGTCTCCACTCTTTCATTTTTTATGATTATTTAAATAAACATGTTCTGAGCACATTAGTCCAAAATCCCAGCCCCCATCAAAGACACCATGAGAGATCCACATCTAGGTCTGTCCAGTCCAAGACACCACTAAGATGTTTTCACTTCTTTTCATTTGACCTGAGGAAGAACACCTTCATCGGTTTAAATGCATTTTTCATGGAAGAATTATTTTACTTGAGAAGGAAATGAACCGGTATGAATAATGAAATGAATGATGGCTGAATTCCATTTAGCTGCTTTGATTTCAGGCTCCTGGTACTGTGGATGCTGGCTCGCCATCACTCTCACTGGAGCACTTGAACGTAACAGACAGCCAACGTGTGATTATGAACACCTGTGCTTTTCCTACAACAAATTAAAAAAAGAAAGAAGTGATTCGATCTGATTTGATCGTTCTGTGCCGAGTAGAAGTTGCAGAATGATGGATGGATGTCATAATATTGGGTTATAATTGGTTGGTTCCAGCTGATGTAAGTGTGCATCATATTCTGTTTTCCAGGAAGAAAAAGATTGGATTTTTGTATAAAATAATATATGAATGAAAAAGGTGCATAATATGAAAGTCTTTTGATGAATCCAGAAAGTTCTCTGTAATGTCAGATTAAATACAAAATATGTTTAGGGAGCCGGGGGAAGCGGAGCGCTCAGTAAAGTCATTAAGAATTCAATTACGGTGAAAGGAACGAGCCAAAAGGAACATGTCCAGCGGTGTCTGCAGAACAAAAGCTTCGCCAGCAAACGGAGCTTGTTAGGTTATAATCAGACACGAGGGCGGTTTGAAGTCCCGACTACCAACCGTGAAAACTGAGAGCTGAATATTAAAAACACTGGCATCCGTTCAGACGGCTCTTTCGGCAGCAGCGGGGAGCCCGGATCCAACAGGAAGAGGCTCCCCTCTCGTTTTTAATTTATTTAAAAACGTCTCTATAAAAGTGGTTATTGCTCCAATAATTAAATGATTTCAGGTGAGTGTGGTCAGGTCTGTATTCGAACGTCCAACAGGGACAAAGGCTGAATATTTCAACTGTGTATTCAACACATTTATCAAGTGTTTTATCCAGAAATTTAAGCTCAAATATTAAAACCATTTATCCGTTAGGGGCATCTTCATACAAATGGACAGTTCACCCATTCAAAACTTAATATTTACCTTTAAATTTGAGCCATTTCAACCATTTATCGTGACTTTTAGTGAAGTATTTTAATGCCTATAGTTTAAGCAAACGGTAAACTGTTCAGATTCTCCTCTCACTTCCTCATTTTAATGCAATCAGTTATTGAGCTACTCCACAACCTGCTGGAAGTTTGAATCACTGCTCTGCATCAGCTTCATGTGCTTTGACGGACAGGAAACGTGGGAGAAATGTGTTGTTTTTTGGGGGAGGAAACTCATAAAATAAAGAAACAAGCGTGAAAACCAAAAGCAAAATGTTCAGTGTTTTATTTAAAAACTATAAACAGTCACCAAAGTAAATAAAGCCAATCTCTAACAGACTGTTAGGTCTATGTATAGTCACACATCCTACTGACACCGCAGAAATGAGGATGGTTGGGTTCGCCCTGGTCAGATGCTAATACGACAGGCAGTCATAAATGTTACACAACACACGGTAGAGAGGACAGTCTGAGGACGTGAGCCGGAATGTGGCATGGTATTAAGAATGAAAAAATAGTACAATAAAACTCCACACTATATTAAGATAGAAAAAAGTAGTGAAGAAAATATCATACCTGCACGTAAAGCAAAGAACACAGGAGAAAACCTGTATAAAAACTCCATGTATTTAAACCAATTTACAAATACAAAAAAATTTGGGTACGCGCACTGTTGCACGTACCATGACAAAACGCTTACAGTGGATATATGTTACTTGTGTGTGTGTCTGTGTGTGTGTGTGTGTGTATGTGTGCGAGTTGAGGGAAGGACGTGTGAGGGGAAGAGGAAGGGAGGAGAATACCTTCAATATTTTTTTTTCTTCTACAAAATGACATGAGATATATTATTCCATACTCTTTCAGCCAGCAAAATGAGTTCTACAAGGTATTATAATACAAAAAATGTCACAGTTCCACAAAAAACTGTTTTTACCCCCTCCCTAAGCTTTACAGCATCAGTACCTTTGCAGAATTATTTACAGGTTTTTAAGTACATTCATCCACTGCTGAGTATAGAATCACATTAGATACAAGTGACCAGGGATCATAGAAAAGCAAAAAAAAAAAAAAAAAAAAAAAAAAAAGACAAAAAAAAATAAACAAAAAAAACCCAACATACTACTTTAAATTCTACCAAAGTAATGCTTCTATTACTCCACAGAGCAAGTTCTCCAGTGGCTGCATCGGCATGAAAGAGGATCTTCTTTATATATATTCACAACATATTTACAAGATTCTTTTTCATTAATTGTAATGGTATTCATTTCAATAATAAATAAGTGAAAATATATTGACTCAAGTAAGAAAACCAAGCTACCAAGTTTCTAAAGAAAAAAAAAATGTATCTGCGCCAGTTGCCAGCTGAGTCCTCCTCCACCCGACCCTGTGGGACGCCGACCACAGCCCCGCCCCCCCGTTGCCCAATCCGTACTCTCCTTCAGTCGACCGCCACTCACTCCAACGCACACATCAGTTCACGGGACGAAGAGGAAAATTAAAATAACAAAAAAACTTAAAACAAAATGTGCTCATGTTTGGGGTATCGTAGTCGGTGGAGTCCCTCGGGGGAAGCAGTCTGAAAGAGCTCCCCCTGGTGGGCAGCTGGTGAAAGACCCCGTGGCAGTTTTTCTTTTCTTTTTTGTGTGTGTGTGTCTGTGTGTGTGTAGGTGGGGAGGGCGGGGGGTTTGAACACAGGTCAGCGAGGAAGGAGGTGAGGGATAAGAGGGGGGGTCGGAGGGCACCAGGCGCGGCAGAAGGAGGGTCTTCATTCCGGTTCCCGCCCTTCGCTTCCCCCCCCTGCAGACCCGCTACGGCTCACCGGTGGCTTCCACCTCTCGTCACAGGAGGGGGGGGGGTTGTAGAGGTTGTCCTTTTGGCGTTAAGCCTGGAGCGATCGCGTCAGTTCGTAAAGGCATTTGGCGAGCGTGGTGGAAACCTCCATGTTACTTAGCGCGAGCACAGAGAGGTGCGTCTCATGCCTTTTTACCAACCTGAGAGACGAGAAGCACAACGTAAGACAAGTCTTATCCAAAACACCAAGAAGTGATCAAAATGACTGGTTTATTACACGTATTGGATTGCATTATTATTAAATTTGTCCATACTCTTTATGGCATCAAAAGCCAAACTTACATGCGACCACAGTCCGAGTGCTTGGCGATGTTCTTTAACGTTAAGGCAGCAGTTAGTCGTATGTGTTTGGTCACTGGTCCCTCCTTCTCGTCCTGGGAGAGGAAACAACAAATACACCCCACTTTTAGAGAGCAAGTTCAGAAGGAGTGACAGTTGAAGACAAAGTCTTCTTGCGCACTTTTGTCCCCCCCCCAAAAAAATGATGCATCACTTCCAAACAAGGATGGAGCAAAAAAAAAAAAAAAGCTTCCGAGCAGCTGACGTCCACCTATGAGCTTTTCATACAACAAGTCATGTGTGTGTGTGTGTGGGAGTTTTAAGAGTTTTAAAGGGGCCGGCCTCGCTCTACTCACAGTGAAGTCCCTGAAGACCAGGTTTCGAGAGCCTCGTCGAAGGGCCATGAGAGCTGCGCTCGGGTGATTCACGATCGCTTTTGGTGCTCGCGGTGTCGGAGTACTGCCTGCCGCCGGCGGAGTCCTGAGTGACACAACGAGCACACACAACACATTAATGCTATTTGTTTGATTCCGTCTGTTGAAAGGAGTTCAACACAATGAAGAATAAAGTGTCAGTCATCACATGTGAAGATTTAGAGAAAGGCGTATTTACTGGGAAGAAGTCTGATTGGGACTTTGCGCCTGCTGCTCCTCTAGTTTGAGTCCAGCCAGCAAAGCATCTCGAGAACAGTGCTTATCCTAGAAAACACACAGTGGATAGCATTCAGATCAATGTGTACACGTTACCGTTGTAATGGAACTGTAGAGAGCAATAACTGAGCAAAAAGATAAATCCCCTGTAAAATATGTCACCATATACCGGCCAAAACAATGGCGATTAACAAAATATTATCCCGAGAATTTTAAACTCTATACTATATTTGTTTAAAAAAAAAATGTCACGAAAACATACTGGAATAACTTTACATTTTGCTGAGAAACAAATTTTCTTATTTCAACATCCTTTTTAGGGAAAACAATCTAAAATACAGTAATCAAAAGTCATGAGATCTCCCTGTGAAAATCCTTTTTTCTTTTTTAATCTGAACATCTTTGATACTTCCTGTATTTTTTTAACTCATGTTGTATTTAAACTTGTGTACCATGATCGTGAACTACACAGCTTTTTCAAGTCAGTTGTGATGATATTCACGAGGATGTAAATGTTTCCTATCCTGCGATATGATCTAACATGGTCCCGCCCCTCAGAGAAAGTGGGCGGAGCCTTACCTGTAGATGTGTGATGAAGGAGAGTCTCTGCCGGGGAAACGCTTCACACCCCTCCCATTGACAGTGGCCTGCATACACATCCTTCCCACCGTGTTGCGTTGCCGCGTGGTAAAACACCCGAGACGGCGTTTCAAACCACCTGGAGGAGAGAGGAGAACAGATCATCAGCGGCGGCTCTACGGCGGCTCGGCTGAGGACGGTGGTGATTGGTCCGTCTCCGAACGCGTACCGTTTACAGGACTGCCACAGACACTTGAAGTTCTGCCCTGCTTTCCTGCTCTGCTCCGGCGGCGCCGCAGGGGTTTGCTGTGCTGCGAGGTGAGGGCTGTGGTTACCTCCTGGAGCAGGCTGGGATAGCGGGGGCGGGGTAACTGTAGGCTGCGGGGAGAGTTGGAAAGAAAAATGAATGGATAGAAAACATCTAAAAAATGTTCAATTAACCCAAAGAAAAACCGTTGGCTGAGAAGTAACCGAAGCCTGTCTATCGGCATGAGTTGCTCTCTCAGAAGCTTTGCTTTAGGAGGTGAGTATCGGTGAGAGCCACATGGTCTTAACTGGCTTCACCTTCTTTACGTCCAAACATCAGGTGTTGTTGCTGTAAAGCCCAACACACAAAAACAACAATGGAAGGAGAACAGAGTTTCTTTTACAAGACTCTTCAAGCTTTTAACTCGTTTTCACAAGACAAATTATTAATTTAAAACAAATTTCACAGACCATCTTCAGTGTAAACAGAGCTGCCAGCCAAACGGTCATCTACTTAATTATGTCCAGCCAGAAACTTAATCATATTCATTTGATTCTGATAAAAGGATCAAGTATCAACAAGTTCTCATTCCTGTCTGTTTATATCATCCCTGCACACACAGCACACACACACACACACACACACACACACACACTATATGAATGTGTGCAGTCAGCTGAGATGTGATCCTCTTCTTTGTTTGACAAATATTAACAATTTCATGACAAAACACATTAAGAATTGCATTGAATGCACAGGCAGGATGATGACATCCTCATTAAATGAGCTACTTGAGAAACCGCTGGTGCAGCAACTCCAATATTGTATAGAAGAAGCACTAAAAGTCTACTGGAAGCGCTGAATATTCCCTCGACGACACACAGACAGCTCATGTCAAAAGCAAAACGTACAGAAAGATAATTCATTCATTGATAAACCTCGCAGCGAAGGTGTCGAAACACCAAAATAAATCAGTCAGGATGTGTGGTTTTAAATATGCATAACTACTAAGAGGTTAAAATCCATAGGAAGCCCGGTTCTGCTTTAATTATTCAGTACGTTAACAATCGTAGACAAACCCATTAAAATATGCATGAATACAGATCAGTGCGAATGATGGAATGGAGCCATTAGAATGTGCCAGAAGCTGCCAAATTCGGGCTTTTACTGGCCAAACTCATTCTCCTCCGGACCCCCGTGTCTGGCTGCTCCGTATCCTCGTGGAAAGCCAACAGTAGACACACTTCTGTTATTTGAGTCAGTCTGATGACTTCCACACATCATCACATTACTGTCTACTGCGGCGTACCAGAGCATACTTAAATCAAAGAAGTGGCCATATATGGTAATGCAAATCATTATTCTAGTCAACCTGCAGTCAACACGCAAACGTGGCAGCGTCTCAATCAGCCCTAAATCACACACACCACCTTCCATCTCCTACACGGACTGTCGTTTGAGTGCTAACCAGATATCAGAGCTGCAGAAATGAGAAACGCGTTGTACCAGCAGGTACACGACAACACACAGCATGGCTAGGAAAAGCATGGAGCGCCGTGGGGAATACATTTTACTGTCTTTTGTGGAATCGCGCTAAAACCTCAAAAATTGGCACAACACCAAACAAAAATAAATGTCCGTATAATCTTCTCTCAGTGCTTAACTGCCAAAGGAGTACTAATGGCCGTTCCAGGCTTCCCTCGCTGTATTCTCAACAGTCTCTCTGCAGGTTTTACTTCTCTGTCTTCCACAGCCAAAGACATTAGCAACTCATTAAGACGGAGGGGAGGCACTGAATGGAGGAACCAAGCAGCAGTTTCTGCTCTCATAGTACGGGGGGAAAAAAATATCTTGAATTAAGTTACAACGTGCCCTACATAAAACTGGGTGCCAAATAACCGTCAACTGAGACCACAGAGCAAAAGCACCAAATACATCTTCCAGCTGTTAGATTTGGTGTAAAATGTTTGAGCGGATTAAAACATGCATTTTTTTTCCAACACATTACGGCTGCGTTACAGTGTGTGTGTACATATCTTTGGCTTGGCTAGCTATCTGGAAACATTCAACTCCAGAAGAGGCATAATACAAACTGGATCCCCCAAACCAGGGTACAATAAGCTGGTAAAACATGCAGGTGACTAGTAGCTTTGAATCACTCAACAGACACAACAAACCGTGGTAATCTATGGAGCTGACGTGAACATTTTTATATTCACAGTGGAGAGAAAAAAGTGTTTTTTGCACCAAAAAACATCTACATAGTAACCACAGTAATCCTCACTAAAGTGCATCTGTCACAGACATAAAAGGCACGTTTTGTGACAGACCTAGCATGGAGTAACACCACCATAAATGCAGCTTACTCACCGTGGAGCCAGCTGCCAGTGTGGGCGAGCAGTTCCTCTGCTGAGTGGCGTTCTCTATTGCTACTTTGGCTACTGTGCTTGGGTCCGTTCCTGCTGGCACCGCCACCATGGTGGCGCTGCTGCCGGCGTTGTTGGGGTCACTGATGGTGATGATCCGCACTCCCACCTTGTTGGGGATCCCCGAGGACGCCGCCGCCGCGCTGCGGTCCTCGCTCTCGGCTGGTCTCTTGAGGCCTCGAGCCTCGGACGCCACTCCGTTTGCCGGAGAGGCAGCGAGACTCTGGGAGGTAACAGTAACGGTGGGGGGGAAGGTGGAGTTGGGGAGCAGTTGCTGTCTTAGCACAGGCACACTGTGGCTCGGCCCCAAAGGTCCATTGGTTAATTCCGAGGGAGGCCTGTTGCCCACCGCCTGGGGTCCGTTAGCCAGGCGATCAGCCTGCTGGGCTTTGGCAGAATCCTGCTGGGGGGGAGGAGGACTAGGAAGAGGGGGGTCTGACCCGTGACTCTTCTCAGAAGGGCCCACCTCCCCGTTCCCCAAGTACTGTTTGGAAGCAATGTGATTTGGAATGTTTTTGTTTAAGTTGCCACCACTGTCAACCCGATCAAAGTCACACACCCCGTTGACCAGAGTCTTTTTGGGGTCGGGGTTTCCCTCCAGGGGGGTGTTCAGGCTGGGGGAGAGGGCCTGCTTCCCATTAGCAGGGTGACCCTCTGTAGCAGGGCCGTTGAGCGCCCCCTGGCTGTTCCCTGAGTGGTATGGAGGTAGATTAGACTCCATGCACTTCCGACCGTTTAGCAGCTTGGCACCTGCCGCAACATCGCCATTACTGGTTTTGCCGTTGGAGTCTCCTTCAGTCAGCGACGAGTTCTCCATCACCTCTATCTTTCGCTCGTGGATGTGCAGCCCCGTGGCGTCCTTGGCCTCCTCCTCCTTTTGACAAATGATCTTGTCTCCTCTGAGGGGAGCTGGCAGTGGTGGTGGCGGCGGCGGAGCTGCTGGGGCATGGTGGGGCACCGCTGCAGTAGCGAATGGAGGAGGGGGAACTCCCGGGGTCACAGCACTCTGGCTGACAGCGGTGACAGCAGCGGCCGAGGTGGTGAAGCCAGTGTTGGGGACCACGGTGAATGTGACTTGTCCAGCTGTCGTGGGGCCCTGGATGATGGTAGCTGTACCCGGGCTACTTGTGGAAATGAGCTGACCTGGCAAGAGCTGGACCGTCTGGAGGGCTGGGGCTCCTGCAGCAGGGAGCTGACCAGGAACCAGCTGGACATTGAGCTGCTGAGGCTGAGGAGAGGGATTCTGGGTGCTGTAGCTGGTCTGGTAGATGACCTGTGGACTGGGGCCTATCGTGCTGTTTGGAGGGGGCACCTGTGGGGCGGGAAGGATGAGCTTTCCCCCCGGGGTGGAAGGCCCTCGCTTTGGAAGCAGTAGCTGTTTGATCAAGCTGGACTCGGTGGAGGTAGGCTGAGAGGGAGGATTTTGGGATATAATTTGGAGCTGTGGCTGCTGTTGATGCCGTTTCATGGACAGTGTGTGGCTGACAGTTTGATTGGGCTGGAGCTGGGTGTTGGAGTGGGAAGCAGGAGGCGGGCAGGGACTGGAAGCAGCTCCGGGCTGCCCTGCTATCTGGATAGTCTGGGCACCAGGAATGGCGGAGGGGTTGGCAAGAACGATCTGGTGAATGGCAGGGGCGTAGGCTGGGCTCTGCTGGGGGTTGGGACTGACTATGACGACGCTCTGCTGCTGAGGCTGCTGGTTGGCCATCGTGACTGCTGGTCCACCTGACTGGTTTGGCGCTGGTTTGGGGGCGATGTTCTGAAATGTGACACGTGACCCCTGCGAATTGGTCACCATCGCGCTGCCCCCCACCTGGATGGAAGAAGAGGGTGTCGACACCACGGCAACACACTGCTCCACCTGGGGAGCGCCACCTTGAGGCCCAGACAGGGGAGGGGTTTGAGGAAGGCCCGGGTGCTGGGTGATTGGAGGGCACACGCCTTGTACCCTGGCGGTGAGGATGTGGCCCTGTGGTACCTGCTGAAATAGCGTTACAGGCGTCCCGGTGGGGAGCATGGGGGAGTGTTGCTGAGCTGCAGAGTTCTGGGGGCTGTGGTTCAGGGTGGGCGCCGCCGACGTCGGAATCTGGACCGCTAGACCGGGTCGGATCTGTTGCTGCTGCACCGCTGCCAGAGGATTTGGTGGTAACTGCGGAGACACCTGCGGGTGCCCCGGGTGACGGGAAACAGTCGGGTGGCTCGCGTGAGGAGGGTCCTGTGAAGCCAAGGCCATGGATGGGGCGCCACCAGTGGTGCTGAGGCTGGGGCCCAAGACCCGGACAAACTGAGGTCCAAGACCGGGAGGCCCGAGAGGTAAGCCTGGTCACACATAACACACAAACACAGAACTAAGTAAGTACGAAGAATTACACAAAGAAAGAGAAATATTTCCATTTCGTCGTCTGCTGTGTTTCGTTTCCTGTAAAACAGCTTAGTAGCTTTCCTCTCAATTTCCTAAAGTAAGCCGCACCAAGTCACTTCTTCTCCTGAAAACATTTCCCAGCATGCCTTTGTAGTTAGTTCGGCTGTCTCCACAGGACTCAGCTCTCTCTACAAGACTGCCAGGATCATTCTGCACCCTCTTTTCTCTGTTCTATTCAGAATCTCAGCTGACAGCATTTGACTTCCTAACTTATCTGAATGAAAGTATGTAAACGTCATAATTGTGCTAGTTCTACCTTGAGGTGGGGCCTGAGGATCTCCAGCTTCGTGTCGTGCTGCTGGAGGCGTTGGAGCTGCTGCCGGATTCTGCTGCTGAGGCTGCTGGTAGTACAGCTGGATGGGCAGGGGGATCGACCTGCGCCTCAGCCCCACCAGGAGGATCTGGACCTGACTGTTGGCCTTGGGCTCCTCTTGCCGCCGCATTGTGTGGTTGGGGAAAACAGTCCTGTGGAGGGCAAGTAGAGACACGAGTTCAGTACACAAAAGGGAGGAGGATCTTTATCACTGTAGCGCTACAGGGATGACACATGTTTGTGGGTCAACCTGGAAGTTAGCACAGCACTGCGTCCCTCCATGAGAAGCTAACGGGATTCTGGATTATTGCAGAAAATAAGCTTTCTGGCAAACAAATAATTGTGATACTTTAACCATTTGTTCAGCAAAATAAACACAAATGAACACTTCTTTTATAACAAACTACACCAGAGTCACATGACTTCACCAACACGCAGCTAGAGCCAGACTGGTGTGTGTCATGAGTGAGGTTTTTTTTACAGACATATTTTATGTTGTAGAATAAAAGCTTTAATCTCTTTAAATTGTGTGAACCTCAGAACTAAAAAAGTCATTTTAAAAACTCAACTTCCAGACGAGGGAAGTAGTGTAAAACTCATTTCTCAGTTTTAGGACCAATAATTCCTGCAGCACTGTGCTACAACTCAAGAGCAGCAATGTGTTATTATTAGGGAAAGAGAAGTCTCAGTCAGGGTCAAAGACATCCGTGATCTGTGCTCTAAAAGGCGAGGGAGGAAGCAAGACTGACCGCAGACACTTGAGGAAGCCGGTGGAGTTCAAGATGTTGCTCCGCCCCATTTTACTACACGTGGCCAGGTACTCGGAGTACATTTCTGATCGGGACACAGAACCCTCAGCGTTCGTCTCAAAGTGTGCGTTTAGCCTGTTGGGAGAAACAAACAGAGTGGTTACTACACTGGCAAACAGACGTGGGGGCGGATGGAGTTTTCTTCAGCTAAAAATATCCCAAATTCACAGCTACGGGTGAATTCATCTTACCACTGCAGTGTAAATTTCTCCCCATCTAGTTCAACGATACCAGGTGGTGGTTGGGTGGATTGAACCGCGACCCTCGTCACTGGAAAGACAATTTAAAACGATTTAAAAATCATTGATTTAAGGCTGAAAGCAAGAGAATATGGTGAAGGTGTCCATTAAGTTTGTAGTTGTCCCCTGGGTGTCCACTAGATGTCAGCAGACTAATAACTCTGCAGCCCACTGATGGCACAGGAATGACACCTCCAAGGTTAGGTGGGTTTAGCTCCCACACCTGTTCATTCACTCATTCATGTTCATCTTACTTTAAAGAAATCTAGTTAACCGCCTTAAAAAGAAAAGGTCAGCAAATATCACTATTGATCTTCAGTCATGTTGATTTGTTTTAGCTACTTAATGGCTAATAAACCTGTTCTTTGAAGTGCAGAAAGAAGAGTGAAAAATGCTGCTTTTACAGCGTTTGATTCCTTTGTCCGTCTATTCACAGAGATCCAAAACTAAATAGGTGTTGATAATTCTCCAGGTGGTTTTCAGCTCCTACATGTGCTTAAATATTCAATGTTAATATAATCATCTTTACTTTGTACGTAAAACAATGTATTTTTAACAGTTAGAAAATGGTGAAACACAGTGAAATTCAAATATGGAATAATTACCGGACAAGAATTAAGAAAAGGTTTTACTCTTTGAATAAGTCGCTTGGACCTTTTTTTTCTAAGTGCCAAAGAAAAATATATTAATGACCAGCTGGTATGCAGCACATTGTCCAGTGGCTCAGGAGCAACAGGTCAGATAGCAATTTAATAGTTTTGTATTTGTTATATTTAGGAATTCACTGCATTTGTTGAAAGTAATCTGAATTGACTGACCACCAGGCTTTAATGTGATTTTGTAGTTTCTGAGGTATTTTTAGTTCAGACGTTTAAAACCTCTGACATAACAGTTTATGGCAGTGGGATCCCTCTGTTGCCTTCCCACTCTGTAAACCAGCAGCAGCCTCACATGAATGTGTTGTTGCCTTGTGGTGATGTGTAATATTTACATGGACTTCTCAATTTTGTTTTAATGCTCCTAAAATCCTGGCATCTGGGCAAAGTGAGGATAAACAAAGTGTTTTTTAAAGTAACATGAAATTGAAAATCATTAACAAGGGTTAGCACTTCAATGCTACGCTAGTTAATGAAGGTATACTGTACAGCTTTTTTATGAATGGAACAGTGAATAAAGACTTAGGAAGATCGTAAGGTGACGGTGGCGGTTCACTTTTACACTCATCTGTAGCTTTAGCTCTCTTTTTACTTCTGAATCAGTTTGACATCCTGGATCCATCCTTTAAATCGACTGTCTGCCTCTTTATGAAATAGCTTTTCCCATGAATGACATTTATTCAGGGAGTGCAGTTTGTGACAGTGTGGACTCCTCGGTAGCTCTGGCAGCTTGATGAAGTCCTGCATGGTTTTAAAATAATACTTCAATGAATGAAACGGATCCTAATGGTTTGATGATGCCCGCTCAGACACTCACCGGGCGCCGCTGCTCCCTGCACCGCTGCAGGAACCTGCTCTACCAGCTGTGGTCGGACCTCGGCTGGCTGGTCGGCGCTGGCCTGATGCTCGATCAACCGCACCGCTGTCAGAGCGTCAGGTCCAAACGTGTGGAGGTCAACCGATACTAACCGCACTAACAAGTCTGACCGGGGAGGAGAGAGAAGGAAAAAGAAACACACGAGGATCAGGACTCGGTCAAAACAGGATGTCACATCTCCTCCGTTACAAATCAAATCTTTCATTCTAGTCGTGAGAAACCAGATCCTCTGAGATTTCATGGGTAGAAGGAAAGAATTTAGCCAAGTGAGCTGGCGTAACGTTTAAAAACAATAGCATCCATACCTATGCTGTGGTCAACGGAGGCGATTTTGCTGCAGGGAATCTCTCCGAGCTGGGCCAGCAGGTACAGCACCTCCAAAGAGGCCATGAGGAGCATGAGGTCAGGCAGGGTGAGGAGCATTATTACCTCCCTGTACGAGTCCTGGTCCACATACTCACAGATAAGCACGCCATTGTCATCTGCCTTGCTGAGGTTGCCCAGGATTTCCATGGCTAAGAGAAACACACAGTTAGCTTCATCCAGTCCATCGACGCGAGGAAGTCACCGCCACGGCCACCAGAAAACTCACCCCTCATTTTGAGAAACCTGTCCCTGGACATCAAACATTTGGTGATGGTGTGAAAGATCAGATGAGTCGTCCGAAAGTCAACA
Organism: Chelidonichthys spinosus; assembly: GCA_029853015.1. NCBI lineage: Eukaryota > Metazoa > Chordata > Actinopteri > Perciformes > Triglidae > Chelidonichthys > Chelidonichthys spinosus. The sequence goes on along the minus strand of CM056841.1, from coordinate 16,642,448 downwards.
GGATCCAGCTGGAGCTATAAAAAGATCACACAAGATGTATTTAACTGCCATCCAGCCAGTCAGCCGGCAACAACTTCCAACATTTATTACACATATAAGAACCTCCGACGCCTAAATCAAATAATCAAACAGGTTATTCAGCAGAGACAATGTACTGCTAAAACGCTGGTTTCTACCCAGAGTTCCTGGGCGGAGGCTGAACCACACTTAACCAAACAAAAGCATGTTGTGTTACTAAATTTAAAATCTGGTCAAAAGCCAAACCACATTAATTCCATCATCATACTGTTGATTTGTGTTCTTGGTTACGACTTACAAGCGACAAAAACAGGGTGCACTTGTAGTTGTTTTTAATATTATTATAATACGAGGCTTTGCAGTATAATATCTGAAGAATGTGTTAACAGACATAAACCCAACCGTCCAATTAATGGTGTCGACGGCTTAACTGATCGTATCGGGGACCCTATGGACACCGTTTCTAAAAATAGATGTGAGCTCATCTACATGCATCGTATGCCCACAAATATGATATTTAAAATTCAAGCGAGCCCATGTGATGAAGTAAATCACTGTGACTAAGCTGGCGGCCATTATTTCATTCTCAACGTTGGCCATTTCTACATTTAAGACTTTTTTTCTCTGCGGCACCAGAAGGTTTGTCTGTAGCTACGAAATCAAATCTAATTATGTCAAACTTATTGTGAAGAACACAGAACACACACACACACCATTTCCTCAGAAAGTAAAACGAAAACAGCTGATACTCTTATACTCTGTCTAATACATCAAATTACTTATTAATGGTAACTTTGTAATGTAATGAGCTACTATTTAAGGAGATGTTTGATCGTTAGTTCATCAGTGTTTGGAAGAGAATAAGGCGACCTCGTCAATCAACTAACAGCTGTGTTTGTTCAGAAAATCACTGTCAAAGCATCTGATCTGCACAGGTTTAAATCCAACCTTCACAGTTTTGTTCGTGTTTTATTGGTTTGGAAAAGCCTGAAAGAAGATGAAGATAAAAGATTCTCCCAATTCTACAAATATCGAGCACCACTTTCACTGAACACCACTTCAACATGTGGAGAAAAGTGGTGTTTAGTTACCATTACAATGCTACGACTGGACAATCGCTGCACGGAGGAGGTCAATTCAAACCTGGTCAGACCACTGAATAGTGTAATACAGTTTACAAGGTTCTCTTCTTTTGAAATGTAGGAACTGAACATCATCAAGAAGCAGAAGGGCGGCTAAGAAGAGTGTTTGTGGTGTCACAGTAATGTTTTTGAGGGAAAAAAATACTTTTCCAAGTCACCCAGGTCATATTTGGCATGAAGTTCTGACTTTAGAGCCTCAAACAGACCAACCTCGGCAGCCACGTTGCCCAACGTGTCCAGTCCAAGCTGTCGGAGTGAGATGAGGTTACAGTGGGCACAGAGCAAAAGGAAGCGCAGGCACGTTCGGTTGGCCGCCAGCAGCTTGACATTGGCCTCCTCGAAGGAGAGGTTCCGCAGGATGACGGCGATCTGCAGCACCCGCTGGGCCTCCATGTCGCTGATTCCCGGTTTCCGCGGCGGGTGGAAGAGGCTCTGCCAGCGCTCCTCACACGACGTACCGTCTGCAAAGAGGACAGCAGCCGTCTTTCACTTATTGTTTGAAAACCTTCCGAAACTGGAATGTGAAACACTGAGCATGGGAGGAGTTTTAAAAACACAACTTCACACTTGTAGGTATGACGCAAGAAGAACTGAAAAGGGAAGTCGGCGTAAACAAATCACAAGTTGTGCATATCACAGCGTTTTAACACCAAGTGGTTTACCTTGTGCTGGACTGTTCTTGTCCCAGATCAGCTCCCTGACTTCAACGTCCTCCACCACCTCTTTCCAGAACTGCAGGAGGACAAGCAGCTGTTAGCGTAGAACGAGTTGCCAAAATTCACCAAGAGTAAGTTAATTAGTCAATTAATTATCTACACACAAACACACAGACGAAACCCTTTTGAATGAAGTGCCAATGAGAACGACAGTGACTCTTCTTAAGGACATGAGAAACACACACGACTGGGAATAAATTAATAATAATAAATTGCATTATTTCTGAGTTATGTCTGTACTTTCATGCATGCCGCTTTAAATTGAGTGAGATCCCAGCGAGTTGACCTCCATCTTGATGTAAAGATCTCTGGGAGAAAAGACATCTCTGAGGTTCCTCTGTTCAGTCTAACCGCTAGATTTCCTGACAATCTTCACGCTTAAAAGAGTGAAACAGATGCTCTGTGGCCCCTTAGTGAAAGCACCATTTAATATCTATATTTATAAATCACCAAACCCAGAGACATATTTAGCAAGTCGAGTTGCAGAGGATGCAAAAAGGTCACAGAAATGAAGCCTTTTTATTCTACTTATCTACTCACCCTGACAAAGTCCCGGGAGGTTTTCTCCTTCCAGTCCGTCCCGAACACCCCGGAGAAGCTGCCTAGCGCTATGGAAGGAACAGAGGGAGGGTTAGAGTCTCAGCTCCATATTATTGCTGCTCCCTTGTTCTTCAATTTCCACCTTAAAAAATTACGATAACACGGGACCTTTGATCCGAGAACAAAGCGGTGAAAAAGGATGCAAATGGGTGCAAGTATAAACTCAAAACTAGCATTTTCAACAAATATTCTCCAGACTAATTAAATTATATATATATTACAAAGCTTCTTTGTTGTCTGGAGCTCTAGTGTGTGGATCTAAATAACATGTAAACTAAAAAAGAGCACAATCTGAGGACGTACAGTCATCGAAGACGCCGGCGTGGGCCAGCAGCAACGTGACCAGTTTGGGGTCCTTGTCCAGCTGCATGGCGTGCTTGCTCTCGTTGGAGAGCAGAGTGCAAACGTTAACAGCAAAGTCCACTTCGTTGGGGAGGCCCGAGAGGAGAGACAGCACCAGTTTGTTGTAGTCGCACGGCGGGAGGAAGTCTGAAGAGAGTCCATAGCTTTGGCGGAGATAGTCTGGGAGAGAGGAGACAAAACGCATCTCAGGGTTACTAATCTGGCATTTAAATGTCAGTGAGCTGAGAGAAACGTCAGGTTCCTACATTATAACAATCACACCATCCGTTCCAGCAGCACAGGAGCTAATTAACTACTGATATAGCATTTTTTTAAACTATATATGACATAAAACATGGTATATCATGTTCCAACATGCATCTCTCTCACTGCTGCAGTCAATAAATGTAGTACTGTTGTATTTAAAGTAGAGCCGAAGCGACATGTCAAGAGTATCTATCTTAGGTGCTGAAACGTATTTCAAAGTGAAAGATGACAGACAGGTGGGACGTAACGTTGGGAGGAGTTTGATTTGATGGTTGAGAAGAAGATAAGCTCACGACCTTCTCCAGCTCTGAGCTGTATAAAAGTTGCAGATTGATGGACGGATGGATGGATGGATGTCATGATATTAGTAGCTGATGTAAGTAGGTGTAATAGTTCGTCTTCCAGGAAGAAAAAGACATTGCAGTGATTCTTTCCAGCATATATATTGTTAAATAGGTGCAGAATCTGACGGGGATGTGGTCTAATTTTTTTATTTCAGCTTGCTCGATGTTTAGCCTCAGATATCTTTGCATGTCCTCCCTGGAAAACAAGCATCTACTTTGTTATCTTCTCCTCTGAAAAGCAGCTCGAGGTGCATATGCCACCAAGAGGACTGTAGGATGAAACTGGAGCATGCAGCATGCTGGCTATTTTTGCTTATTGCGGGTGCGAGTTGACCCTACGTGAGGTGGGTGAATGACAACATTCCACACCGACGTGACCTCTGGGGGTCACGCAAACCAAAGTATGAGTTGGCCTTAACAATACTTCCCACCAAAGCAACGGTAAACAAAGATGGCATTAATGCATACAGTGTAATGTTAATGATGCGAGATATAAACCTCCGCAACGGCGTTTGACCTTAAGACGCTCGTCTCTGGAGGAGATGGAGAAGAAACGGAGCAGGCAACGCTCTCTCACAGTGGAGGGATTTTAAATGAATCATTGCACCATGTAAATACAGCAAAGCAGCTGCAGAATAAAAGCCTTCCGCTGCCCTTGTTTGTTCTCTCCCTGTAGTACTTCTGCTTCCAGTCTACGCACCTTCAGCCGCTTTAACTGCGATTTATTTTTCCTTTAGCGGAGTTAAAGCAAACCAAATGGGGCATTAAGTTGCTCGGTGAAAGCCGTCTTCAGTTCAAATTAGTTTGATGAGCCGCGTCTTGTGTGACTGAAGAACGTTGAATGTTCTCCAACTTTTAATTGTGTTCGTCTTTGACTCAGTCAACCTCCGTGATGGGCTTTTCTAATTAAAACACTTCTAATCCTAAAACAGCGAGAGATCTCTGAATCTCTGTGAATGTTTTACCAGCAGCTGAATGACGGATGACCCACTCTGTGAACGTGAAAACATTCTCCCCCCTTCCGATCCGTCGATTTTCTGCCACCAATCATTTATGTGCAAAAGGTGTCATTTTTCCCATACAGTGGATATTTCAATTTGGTGCAGGATCTTTGGAGACCGCCGCCTCTGGAAACCAATCATAAAGCAGCGAGGAGTCCTGCTGAGTGAATTTGATTTCCATGCTGAAAAGGTTTGTGCAGGGAAATGTGATTCAGCCGTTTGCTATTATAGCAGCGGCGGCGTTCAAAGCCTTCTCGCGCTGCAACACCCCCAGCAAGTCGGCACTGAGTGGATTGAACAACGTCGCAGGCCGATCACGGAGGTGCAAGTAGACGACACGGAAGACCGAAGCTTCACGGCCGACTGTCAGACAGCGAACCATCAGTGAGCCGCCAAGCACACGCAGCACAATCCCAGCCTGCCTGTCCAACCACGTTACAGTGACAGACTCACAGCCTGCAGGTACAGACGGAGGTAACCGAGACCGTCCAATGAAGTCAGCCAGGCGGATATATATATATATATATATATATATATATATATATTAATCTTACTGCAGGTTAGGGGCCGTCACGATTTTCATTCTGAATGGAAAATCAATCGGAATGAGCGGTCGATTTTTTTTACTCATGGATCGTCTTTTAGTAGTTTACTTAATTGACTGTTCAAATCGTTATTGTTATTACTGTATACATTATTTAAATATGACCCTACGGCCATAGCTTGGTACATTCCAAAAAGATGTATAATAATACCGTGTAGCCTTTTATACAGTAGTCATTTTAAAATGCAAGTTGACAGTTAGGGTCAGGGTATAAAACCTAATCATCTGTTGGTCTTAAAAGTCAATTCAACTCATGGATTATTGAACATTTGATAGGAAACAGTCCCATTAGAGCAACACAACAATAAGTGAATTAATCAATACGTTGACAAACGGTAAATTAATCAACAACTATTCTGATAATTGATTCAAAGTTGGTCCATTTCTCCACTTCCAGCTTCTCAATGTGAGGATTTGATTGCTTTTTTAAAAATGTAGTTTAAAAATTTAATTTAAAATTATTAATGATAGTGAATATCTGGACATAAGCATGTTTATTAAATAAAACAAGAAAGTTCACGAGGCCATTCAAGACTTCATAGACAAAATTAATACTATGTATGGAGACTAATAATATTCATTACAGTTGCTTTCATTTTTGCGTTACTCAGTCGTCCTGAATTAATGATTCTGTGTGTGCGGTCACCTGGGCTTCCTGCTGGCAAATCATTAGTGAAGCATCACCACTCGCAGCCTGAAACCTCCAACAACACGCCTTCGTAAAGAGTTGCAAAGTCAACCGCGGGGGGTTGGGAGGAGGAGGGAGGGGGTTTCCTTTGTGCTCTTTAATATCCGACACAGTTCACCACCGTGGGTCGTGTGTCTTCTCTCATCCCCGGACAGGAAGGAGGAAAGAAGCTGCGACTACAAGGCTGGAGGCTCTGATCTACGCCGAGGTGGAGGGGAAAGCCAACAAGTGCTTCCTCCTTCCCTTCGTCACTAACTGCTGTAAGGACAGTCAATTCCCCATCAGAGAGTGGCTCAGCTGTCATAACGCTGCAGCGCCGAGGCTAACAGACAGCTCCCACCCATCGGACTCACAAAAGGCTTGGACCTTGGAAAGTTGCACAAAAACATAACGTGGGTAGGCAGAGGAGCTACTTTTTTAATCATGAAAGGTGCAGCGTGTTTGGGTTTAAAAAAAGAAGAAGTAAAAAAGTAGATAAATATTGGTAGTCAACACTTCGATGTGCGTAGGCAACTTCCGAGGGAGGCACGCTTAGCATAACCTTGATTCAAAACACAGCAGCGCTTAGCGAGGTGAGAACTGAATTAAATGAGTCACAACAAACAATTCAGATATTTCTTCCAGCTCTGATGAGGCGATTGGGATGTTTGTCATGAATAAAGATCACCATGGATGGATATTCTGTGCCAAGAACACCAGGAACTAACAGCTACGGACTTTTAGAAAGCATAAGGGTTTGTCAGATGCTTCATCAGATTTGAAAGAAACCTTAGACGCAAGACTTCACATAAAATTGCACAATTGTGAGAGTTATTTATACAGGTTTGAACTGTATGAATTATGAGATCATTTGGCTTTAACTGCTAAAAGAACAGTCTGACATTCAACAACGAATCAATCAAATTTGATTATAAAAACTGTTTTCTCTATTGGCATCTGTGTTTCCCTGATTAACACACTACAGGGGATTTTCAAATAAAAAGGGAACAATTTGTCCCTGCCAAACTCTGCATCATACAACGCCACAGCCATCCGAACCCTCGTGCAATCAACATAATTTACTTCCTCATCGTGTTCTTCTGAAATACAGTCGACCCACAAGAAAATGCTGGAAATACAAAACAGCGTTTGTTGTGGCACATTCCTGTGCATACGCTTGACCCCCATCAAATCACGGCTCTGATGAAGGGAGGCTTCGCTGTGTGTTGGAGTCGACGGAGGAAAACGGGACAAGCTTCAGAGAGGAAAACAAGAAAGGAACGCAAGCTGAACCGATACAGACGTGACCCAGACGGACACAAAGGGGGGAGGAGGAGGAGGAGGAGGAGGAGGAGGAGACGAAGAGGAGGAGTCGGCAGCGTCTGAGTCTCCCTACCTGATACAACGTGTTGCTGGTAGTTGTAAGAGCTGGGAATTGCACCGATTGGAAGAGAGACTTTGGGATTCCCCGGCTGCACTTCTTCGTCATCCTCGCCGAAGTGGTGGACTTTTTCATACTTCTCCAAGTATCTGCAGAGGAAAGAAAACATACATTATTGCTGTGAATTTATTTTACTGTTCCAAGACTTTTGGATCGTGCAGAAACATTCTCTATGAGCACCGCGGCTTTGAAGTTGTTTCCTGCGATACGGAGAACAAACTCCCAAGAAGCCGCTGACAGTCAGTCGTTAGTCGATGGAAGCATTCGTCACTTAGATTTCTGAAACGTACTAAGAATTAGAGAAGCGAGAGCCAAACCAGCTGGCTGGCAGCTGATCGGCTCTCGACTGGTGATCAGTCTCACACGTTTGCCTTTGAGGCCTCATCCGTCGCCTAGCAACCAGCTGCGGTCGACACGAAAGCATAGCAGAAATAACTAACATCGTATGATTGAAATAGAGGTCTTATTTTGTTCTTTTAATAAAGTCAGTATGCCAAACTACATTTCATTTTCAAATCATTTCTTGAGAATAAAACAGGCAAATAGGTTTAATTGTGTTTGTGCAAGACTAAACTAGTTGGACTAACAACAATAAATAGTGCAGCCTTTATTAAGGCAACATACTGAGGGCAAACAACATGTATTTAAACAAACTTCCTCACTCCAATTTATAAGCTACAGCATAGAAAACATAGAAAAAACGACATGTCCAGTGCAGGTTTGGTCGTTGATGCCAGACAGAGAAGAAGTGTTGCAGCTTTCAGATATTTACAAAAAAAAGGGAGAAGAGAATCACCGTTTCTATAGAAAGTTCTACACAAAAGACCCAGACGTACTATCAAGGAGAAGATTTGCTGAAATAGCAAAACCCATTCTTCATGCAAATGAAAACACCACAATGGCCGTTCATTCATGTGAATTTATAGAGCAGGCTGATGCACTAGGACACTCGATGTGACCCCGGCGAGTCAACAATCCTCCCTTTGCTGCTTATGATTCAATAAAAAGAACATGTATGGATTCTTTGGAACAACGAGTCACTGTTTAAACCAAACGGGCTTATCAGCTGCAGGAATTTAACTGATTCCACTGTAACCCAGCAGCGGTGTGGAAATGTTTCAGTTAGAGAGATTTATCTGACTACTTATATTAATTGTTGCAAAAGCATCCGTGTGCAGCAGAAAAAATGAGCTTGTGGTAAATCTAGAAGCACCGAGAATCGTAACGGCCAGTAATAACTCACACCTCTATAACTCATACAACAAGTGTGTCTGTAGCATGAGCGGTATAAACAACCCGGTGAGACACATGCAGACAGCAAGACCTCCACAGAATTGGAGGGAAGAGACTTCACAGCAGCTCCAATACAGTCCGCCCGCTCTGAGATTTACAACCCGGCACCAACTCAGACGTGGAGATTTTCAAAAGAAGTTCTGTGCAGAGTGCACTTTTAAGTCAAGATAAAACATGAATCTCCTCGGAAACTATGTGCACACAAGAGTGAATCTCAGCGGCGAGGGCATCCTTTCTCCTGCTCCGCACATTCAGCGCAAATTACACAGTTCAAAAGGCTCATTGTAAAAATAATAAAAATGCTATTTGATATCTTCCGCGGCGAGCTTTCGTTTCGCTTTACTAGTTTTAGGAGATTTTAAGCTTGATGGAGCCCATAGAAAAATCCCTTATTCCCAGCCCGTGGTGCTTTCAAAGGCTCAAAGGTGTTTCAAAAGCTCAAAAGGTGTTTAGTGACGCGTGATCCGAGCGTAGCACAACGCGAGATACGGAGGTCTTCGTATGATGCAGGGCATGAGTCAGCAGACAGACGATCATTACTATACTTATTCTTTCCAACAACAACACATCTCAGAGAAGGAACTGACCACAAACTTTAAAAGCAAAGCAGGAAATCTCAGATCAAACACAACTCTTTCAGTTCGTCGGGGGAGGTTATAGTGTTAGTTTAACCTACTTTGAATATATGTAAATAGTGTTATTTGAATAACACAACTTGTCATGTGAGCGCTGCAACAGCCGGTGGTAGAAGCTAAGAACAGCTGTGAGCCAACATCGAGCAAACCGACTCATCTTTAGTCTGAAATCATTCTAACGTTCTTGAGAAGTTTGCACTTAATTTGGGAGAAAAGAGATTCTCCTCGAGCATGCAGCTAGCGCTCCAGGCTTCCCTGGATTTGATAAACACCCCATAATAAATCGGAGAAATCTGCCAGACAAACAAAAAACACACACACACGCCTCGCAGTGAAATACCTCAGCAGTGATAGTGTGGTGAACGCTGCCTGTGTGGCCGTGAGTCAGAGCGAGCGCCCGTTACTGAATGATGCCTGGCTCGTTCATCGTGGCCAAGGTAATCCCCCGTACGCTGGCTGCCGGGTGACAAGCTGGACTATAAATACACTCAGCCTTCATTTGTGGAGAGAGAGATTGAGTGAGTGAGTGAGGAGTGCAAGAGAGCGGGAGAGGGAGAGAGAGAGAGAGAGGGGGAGAGAGACCCTAGTCCCAACTGCAGCGTCATCAACCGCTGTCTGGGCACAAGCAAGAACTAAAAGGCTACGGGTGAAGACGGGTGGGGGCGAGGGAGGGAGGGAGTTTGATTGCAGCTGCTCATGTCTCCACTTCCTCTTTTTCATACATGCATGATAAGAGGAACAACCCCCCCCCCCCCCCAGAGTAGCACGCAACTAACAGAAAACACCAGGCTTTCATCATTCTCCTTGAACCATCGCTGCTAATGCGGCCGCACGGTTTTCCCTCCAAAAATAACATAACCTGCAACGGGTGGGAAAACGACGTCTCGGCGTGAGAAGTGATGAAGAGACACAGGCCCCCCCCCAAACAGCCACCATCATCGAGTGCTATGTTATTTACAGTCATCTGGTTCACACCGGTGCAGACGCTCCTGGCTTCAATTACCCCCCCCCTTAGGCTGCCCAAATGCCCTCACTGTGTGTGTGTGTGTGTCAGTGTGTGGGAGTCCATTGCCCCCTGCTGGATGTGGACGGGGCCATGCAAAACACACACACACACACACACACACACACACACACACACAAACACACACACACCACTGCCAATATCTGGTCAGAAATGTTTGCTGGGATTTTTAATGGAAGCGGCTGACCGAAGGTGGCTCGCTCTGTCAATAATCACCGTTTCCCGAAGGTGGAGCCAATTGAGGGGAAATACTGTAAAAAGCCGGATCGGTTATAGAATGGAGAGCGTAACACTCGAGCGTAGTACAAATCAATTATTTTACACTTCATTGCAACACTGACACTGTGCTCAGTTTCACCAATGTGGTCGCTGCATGTACGCTGATGGAAAAGGTCGGTGTTAGAAAAATAAATAGGCTACACCAACACAACCCGAACCTTGTGTAAGAGTGAGCACTTCCATTTCACTTATCAGCCGTGTCAATCTCGATGGCACGGTAGCTCCGCGGTTAGCAGCATTTCCTGGGTTCAAACTAGCGCTTTTCTGCAGAGGAAGACTTCGTCCCTCCAGAACGGGTCAGACACTTTTTTTTAGATTATGCAATTGTGGAAAATAGCTCCAGTTTTTGTTTTTTTTTGGCAGCGAGCCCACCTTCCTCTCTCACAAATATAAATCCCCGTCCCCCTCGGTGCCCATTTGAAATGACTGTGTGGTCAGGTGACGTTTTCGGCTGATCCTGTCTACCCGCAGCTGCTGTTTATTTTTGTGGATTTCATCATTTCCCTTATTCTGTCATTGATAGTTACCAGTCTGCTGTGAGGCGCTATAAATACACTAGGTTAGCGCTGGGCGAGGTGTCACATTAATTCAATTCATCAGGATTTTTGTTGCATGATGTGTAAAACGCCGCTGCCTACATCGGATCGTCTTGAGACCGACTACAGCCTGTGAACTGTGACCAGAGAAGTTATAGGAACGTCACGACTTCAGCTGGGGAGCTAGCTCCCGCCTATTATAGTCCTAATGACAGAATTTTATTCATCTGGTTTTCATTTTCCTGCATTCTGAATTAAAACAAATTAAAATAGTAATTGTCCCCTCCCCCCAGGCTTTACAAGAAATTTGATTATGCATATCAAACAGTCCTACACTGGGGTTTTCTAAATATTGTTTAATGACATTTTGCCAGTGTAGCTAACGGGGGATTGTTTTACATAGCGTATAAAATACACACAGGTGAATGTATTATATTGTATTATAAATGTATAAATATTATGGTTGGGCAATTGTTCTTTTCCCAACTGGCCACCCTCGGCCATTAACTGGTGATTGCTGATACATTCTCATCAGTGTGTGTGTCAGCACATTGCCCATTCTCAGTGAATGCATCATGAAGGAGCTTGTTGCAAAAAATACACAATCTTGGGACTATTTTGGGTAATAATAACTTTGATATGAAAACTTTTACTGAAACTATAGCCTACTACACCCCAGCTGCCACGCCATGTTTGTATTGAATGCAATTCCAATACATATGAATAGTAGTGTGTAAAGCTGCTAACTTCCACGAGTAGAATCACAGCAGCCGCTAATGGACGGTGCTGGGTCTAGTAGTCTAGTAGTGCATTTTGCTGAGTGGGGCTAATAATAACTGGAGTTTGATTAAGCGAGGAAGCATTAAATCTGACTAAACCCAAATATTCACCGGTGCTCCAAGTGTCTCCTTTGCCCGGAGCTACCAACACTCTCTGAAACTGCTCATTCTGCAGGAAAACATCCACATTTTGGATCAGTCGCCAGTGCAACATACAAACCAACCAAAGTCCCTTGCTTCCAGGCCAAAACAAAACACCACACAAGTAAGGAATGCAGTGAGGGTTCATTCAAATATTAATACCCATTTTTACGACACATTTAATGATATAATAATGATATGTTCATAAAGATGTGTACACAATAGTGTATCCTTTAGAGCTTTGCCCAAACAAATAAGATATGCTGCCCTCTTGCTATGCCATTAATATTTCTCTAGATCTGCTACCGGGCTACTCCTCCTGATTAAACATAATAAAGGACCGTGGAGATCTTTGCTGAGCGATACGCTGTCGGGATGAACAGGACGAACAGCCTGACAGACGGCGTCAGATGAAGAACCGCCTGCTGCCTCCAAATAGAGAAACAGGTGGGGGACACAACGTAACGATGCCATTAAATGATAAATCAGGGTGCACATCTGCACACACTATTTTCTTTTTTGTGCACTTCTCAAATATGATTTATTTTTTAATTTGCTGTTGCTCATCAGCACCGACCGATCGGACAGCAACCATTAAAGAAGGCTAAACAGACGACGACGGTCTCAGCCAATCACAACGCTAGGAGACGTACTCCTGCTTGTGACCAGACACACACTCCCATTACTGATGCACTGAACAAACTCCAGTTATGTGTAAAATGCAATGAAGCGATTCTACTTCTATTAAAGAGCTTAAGAGTTTATCCTCCTATCTAATGAAATGGTAAAGCCAGATCCCAGGTCCACCTGCTACTTAACCAGGAAACTGTGAGGAGTAGATTAGACTATCAGTGGAGGGCAGGTCAAATTACAGACAACAGAAAAAAACACAAAGTCTCCAGAGCCTTCGAGGTCTGCTTTTCTTATTTTGTTAAAAAATGTCTATTATTATGCTCAAGCCTGACGTCTGAGCACCAGCTCGGCTGGAGCGTGAGGAAGACAAACATGCACTAATGCAAGCCAGATCAAATGCCACTTCATCCAGAGGTTTCATCCAGATGTTTCAGGTGAGCGGGAGAGCCTACCGAAATCCACAGGAAGCAGAGAAGAACCGACGAGAGCTGGTTGCTCCCCAGAATAATCTCATAACCAGGTGTGAAAGTTAACACCCGCCAAGCAGAAGAAGGGTAGCGAGACGTGTACGCGGCAATACCACAATGTTTTGTTTTCCGTTTGAAGCAGAATCGGTGATATCACATGTCGTCTTTGACCAGCTGTCTATAATATACATAGTCTGAAAATCTGAAGACTTGTGAAATTCCACCTGCACCTCGGCACTTTAGCTCCATCAACATCAAGTACTTCTTCATCACATAAATAGATGATTACTACACCGTGACCTCAAAGTCATTTCCACTAGCTGTAATAGATTTCCAGCGATTGCCTGATCCAAGCTTTGTGTGTCTATACAATCTAAGCAGATGAAAGGCATACCCGCCGTTCTTCGGTTTCCTCTACAGCCCACGTGTCATTGTGTGATGTGCAACTGGGGTCACAGGAGATCTTTAAGACTGATAGAATGATATTAAGAAGTTTAAAATACTGTGACTTATAATCCACCGGCAGCTGACAGGAAAAATATAGAGTAAAAAGGTATGCCATGCTCAAATTCACATGACAGCTAAAATACTGTCTAATTGCTGGGGCCGTGAGAATCTGGGGACCTAAAAAAGTGGGGTCACAAGCTAGAAGCGGTTTAGAAACACATGGGCAGCTAGTCAGGCTTTAAAAGTGGAATATCGAGTGAAATGAGTAAGAAAGTGATGCGTCTGCTTCTCCACACGTTAACCACAGTTAAGGTGACAGATTTTGGTGTGGTGTAATCGCTTTCCTGTATAGTAAGAAGCCTGATCAACTCTGAAAAGAAAAGAAAGACTTTACTCGGTGGTGGTTGATTGAGTAGAAAGAGGGAGAGTTAAGAAGTGGTTTCTTATTCTGTAAATCACCGTTAAAACTGTCAGGGACAGCAGAGCTAAAAAAGAAAAAGTCCAACCTGCTCACATTACAGCAAAGGGGTTAAAAAAGGAAACCTGATGTGCACTTGAATGCTCCATGTGTGCATCAAATTTTTACAGTTTAAAACTGGATTAATGCAATTCCTCATGACAGGATATCACAAAGCAACACTCCCCCCATTTAAATTGTTCAACAAGGCCGAGTAAATGTTCTGAACATCTCCAGCCATGTGTACAAATCTCATAGAGACAATTTGAACATTTAGAGAGCTAACAGAATTACGAATTAAGTCGGCAGTTTCTGGAGGTCGGTGCCTCCTGGGCCTGATTTCCTCCCAAAACGCAGCAGAGAGGGCAAGTAAAGGTTGAGCCTGGGTATCTGTCACCTGACTTGGCTTCTGGGTTCAGTTTGCTTCAATTTTCTGATCAAATACCGTAGCAACACCAGAGGCCTTATTTAAAAAAAAACACACCTTTCATTTACTCTCAAATTACAGTGTGTGCGCCTGCAAGAACTGGATGGCGTTTTACTGAACAAGAAAGAAGAAGAAAAAAAAAAATCAGGACTCCGATATCCCACGAGGGTTGAGAGCTTAGTGCACACCACTCCCTAATCATATAAAACTCCTAATGGAAGAGGAAAACCATGGAGATGTGAAATAGTATTGACTGAGAATCATCCAAATCAGTGTGTAGCTGCAGGAAAACTGGAAGCAGACAGTGGGAAGTCTAACTCCAACCCAAGTACACAGATGTGGAGATGAAAATGTATGTCAAATTATGGAAATGGTTCTCTGGAGTCGCAGGAATAGATCTGAGGGGGAAAACGGGTCAGTCCCTGAACATTACATTACAAAGACTAGCGTGGGCTCTACACAGAACACACTTGCCCCTTTACAACAGCAACATCCCCCCCACACACCTGATGTTTGGTTGCATCTTTTGCTTAAATCTTGCTAATGAAATGAGCCAAAATAACAAGAGCTGCATTTCAACCATGCCCCGAGTGCAACTGTGTGATTTGATGCCAGCGCTTTGATCCAGAGTGTGAATCCTTCCTCTTTGGATGTAAAAAAATAAAATAAAAAATCAGCTCCGTTTGTAGGACCGATGTCCAAAAGAGGAGCTTTCAACAAGTTGAATAAAAAAGGAGCTGGAATTTCTTTTTTTTTTGTTTTTTGGCAAGTGTTGCTCACTTATTACTGAGTAACATTCAGATATCAAATAGACTGCAGCAGGAGCTGGCACGGAGGTTATTACCCTGCACTGAGTGGGAAGTGCTGATCTGAGGGAGACACATCATGATCACTCAGTTCAATCAGACGGGGCAAACCTGGTCAACAGGCAGACCGTCCTGCATCACAATCCTTCACTCTTACCTGCTGTCTCGCTATAAAAACAGCAGGAATAGGCACTAGAGTTTAACTTAAAGTTAAAAAAGGCCAGAGAGCAAAAAAAACTCAAATTACAATCCCATCACACTGCTTTTCCAAGAGTAAATCATCACCGTCCTACAAAACACACATCCAGGAATTAGGGGTTCAGTTGTCAGCTGCAAATTCTTAAAAATGCACTCACAGCAAAAAAAAAAAAGGTTACAGATGGTCATTCAACTGGATAATCAAGATTAACGCATATTAGCAAACATCCACCCAGCTCAAGTGTTGTTGGGCGACACACACCGACTCTGGACCAGCTCCTCTGAGCACATATACGCCTTGTAACTGGCTGTGACCTCTGACCTCCCTGGCTGAGGGCAATATGAAAATACCCCCCCAACAATGACCACATAATTACCTTGTTTATGTACAGAAATAATGGAGGAAGAAAAAGAAAACCCGCCTATTTTCTCTATCACACTCGGCAGCAGAGGGAGGCGAGGATAGCGTCTATTTATCAGCCGCAGTTGAGGGAAGACAAGTCAAGCTGCCGGCTGCTGCTGACATCCACTACACTGAACCGCCTCAGATAAACTCCACAAAAGTAAACTCGCCACACAGAGGCCGCCTTCAGCACGTTGTCGGGCCTCTTTTGCTCATCCACTGTCTGAAAATATCGGTGCATGCAATAAATACAGTGTTCTGGGTCACGCAGGGGAAAAATGCACGATGTTAACGGTCACGCTTTCTGCTTCGTCTTGTCATCTGCAGAACACGTGTGCATATAAAAAACCCTTGTTTTGATTTAAGATAACATAGAAACTCAATGCTTTGAACAAAAGCTGCTTAATGCCCTAAATGTAAATGTCAAAGCCTTTGCACTGCAGCTAAACAACCATCTGAGCCGCTGAGCCGACTATTATATGATCTCCTGCTTGAGCCAAAATGCTTTATGAAGTATTCCATCCTCAACACTAAATGTGCGGCAGATTAAAAAGTGGTGCACTCAGAAAGACCTCGACCAACTTCAGCATGCATACATGTCCTCCGAGTAGTTCAGCCCCTGCAGCCAAACACCATGAACATTTGAGGAGCAACGAGAGCCCGGTTGCTAATCAATTCAGTTGCTAAGACTCACAAACAGCTCGCACCAAGAGCCAACTTAGTGAGAAATAAAATGATTGGCCTGCTACTTGTGACCTCCAGTCGCCTGTAACACATCTGTGAGAGGCTGCAACTGCTCTGCTATAGAAGTGTGAGCCGCTGCAGGCAGGTGCTGATGGGAACAATCGTTGCATGATGTAAAAAAAAAAAGGGAAGAAGGGGGGGGGAGAAAAGGAGCACAGAGAAAAAGAAGCAAAACCACAAACACCAGCTGTTGAGGTGAGACACAGATCCACCAGACTCCCATCGCTGGCAACCGTTGAGACTTGGAGGCCGATTGCTCTACAAGTTAGAGCCGCTCAATCATAGGTGCTGTATCAAAACACAAGCGCCGCATTTCCAGACAGGAATAACCAGCCATTAAGTGTGTGTGTGGTTTAGGGTCAAGACGCCTCTAAAAGAGCATTCTTCCAAGACAAAGAGTTACATCCACCGGGACGTGACAGCTGTACACAACGCAGAGCTTGCTTTTCATTTCCAAAATCTTGCACTAGTGCTGCTTCCTGGCAAGAAGGGGGGGAAGAAGAGAGAGGCTAGATTCTGCTGGCTGCATCTTCCACATTTGTAAACACGTCCCACATGCTACCTGAGGAGGAGGGGAGAGAGGGAGCAGCACATGCTACTTACCGAAGGTAGTACTGTTTTAAAGCAAACGCCGCGTTGGAACAACTCCTCGGAAAGTTAAACTCTTCTCCAAGTTCAATCCATTGGTTTTTGTCAGAGACCTTGAGGAGGAAGGAAACAGAGTTGGGTTAGCAGATAATACAAAAAAAAAAAAAACACTTGCAGCAGCAACAACACACAAAAAGAGCGGTTACATTTCAACCATCTGGTCTGCTACAGGTCCCCCCCTCCACCACCCAATGAGGCCATATCAGAATCATTAATCAATAACTTTCTCAAACTGCTACGAATACCACAAAAGGGTTAACTTATCCAGCAGTACATTTACCTGTTTTAGCGTTTAAATGAGCTACTTATATTACGTTTGTCACACAACTACAACTAGCTGACACCCCTTTTGAGATAGTATCGTTACAGTTCAAGCTAGTTAGCTCCGAAGCTAACAAGCTAACTTTTTTTTGGTATTGTTATTTTTTTGCCGTTAAAAAACACAACGACGCTAACTCCGCCCATTAAAAAAAAAAACCGCTCGAGCTCGCGCCGAACGGTTTGATTCTGTGAGTGGGTTTCGGTGCCGTTGTTGTGTGTGTGTGTGTGTGTTTCACTTACACGGGGCCTTGTTGAGGCCTACACGTTTTGTGTTCAGCCATGAAGCCGAAGAAAGATGGCTAATGGCGAGGAAAGGAGAAAATCAAGCTTGCCCGTCTTCCTTCCTTCCCCCACTTTACTCGTTTCGGGTGAAAACCAGCCGGTAAAAAAAAACCCGGGGCGAAGCGCCGTTGTCCCTCCGCGGTGCACCCCCCCACCCCCACCCCCGAGGCCGAGGCTCCGTTGCCGATAATCGATGTTAAACGTGCCCGCTAATTTCGAGTCGCTCTGACTGCACTCTGAGTCGGCGAGCGTGGTTTTCTTTTGGAGAGGGCACTCTCGGTTCAAAACCGCACAACAACACAAGCCACCACATTGCATAGAGATACATGGGGGGGCAAAACTAGCACAAGGCCGACCCCGGACTAGACGCTTCCGTGGGAAGGGGGCTACACTTGTCCCGGGGTGCCCCGCACGGGAGTTGTGTTGGGAGTCCGCCACCGAAGGGAGTCCACGGCGTGTGGAGAGAAATCCCACTTTTTTTTTTTTTTTTTTAGTTCCCCACTCACCTTAGCAAATCCACCTAACGAGACGACTCTGATGTAGAGAGCATTCAGGTCCAGCTCTTTCCCACCCACGATAGGAATCTTCCTAAAAGGCGACCTGGGGGGGACAACACAAGAAATTAAACACATGTACGTTTAAACGACAGCCTCGGCTAACTCGCGGTCAAACGCGACGGAGATTTAAAGTTGCATTTCTGGGGGATAAAGACGCCCCAATCTCACCCTCTGCTTAGGTGAAATTGCCGCAGCTCGTCCAGGAAAGCCTGTCCTTTCCTCCGCTGATCTAGTAGATTTTTCCCCGTCGAATTTGCCATTGTTTTTGCATGCAAAAACGGTTAAACCCCACTTCAGACGCTTCCTAAGACACCAAGGATCCCATACTCCGCCGGCGCTCAGTCATTCGCGAGGCTGAGTGTTTAAAAAAGTTAAAGAAATAGCTGATAGCAAGAAGAGCGGCAGCTCGCTAATAAAGACTGATGCACACAGAAAAGCAAGCCCGATTCACAACCCCGGACTAAGTTCCGACGAACAGTCGGAAATGCGACCGATTTACCGGCAGATTGGAAACGCCATGGCCGAACGTGTAGAATTAATGCTTTTGGTCGCGGTTGTATTCGTTTGGAGTGGTTTGACAGTGTGTTACGGACGCGGCTCCGAGGCTATCGCACACACTGTAGAGCGGCAGAGGGATCCAGTTCTCAGACAAAAAGATGTGAAGGCCGCGGAGCCCCGGCCTGCCATGCGCGCAGCGCCCTCTGCGGCCACCGGCGGCACTGCGCCATCCTAGTGAGCGGGCGCTGGAACAATAGACTGTTTTCTTTTTTAGGGACCGTCTGACAACTCGTTGCTCTGTTTGGAAAAACGGGTCAGGAGGTACTTGGAAATGTCCCGTGGGGGGAGGGGATAACACTAATTAACATAGCTCCCTTGTTATCCCAAACCAGGCGTGTAATAGAGGGCAACCTTACATTGTTTTATCTGTGAAATACTACTTTTTTCCAAGGCTTGTATAGCATCAGTACCACTGGCTTCAAAATGAGTATCCTCACCAACAGCATATCGGTTCAGTGAAACGGGATATTTCCACAAGTAACGGAACATATAGGACAAGTCAAACTTATTAATGTGTAGGTGCACAGACACAACATAATAAAAATTAATTTTGTAACAAGAGCTACCTAAGAAGTCGTGAGTCGCAGACACATACCAAAACATATTAAAATACCATTTAGTCACTTAAATCCAACCCTGCAGGTCTTTATTTCCCCTGTAAAATAATCCCTTATATTCAAGGGGAAACAGTAAATCTATAATACATTAATCATTATTCTTTACTGTTGCTTTTTAAAATTATTATGTATGTCTGAAGGCCAATTTACCCAACTATTTACTAACACCACCAACTATTTCTGAAAATTAATTCAAACTTGTCAAACTTGTGCATTGAGTAAGCAACTTATATATATTTTTGATACATTCATATTGAACCGCAAATCAGTACAACTGCGGCTTGAACTCTTAATTGAAACCAATTTATATAATGGTATTATATTTTTTAGGCTTGATTTGGGCTCATTTAATCTTGTTGATTTTGTGGCTTCTGGAAAAAATGAAGTCTATATTATGATTAAAATTAAAATTGTGTACTTCCATTACACACTGTGATCATCTGTTCAGGAATTTATAGTAACATTCTTGGTGTTTATTTGTTTGTTTGTTTGTTTTTTACACATTTTTATTCTATTTATTTTTTCATGGTGTAATTTGTTTTGTCGGAGACGCTGCCGTGTTAACGTCGCGGTTAAGCTGCTCACTATCCCTTGCTGACCACTTCAAAAACGGACTTTTATCTCATGGGATGGTTGGAAATTACCCCTGATCCCTTCTCCCGGTAACTGCCAAGCGGATATCTTCTTGATGGGGTTACATTCAACCATTACACGTACCCCTTTGCTCAATGAAAAACCTGTCACAAAATGGCGGAGACGTACGTTTAGCAGACCCCATTTTGAAGAATTGACACTAGACAGCGGAAAAAAGTGCGTGTCCTTGCGTGTGTGTGTTTTTTTTTTGTAAACGATGCTTCATTTTTTGAGGGTGGTGGCGGGGTGGGGGTTCGTTTGCAAACAGAACTGTGGCACACCTCGAGTTCACCTCTCGCCTGTTCGGCCATCCGTCAACCCGAACTGTGGGCCAACGGCTCGGTCTCGCGCTAGCTAGCTAGTTAGCTTAGCGCGCTACCTAGCTAGTTATTTTAGCAAACGACAGCTAACTTAGCTACATGCTTTGGGTGTGTTTTTGTGTTAATCCAATTATCCGTGCGGCTAACAAATAACGCATCGTGTGTTATTGTGTTATCGATATGTAAGACAGCTGTAGGAAGGGAAGTCTAGCTAGGTGGATCGTATTTTTGATGGGGGCGCTAGCTGACATTAGCATGTCATTAACACTGATGGCGCTAACGTTGCTTTAGTAGGCTACCTCCGGATGCTAGCGGCTTACCTAGAAGCTAACGGGGTAAATATAATGTCGCACAACTGTCACCATTTTAGCTCAGCGTAGATGCACGTTTCAACACAAGATACGATCCGTGAAATGCGTTTTAACGCTGGGTAGCGGTTAAACTCGTTTAAAGGGCACGATAGCTGGCTAGGTAGCTAACGGGCGGTTAGCCACCGTACGTGCGTGACTTATCGTCGCTTTGCATCGCTTTTTATTTTATAAGATTTCATAGAAACAGTCCACGCTAGCGGTGATGTGACTTCTTCATCGTCAGTAAAACGGCTTATTTTCTCCGCATTGTCGGTGTTTTATCTATGCTACATCTTTATCTGTGTTGCTATGGTATGTACACCACATAGGCAGGGTAATGACGTGCAAAATATCAATAACAAATCTTATTACAATATTGTCAATACGGTTTCATGTCGATTCACTTGGACTTTATAATTCTGTTAAAGTCGTAGCTTCTTAATTACCACTCTGACTATACATATTAACACCTACACATCTATAATGGGGCGCTTAAATGACATTCTTGTTTGAATAGCATAAATACATTGAATTCATGTTAAGTTAAAGTCACAAAGGAAAACACTGCTGCCATTTTATGGCCTTTATTCTGATGCATAAAGGCATTTCCATGACCAGGCATAAGGTGCAGCTGGGTGATGCTGCTATTCAGCTATGCATCAAATACCTGTTAGTGCATGCCTGAATGATAAGGATTAATGTATATTTTAAGTCTTATGATATATAGCATGAAAGATCTGCAGTGTTTAAAAGGTCGAGGTCCCATAATCAATACCCGAGTAGGGAGTTGTGAATGAACAGGGGTCTTAACTGACTTTGACTCAACATTAATTTTTCAATGCACTCATCCTTAAAAGATGATGAACGTTAAATTAATTTGACAGCCATAGATCTAATGCAGCGGAGGCACCAGTTCAGGGAGGTGTACAGTAACCAGTTCCAAGCTTGACATCATTCAAACTGCTTGTTTTTTATTATTATTTAAGTGTGCAGCGACTGTGAGTTTGTGCACTTGAAAAGCTGCACGGTCAGTTATGCCATCACACCGAGGTCCTCATCTGATGTGACAGCAAGGCCTCTCAGCGGCATATGGTGTAAATGGGGCCCAGTAAAGCCCAAGCTGCCCCCCAGCACCCAGACAAAAGATCCCAGTGGGACGTTAAGTGCGTGTAACGTCCTTACACCTCCCTGCCTCCTGCAGCTCCTCTGGCCCCGAGGTCCACGGCTCCTGACGTCCAGTCATTTGCTGGGAAAGGTCGCCACCTTGTGGCAGCCGGGCGTCACTGCTAAACGATGGGGGACGGATTCACCTCACTGCGTTAGGAACATGTTGTACTTGGAGGGGATCAGTTGAGAGATTTTAAACTGGATACAGTCACAGTCGAAGCGAGATGCATGCTGGGAGGTTGAAGGGAGGGTGCAGTGGGTGGTGGTGAGTGATCCTAATACAGCCGGAAGTTATGTATTTTGTGATATTACTTTAACAGCTCTTTGTTTATTGGAACTTTTTTTGTTTTGTTTTTGTAAATCTATATAATATTGTTGTGAATAAATAATAAAATCAATTTAATACATTTTGCTGCACATGAATATTTATTAATATTAATTTTTTCTATAGACAAGTGGACCGATGTCACATACCACAGTATATATAACCTTTAATTTTGAATGCCTGTCCTTTACACAAATCCTCCAAAACAGCAGAAAAACAAGAATAATATAATAATTCAATGAGAAACACCACATCATGATGTTGCATTTTCTTCTCTATAAATCTACTAAAATTGTTATGTCTACTGTTTTTTAATTTACTTAATGTAATCCGATTTACTTCAAGTTGTAGCCATTATTGATTTTCTTATTGAAAACAATTATTTAAACTCGATCTGTGTGTGTTTTCCATTCTCACCACTAGGTGGCAGTTGTGTTTAAACGTTGGGAGCCAGAGGTATTACTGGCTTTGATTCTGGCACTGTTTTCTTCCATTTTCCCACAGAGTGAGTCAGCTTATAAACACATCATAAACACTCCTGCTGTTCACCACACTGATTGTTTAGTTTTTAATGTTTCCTAAAGTGAAGTAAATTATGTAAAGTATGTACGTTTTGTTCCATAGGGAATGATACAAGACACGTCTCCAAATGATTTATTTAATCTGCAAGCTTTAATATGTTAATGCTGATTTCAGTCCACTGCACTCCAGTGATTTTACTTCCACCTTTAATGGTGCTACAGTTGTTAAGCACATCTGCTGCACCCATCTGCAGGGCGCACACACACATTTTAACACTTTAATTCTGCACATTATTGATAATAATCAAATGTCTATTGTGTTTACAGGGCTTAATATAGTGAGATATTAACTAATTTCAAGGTTTTAAGACTCATTCCTGATTCTGTTTCGGGACATTTTGACAGTCGGGTGTAGATGTTCAAATGATCGATGGCTGGATTCCATTTAGCTGCTCCAGTTTCAGGGTGCTTCGACAAGTCGTATTGTCTGCAATGAAAAAGGAGAGTAGTTTGTTGTATTAATATTCCTGGTTATTTGCACATATGCAACCTATAATTAGATATAGACGAATGAAGGATTGATTCGTTTTATTCAAATATAAACTGAGTTTGTCTCTAGTGTACTGACGTTGGAAGAAAGTGGACTCTTACTGTTTTCATACACGTGTCAGATTGCCACCTGCACTTCCTGTTTGTGCTTTTAATCAATAATCCAACGATGTTGTTGAGGTCGTGGAGGTCGAACACTGTGGTTAGAAGGACTCCTGCAGGTCAGTGAGCTCAGGCAAATGTTTAATCTGCACACCAACATCGTCAATTATTCACACAGAAAGTTTCTGATGTCATTGTCTGTGTGTGTGTGTGTGTGTGTGTGTGTGTGTGTGTGTGTGGAGTCAGAGCAGCTGGAAGACTGGCTGTTTCCTGCAGTATTTATAACAAAACAAGGCTGGAGCGGAGGCTGCCATGGTTTCACTCCACAATGACAAGGGTGCGGCCGAAACCCAACACGAACCCCGAAGAGATAGAAGACGGCCAGTGGGTCTCCAAACGACGGCATCAGTACAATTCTGTCAATCACTATTTTCAGGGGTCGCCAGGCAACAAGGGGCCTCTATGACACCTGAGCATGTTGACACACTAAAGCTTTCCTTTTACAACCTTCAATAACAGAAATCCAAAAGGATCCAGACTTGTTTCAGGATTTTGGAGGCATAAAAAAGTACTGTCAACACATGAGAATGTATTGTTATTGATAATGTTTTAAAAACACAAGAAGTCACGTCATTTTCAGTGCAGTGGGATACAAACTGTCATCAACAATCATGTTCACAACAGTTCTCTGAGCTGATAAAACAAGGTCAGGGAGGTTTTTTGGGTATATAATTGCATTTTTATTGCACACAAACCTTAAAGAATGATTAATATTAGGTTATAATGGATAACAAACTAACACAGGTAAAGTGGACACAAATGAAACAAAAGAAAAGCAAAGAATGACAGCAGAAAGTGGTTGATTTCTAACCACTGTTGAAGGAGAAAAGAAAAATAATGTAAAAATGTAAAAAAAAAAAAAAAAAAGTATTTTATTTCTTAGCTTATCTCGTTAAAAATCCCATAAGATAATAATAACATTTAACAGCTCTATCTGGACCCTTCTATTACATTTACATGAATGGGTTTTCATCATTCAGTAAGATGACACTCAGGTGAGCCTGTGGCCCCGCCCCCTAGCCGCCGGAGCGCTCTGATTGGTTGATTCG
Organism: Chelidonichthys spinosus; assembly: GCA_029853015.1. NCBI lineage: Eukaryota > Metazoa > Chordata > Actinopteri > Perciformes > Triglidae > Chelidonichthys > Chelidonichthys spinosus. Next base: position 16,617,978 of record CM056841.1, on the reverse strand, counting down.
AACAGCGCAGCCCACAACAGACAGACGGCGGAGCAGCGGCGGAGGAGAGCGACTAACCGGAGCTTTTCTAACGAGCAAACTCGCTTTAAATGAAACGCAAACCACCCGGACTTTCTGCTTGAGAACAACACACACGCCACAGTTGCTGGTAAGTCTAAAAAACGTGTACTTTATTTATAATAATTAAAGTTTATCCGGAAGTTTTCTCCTCCGCTAAAAGGGAAAAAAGAGCTTTCCTCCGGGTTCTCCCCCAAAATCCATGAGGGAGCCGCGTGGACGCGGTTAGCAAAAAAAAAAAAAAAAGAAAAGTTAAAAGCTGACAATAGCGTTAATGTGTGAACAACTGAAGTCCAGCGTGTTTAAAATCAATAAAATAACACGTCACATAACATATAGATGCTGTAAGCTGTCAGGACTTCAGTTGTAATGACGTTAACTGATTTTTTATTTAATATTTTAAATAAATCGTCTTCTACGCAGCTAGCAAACAAGATTCACTTCCACCTAAACGACAAAAACACTGCTTTAAAGTTTTAAAACTCCATCGCATCCCCCCCCCCTTTTTTTTTCACATCTCACTATTACGTAATGGCAGTTGGTTGATTGACGTTGCGCGCGCGCGTGTGAACCACGTCTGTAGCGTGCACGCGCGCATCCGTGACCGGGCAGGTGGGAATAAACACACATGAGGAGGAGGAGGATGATGATGATGATGATCTGATACGTGTCTCCTGAGGTGTTGCATGATAGTGATGTGGGGATTAGAGGATGACGTCATGCGAGAGCAGGTTTAGATGGAGGGTTAAATAACTCACTTTATCCAACCTATTCTAAGACTTTTTGTTATAAATGATCTATCTATCTATCTATCTATCTATCTATCTATCTATCTATCTATCTATCTATCTATCTATCTATATATATATATATATATATATATTTTTTTTGGATCAATCACACACTGGCCTGTTGTGTTTCTCCCTGCTGGGTGACTTTGTGTCAGGACAATACGGAGGGAGGCATTGATGTGAAGTCTGGTACGATCCTGGTTTCCTGTCTGAGGAAGAGGGGATGAAGTAAAAGGTGTTTCCTGTATGGTCGCTATGACGATGAGTTACCGTGGTCCTCGCAACAACACGATTTCTGCTCTTGACCTAGTGATTTGACCCAGAATGTGATGTCACTATCGCTTCCAACATTTGTATTGTCCCCACACACATGCCAGCCAATCATCTCCAACATCCACTATTGATCCGAACACCAATCAGCTGATGGCTCGATCTCGGTGAATTTCCATTTTCGGAATTAAATATTTTGTTGAACATTAATTTAAAGTGGTTCCAGTATGTTTTAGTGCCATTTGAACAGTTTTAAGCACATGTTATCGGGATGATACCTTGACATATTTTCATATCGTCCCATGCCTACAGTGCATAATATGTTCTTGTTCCTTTTTTTTAAATATATATTTTGTATGAACAAACCATAAAAGCAGTACAGTAATGCACATATTTGCAGGCAGCATTTATTAATTTAAAGTCTATCCAATAAATGAGCTCCTTTTGAGTTTTTGGGTTGTGGGGTTCACGGCATTGGACTGTAGTTGTCATGGTTACGTTGATGTCCACTCTGTCGCCAGTTCACCGACGATACAGTCGTACGGGTGTCAAACCCCGGATCCACATATCTCCAGCACCACCATCTGCTTGATCTTTGGCATCAGGCCTCGTGGTCTGGTCCAGCCGGGGCCCCCGGAGGACGTTAAGACTGTGACACACACACACACACACACACACACACAGACCAGATGAGACAAAGGAGGCTTAATGAGTAAAAAATGCACGTGGGCACATATGGGCTGCGATGCTGCGTGTGTGGAAACAATGGAGATGATAATGAAATCGTGGATTACCCCTCATTTATGTAGGGTAGAGTGTATACGGCTGGTTTGTTGTTGTTGAGCTGCATGCGGCGGGTGGATGCTGTACGATGGGGATGACATCACGCATTATGGTCGTCTTGTTGGATGGAAGTCTGGTTTAGATCACCAGTATTGTCATGTTTTATGGTCTGAGTGTGTTTCTGCTCACCGGAGCTCTAACGGGATGCACACAGTGTTTAGAATTAAGGTGAAAGGTAACTTTTTTTTTTTTAACCTCCCTACACACACACACACACACACACACACACACACACACACACACACACACACACACACACACACACACACACACACACACACACACACACACACACAACACACACACACACACACACACACACACACACACACACACCGGGATTATAACGTGACAAACAGACGCGGCTAATTAGGCTGAGCTCTGACGACCCCCCGACCTTTCCCCACCTCTTATTGCCTGACCTTCGGTGAGGAGGTGGGGAAGAGGTCTACGGAGGGCTTATCTGAGCCGACCCTGATGAAGCCGTTCACGTGGCAACGCTGGGGTTTGTTGATGGTTGGCAGAACGCCGACGCTGTCGTTTGGTGTGAAGTGTTATCAGTAAAGGGTAGTTGTATTGTTCGGAGACTTCCATTATCAGGGCCTGGCAGTTGAAACTGAGATGTCCCAGTGCATCCACGTGCACATAATGATGTGTAACGCACGGCTCATTATGGGATGGCTGTCGGTTACAGAAGCAGCAGCTGAGGAGAGAACGAGAGCAACGGCTGCTCCATGCTCTGCCACCGAAGCTGTGATGTCATTGTGTGTGTGTGTGTGTGTGTGTGTGTGTGTGTGTGTGTGTGTGTGTGTGTGTGTGTGTGTGTGTGTGTGTGTGTGTGTGTGTGTGTGTGTGTGTGTGTGTGTGTGTGTGTGTGTGTGTGTGTGTGTGTGTGTGTGTGTGACCGTGCTGCTGACATCATGCAGGGCGGGAGTTTTTTTTTAAAAGTGAGGGGAAGAGGGAAAGTTTTTCAAACTGTGGGCTCAGACCGGTCCCAGGATGGGGGTCCGTTAGAGACCGGATGTGGTTCTGCTGTTGCTCCGTGGCCTGTTTGAAACACACCAGTGCACTATGATGTGTCACCAGACGGCATCACAAATCATTCATTCATTCCATGGGTTCACGAACGGCATGAAGCACATCTGGTGTCCCTGCTGTTGAACATTGGAGTCCCTGTTTCCGAAGGCGGACGCGGCGGTTTAGAGAGTGACACGTTTTCTCCGACAGAAGCGACGCAGCTGGATCTCTTAAATACACGTCTGGTTGTATCGATGGTCTCTTCTTCTTCTACTGAACTGGCATCGGTTTGCAGCGCCCAGGTTGCGGAAGACCTGATCCTGAGTCAGCGGCGAGGGGTGGGGGTCGGGGGATGACCCTGGTGGCGTGCATTGAGCTGTGGATTAGCATCAACAAATCAAAATGGGATTGGCAGGAAGGCTCCTTCTCATCGGAGCCTTTAAGATGGATTTTCCCCCGATGGTCCAACGAGCGCTCCAACAAGGGCAAGAGGACGGAGGCCATGAAATGTCATGGGGGGGGGGGGGGTTACTATGGAGAACCATGATGATGAGCCTCTCAAGGGGAACTGCTTTAGAAAGAAAGGTTTAATTGAAGATGTTGTAGGAGACTGTGTTTACTTTGTCGTTCTCCCTCGACTGAATGAATTTCCCTCCGGCAGCCGGGGCCCCGTCTGTAATGAGAAAGGAGGGAGGGCCGGGGCCCTAAATGAGAACGCTCCTCCGACAGGGGTAATTAAGTCCAGACACAAAGGGCTCAGCAGGAAGGAGTTTAATAGAGAAGGAGTTAGTATTCTCCTGGGGGGGGGGGGGGGGCAGCAGAACCTTGCAGGGACCGGTAAAGGGGAGCACAGGAGGGTTCACTGGCCTGCAGCCACACACACACACACACACACACACACACACACACACACACACACTATAAGGTATTACTCATCCGCTTCTGTCCGCTCAACTTATCAAATGCGGCGTCTAAAAATAGAGCCTCCCTTTCACCTCTAAAACCTCTCTAACTGAGATGCTTTCATGTGTAAAATGTATATATATATATATATATATATATATATATATGTGTGTATATATTATGCTCTAGTTTTTATTCCCTAAACATCAAAAGGCCGCTTCTACTTTTAACCCGTGACGTAAGGCGTTCCCGTTCTTCCCGTTTGCGCTCACGCACGGGTGCTCGCATGCTCGGCCCCGGAGCGCCGCCGGCCAGCGTCATGTGTTCGCCACGTGCCGCTGCGTGTTGTGATGACGGAGCGGCGTGGAGCTGGATGCGCCCGGCCGTCTGGAACGGAGCGGCTGATCCTCTTAAATGATTACGAGCCGCGACCAGAGAGCTGAGAGAGAGAGAGGAGGGCGACCTGCGTGGGGAAGCAAGCGGACAGATGTCTTCTTCTTCTTCTCCCCCCCATCATCATCATCATCATCACCATCATCAACAAACCACACTAAGCATCTATGTTTGGTTAAGATCCCTCTCCTTTTAATAGACTCCAAGTCTATTATACCGCTCATTTCCACGCAGACAAAGGCGGCTCCTTGACTTCATTCAACACCTTTTCCTGCCAGGAAGTGGATTGTGTGTGTCGACCAATAGGAGGAGAAAACGAGCCTCTTAACGAGGACGTTCTGGCCATGTGTTTAAGCGATACAACCCTTTTCAAAGCAACTTTGTTTACAGAGCGTTTGAACAAATGTGTGGAAGACAAACACATTTTTAATTTTCTTTGTGAATGTGGAATCACGACAGCACAGATATTTAGTTTATTTATTTCTGCTTATGTTAATAGATTTACAATATGACCAGGGATGTGATCTTAAAGGCTTTTTTAATCTGCAGGTTCTGTATTTGCATATTTGTAACCCACTTTAAACCACCGTCTGAGATCGTGGGAGTCCGTTCCAGCTGCATGTGACCACAAAAAAAAGCTTTTATTTCACTTTTCACAGAACGAGTAATGCGGGTTAAACCTGAGCCGGGTCTATTGTGCACCGGGTTTCTGTTCCTCGTCTACTGGGTTAATCCCAACGTGGCTTTAGAAACACGTCCGTCCTCCTGGGAGCCGCTGGGGAATGTGCGTGGTCGTCCTCGGGGTCGTCCTCGGGGTCGAGCGCTGCCCTTTCCAGCCCGCCACTCCCAAGTTCACCATTATAAAACATCTTTTTGTCTTTGCCTTCTTTTTCTTTTTTTGCTTCCATCCTCTCGCCCTCCTCTGACATTTGGACTGTGTGGGTGCCTTTCAGCTCCCAGCAGGGAGTCACGCTATCGGGCCCCAGATGCACACAACTGGAGTCCAGAGCCAAACATTTGGCCTTTTTTATCGAGGGCGAGCTTTTCCTCTCACGCCATTCTGGATCGTTTCCCCCGCTCTTCTTCTTCTTCCTCTGAAGTCTGAAATGTCATCGGCGTTTCAGGTTTTCCCGCATCGTAGCCTCGAGCGCGTTGCTTTAAAAGACTGGATCTTTTGAAATATCCTCTCAGGCTTCGCCTCAATGCCACAAAACAAGCTGGGTTATCGGGGAGCCGTCTCTCTATTCTGAAATGTCTAAATGGAGAGAATTGGGCATGTTTTTACATCACCTGGTTGGAGAGAATTAACATGCTATTGCATAGATTGGGCAGAAGTTGGCGCTGTATCGCATCTACGAGAGGAAAATGAAGAGACGTCAGTATCGTCCAAGTTTCATGACAGACGAGCATTAAGAGAATATGTTACATAATCCATTTATCACATTAACTTTTTTTCAGAAACAGCGAAAACCAATTTATGAGAGCATAAAACCCTAATTGAGGACGCGTTGACATGCACATAAAACTCAGCTGATATTTCTGTGATTTCTTTTTTTTTTTCTTTCCAAAAAGTTGTTCTTTTGAATTTCACATTTAATTTGAGTGGTTGAATCTGCTGTTCAAGCTTGTGTTATCCAAGCGGGGATGATTTCAGGGATTCACTTCACTTCCAAGTATTCAGTCACGCCGTTTTCCCAAAACGAGCTCGTTAGCTCAGACAGATGTGGAAACCCAACATCTGTGCACTCTTTAATGACGTCATATGTTTTGTTCTTTTCGCCCTCTGAGGCTCAACTTGTTGCGACACTTTCCACTTGTTGTTTTCCTGCAAAACTCCCCTCTGCTGGGTTCTGGGTTTGGGAGGTTGGGGGGGAGTAGAGGGAGGTGGGGGATGAAAAGGAAGTGGAGGTAAACCCCCCACCACCTCACCTCCTCTGTCTCATTTCATCTCACCCTGGCTGGAGAGTTCCTGGTGTCTGTGTGTGTGTGTGTGTGTGTGTGTGTGTGTGTGTGTGTGTGTGTGTGTGTGTGTGTGTGTGTGTGTGTGTGTGTGTGTGTGTGTGTGCGTGTGCGTGTGTGTGTGTGTGTGTGTGTGGTGTGTGTGTGTGTGGAGGATGGCAAGCAAAGAAAACAATGGAGGCTTTGTGAGAGGGTCCCGCCGTGATAGGATTGATGAGGGGGAAGCAGGGGGGGGGGGGGGGGGTCGGGGCTTAGCGAAGCGTAGCCACTTCATTAGTCAGGGCTCTCGGTTTGCACCTCCTCCTCCTCCCATCCTCCTCCTCCCTGTCACTCCCTCACTGCCTCCTCGTTCACTCGTGGAGCCACACAGGCAGGAGCCGCTCAGGCTGGACGGCGCTGAGCGTTTTCACGGAGGGTTTTTCTTCCACGTTGGCGGGGGCAACGTGTTTTTAGAGCGCTGCTTGTTTGTTTGTTTGTTTGCTTCCCTGGCTCGCTATCGTTTTTGTTTTTTAATTCTGAGGTGAGTTTTCTGGCATCGTCATCACTGATGACTTGCATTCTTCTTCTTCTGCAGCTCTGGTGTCTTATGACAGCCGGCAGCACTCAGACCTTTTCAGATGAACAACCTGGAGATAAGGAGGACACAGGAGGGTTTCATGAATGTGATCTGTGTGTGCTGCCGGCAGTGGGAACATGTAGAAGTTGAGTTGATATGATGAGGAGGAGGAGGAGGGGGAGGGGGTGTGCTGGTGGGACACTATTGCCTCAGCTGTGTTGACCAAATTATCAGTGTTATTAGGATCTGCTTGTGATGCCCCCCTCCTCCCTTTGTCGAAGCCCCTCGGGGCCAGCTGAGCGCCGGGTTAGTCCTCCACATCCTGTGTGGGAAAGAGAGGAGCACTCAGACGGACCTCATCACTTCCTCGTGAGAGAGTCTGATCCACCAAAACTCTCTCTGTGTCCAGAAACAACAACAACATCCCAGCTGTGTGTGTGTGTGTGTGTGTGTGTGTGTGTGTGTTACCCAGAAGGCCGTTTTGCAGCTTATATCCTGTTCAACTGTTCCTCCTTCTTTACTGCTTCATCACTTCTCGGGGTATCGTTGCTACGTGGTATTCAACTTTTCGACTTGCATTGAATTTACTGTCTTGTTAAATGAGATTTCACCCTGATTTCACAGTGGAAATAAAAGAGTGTGTGTCTGTCTGCTGATATCTGAGGAGTCACTCTGTAGATGGAAGAGCCACATGCTTGAAAATGACTTTTATTATTATGTCCTGTATTTTCTGGAAATCTGGCTGGCGTTTTTGTACTTCTCTACCAGGATGGACAGATTTCAAGTCATTCGTGATGATATTCATGATGATCCCGATAATAGAAATTAACCACGATGTGTGTACGACGTTTTGATATGTTTGACCCGACTGTCTTCTCTTTTCGCAGAATGAAGAAGTGAATCATCTGTGATCGCAGTCATGGCTGTCCAGACTGGCATCCAGGTAGGCTCATCACCATCCAGGTGTTACTAGCAGAATGCATGGAAGTCTATGAGAAAATGGTCCTACTTCTCTCTGCTGGCCACCAGGGGGCGACTCCTCTCTGGTTGTATAGAAGTCTATGAGAAAATGGTCCTACTTCTCTCTGCTGGCCACCAGGGGGCGACTCCTCTCTGGTTGTATAGAAGTCTATGAGAAAATGGTCCTACTTCTCTCTGCTGGCCACCAGGGGGCGACTCCTCTCTGGTTGTATAGAAGTCTATGAGAACATGGTCCTACTTCTCTCTGCTGGCCACCAGGGGGCGACTCCTCTCTGGTTGTATAGAAGTCTATGAGAAAATGGTCCTACTTCTCTCTGCTGGCCACCAGGGGGCGACTCCTCTCTGGTTGTATAGAAGTCTATGAGAAAATGGTCCTACTTCTCTCTGCTGGCCACCAGGGGGCGACTCCTCTCTGGTTGTATAGAAGTCTATGAGAAAATGGTCCTACTTCTCTCTGCTGGCCACCAGGGGGCGACTTCTCTCTGGTTGTATAGAAGTCTATGAGAAAATGGTCCTACTTCTCTCTTGATGTTTTATCTCAGTAAACATTGTAAACATGAAAAATGATGCTTAGCTGTAAAGTCTACCGTTAAGTCTAGAGGCTAACCAGGTAGATCCAGATCCAGTAAGGCTGCTGTGTTAGTCGGATCCACCCGTCACTCCTCCACAGTCCAAATATGGTCACTTCCTTCACTGGTGGCAAAATTTAAAAATTGGGGACAGCCAAAATGCCGAACTCGAGGCTTCAAACCCGTGGCGTCACCATGACAACGCTCACATCTTATTTCCAGTCTGTAGTTTCAACACATCGGTAGTCTATAATGTTCCTTTTATATAGCGCCCTCTTTGGGCCGATCACTGATGCTCTTAGTCTCCAGGCAGTGAGTCAGCACTGTGTGTGTCAAATTGGGGGCATTTTGAAGACGGCTTCAGTTATTAAATAAAGAAGTGCAGGCATCCGTCTGCTGCCCAACAGCTGTGGCGATCCCACCTGTGTTACGGCACGCCGTTCCCCCGCCTGGACCCCGAGGACTTCCTTTTTTTAACGTGAAGAATGTGCACCATATTTTTTTTCTTTTCTCCCTCCCAGCAACGAAATGTCAGCCATCCCAGAAACCCAGAACAACAAACGTATCGCGTTACAGATTTGTCACATGGCAGCAGCAGCAGCAGCTCGTTGGGAAGAGCCTCTTCTCCTCTGTCATGTGGTCTGGAAACTCTCGCCGCCCGCCGCCTTGGACCGCGGATATGCAAAATATGTGTCCCAGCGGTGCGCACGGACATGTGGCAGGAAACGGGTCGATGCCGATGTGTTGACGAGGCTGCGATCGTTGATGGACTGTGGTCGGATGCTGCGGGCGCGTCGGATTAATTCAAAACATGGTGTTGATTGGATGGTCTGTCGTTGCCGGGGGGATATTTAGACTGGTTGTCATGGTGTGATACTGTAGGCCGGCTAAAACCATAGTATAGATTACATATAAATGACATTTAAAGGACAGTTCCTGGTGGTTTTTACGCCTCTGCAGCGGTGACAGCCGTGGTTGGGGGCATTGTGTTCTGGGTCTTCAAAGGCAGTTGTTCAAATTTGGCACAAAAGTCCAGAACAGATTCCCGCTGTGACATCACAAAACACATTTTTTTTTAACCCGCAACATGATTGGTTGGTGGAGATGTACAACCGCAAGCCAGTAATTTACTTTTTTTCTTAGTTTAAACTTGTTTTACAAGCATCTCATCTCATCCAACACCAAAAGAGAACAGAAACACAACAGTCTCACATTTGTCCGTCACGATGTGGACATATTTAGTGACTGCATGAAAACAGGAGGATGAATCTAGCACAGCGGAGCTGATATTGGTAGTTGTGGGGTTATTGATCCATATCCGGCTGTGGCAACCCCGCAGCTCCGTCCAGAGCTCAGTTTAGAGCTTCAGCGCCCAAGTAGAGCAGAGTCACATCGGATAACCGGTCACACTGTGACGTCTCTGTTCACCCACGCTGAGAATGCAGGCACTCATGGAAGTATAAGTAGCGTATGCAAATCTAATAAGTGCGACAGTAAAACCCCGTTGTAAGAGAGCTGCAGGTTTTTCCGATGAAATCTTCTGGGTTTCTCTATAGAATCCTTCGATTCAAGGCAGAAACGGAAAGCACAACTCAAGCAGGAAGGTTTGTAGAGATCGGAGGAGTCTTTAATCCATACGAGCAAACGGAAAAGGCCTCGGAGCTCGGCGAGTATTAGAAAAGGTCAACGCGACCTTGTTAGTTCAGCCTGGCCAAACCAAACAGCTCTGGGTTTACTTGTGATCCTGGCAGGTCAAAGGTCATCAACCAGGCCATGGGAAGTCAGGGAAGTCGTGAAGAAAAATCGTGATGATTAAAGAGATTGCATAGATGGAGAACTATTATCTGATGAAGCTACGGAGAGAGAACGGGCTTCATACATAAGAATCTTTAAAATAACCAGTGAAGGTCAGAATGACCTTTGACCTCCCTGCTATTGACTATTGTTTCGGGGAGTTTAGTCGTAAGGGGTTCAGGTTAAGAGCATGGGATTAACTCCTAATGCGTAAATAGTAACATACATGGCCTCTCGTACGGGGATTACCCAGCCGTAGTCCAGCAGCACCTAGCACCCAAGTGATGAAAGAAAACCCGATTAACTCGCACTCCGTGCCTCTGTATGCAATGTGAGCGTTAAGTTCACAACAACACACACACACACAGGGGCCGCTTTAAGAGGCGAACGTTCTCCGTGAACCGGCGGTCAGGTGACGGAGTGTGAGGCGGGATTAGCTCGCCGTTTACGTAACTTCTTCACCGTTGCACGGCGCGGCCTTGTTTTCTAAATGGCTGGATGGTAAGGGAAGGCCTGATGTTGTTGTGGAGCTGCAGGGCGCCGCAGGCCCTTCTGTACCATGTTATATAACGTGTGTGTGTGTGTGTGTGTGTGTGTGTGTGTGGGTCAGCTCATCCCTTTTGAACATCAGGTGTTTCTTCTTTCCCCCATTTCCTTTTACTTTGAGTTTTTATTCTTTAACGTTTGTTAGTACCGAGCTAGCTTGGATGACCTCGGGATGTTAAATGATTCGCCAGACAATCAAATTACACAGTGGATTTATTCAATTAGTTCAATTAGTTAGTTGATTTTCAAAGGGGCATGACGTTCAGATGTATTAGTTCTACTCAGTCTGGGGACAAAGTTAAAAGAAATAAACCTGATCTCCACTTGAGTCTGGGATTTTTCTTTTTTTTTTTAATGGAAAGTCTGCATTATAAACTGGAGGTATGGGGTGCATTCTCTCTGCTGGCCACCAGGGGGCGACTCCTCTCTGGTTGTATAGAAGTCTATGAGAAAATGGTCCTACTTCTCTCTTGATATATTATCTCAGTAAACATTGTAAACATGAGTTTATGGTCTCAATCTCTAGTTTCAAGTCTTCTTCAATCCAGCATGATGTTCATTTAGTACATTATGGTCCATTTAGAGTCCACCAGACCAGGAAGCAGGGGATGCTTTAGGGGGCGGGGCTTACCTGCTGATTGACAGGTTCTTCAAAACAAACCAACAAATGACATCACGATGACCACGCCCACATCTTATATATATATTATATATACATTCAGTATCTGCTTCATTAAAGCACACACACACACACACACACACACACACACACACACACACACACGGTACATGACATTACTGTATAATAGTGTCTCTGTTCCACTGGCCAGAAGGTTTCCTGTTTAGGAGGACGAACAAACAAGACGGGGCCTTGTTTTAAAACAATATCATCCATTCACTGCAGGATGCCTCATTATTGCTCGATGACATGTGATGCACACGCAGATTAAAGGTTACTATCTTAAACAGATGTCAACAATGTGGAGGTGGGGGGGGGGGTTATGTAATGTCTGGACAAGTCACATCGCACATCTGCTGCTGGTTTCTCCACGGCCCCTCCTGTTGCCTGCAAACACAGACGCTTTCTTTATCAGAGTTGCTGTTTTTGAGGAATGGAAGATCATCTTTTAGGTCTTTAAAGCTTCGACAACCAACAACACCAACTGTGTAGAAGAAGTATGAAGGAGACATAAGGGAGGGGATGAAGGGACGTCGTTTCACACCCATTTAAGCTTTCTCTTTTTAGATTTGCAGCGAACACACAGGGGGAAAGAAAGCGTGGGAGTTTGTCGTTGTTAAAAATGTGCTGACGTTGTTGGAGATGAGGAGGAGGTGGCAGCGTGACCTCCACTAGAGCGTAGAGAGGAAGTGTGGTGTGGCGTTACATCCCTGTCCTCTCTGATATCCTCCCAGAGCCCAATGGGAACTGGAGTATGATAATGTGGCTGTGTGAGACTGTTCATACCGAGGCCTTTCCAGAGAGAGGACTGAGGACATGCTCAGACTCATCTCCCAACGCCTCAGCAGAGAGAGGCTTTTCCTTAACGTCTTAAAATCAATTTATTCAGACGTCGTCTGCATGATCTGTTATCTGATCCTGTTTCTAACTCCTAAATCTGCTGCTCATTTATCCTGGATCACATTGATTTCCATTGCATATGTGTGTATATATAGGTTTACTGACCTTTGACCCCTCCTCCTCGTCTCCAGGTGTGGTTCGGGGAGAAGTTCGAGGCCCCGTTGCTGAGCCCCAGGAGCCCTCGCAGCCCGTTGGCCCAGCGGCACGGCCCCGGCCTGGCGGACGTCTTCCAGTACGACCAGTGGCTGGCGGTGCGACATGAAGCCACGCTGGTGCCCATGCAGGAGGACCTGGCCATCTGGCTCAGCGGCATGCTGGGTAAGAAGTGGTTTGGTCTCATGATGTGGTGTGCATTTTGATTTAAAGCCATAGAAGAGGTGAAGATTCCATAAAACTGATTTGACTTGAAACTGAGCTTTTGGTTGCTGGAGCTGAAAATAAAGTTGCCATTTTTTATCACCTTTAATGTATATTTTTAGTGATTAAGATACCATTCAGTATAATTATACGTCAGCTTGATGATGAAAATGTGCATCTGTTGCTCTGCAGCATCATTTTCCATCCAGCTTTAAGGTTTCACACATTTCAGTTTTTTCCTCCCTTCATTTTTTTTATGTTCCGTTTTAAGAAAAAGAAAATATATATATATTTAAAAATATATAATACATAAAGAGTGGTTTCACGCTGACTGTCGATCCCCGATGTGTGAATCAACGCGGAGGCCGACGCACGCCGACACGTTCCCGCCTCCTGGCGAGGAAAATGCCGTCGCACTATTGACTCCCGTGTAATTGGATTTGGATGCTGCCGTTTCCCGAACGCCGCCCTCAGCAAACAACAGAGACAAAATCCCTCATTCCATCCGTCTCCACTATTCTACTGCCGCCTTTTGTCTTCCGGCGACACAATGGAGCGGCGAGGAAACTGAAGCCGGCTCCATTGTCGGCCGGTGAAACTGTTTTCAGCCCGTCGTTCTCACGAGGAATGTCACTCCACGTGAGTTATTGGTACCGTGACCGCGGTGACCCACATCCCACTTTTTTATCATGTTTTAAGCGGTTTGCCGGATGTGAGCGTGGAGCCCCGAGGGGCCGGATGCTGCAGCAACAGGTGGCGTGCAGCGGGGTGAAGTTTCAGTCCTCCGGGCTCGGCTGAAAATGCACTTTTTGTGGGGAAATCTTTTGTCACGTAGGATTTTGTTCCCAGTGTGGATTCAGTTCTCATGGCCTTTGAGTTCCCCGGGGCGGTGATTTACAGCAAGGGGTTGTGGGAGCGCCACAAAGATGTGTGTACAGGCCTCTGGTGGAAAGTCCTACAACAAAAGACACTTCAGACGAAGAATTTGTGGTTTTGACCTGAAGAAACGAGACAAATGTCATCTTTGTAATAAACGCTGAAAGCCTGGTGTCTTTTCCAGGCGAGGAGGTGCGAGCAGAGTTTTTCATGGAGGAGCTGAACAACGGCGTGAAGCTCTGCCAGCTCATCGGCGTGCTGCAGACTAAGATCGCCCAGAGCTGCCCCTCCGCCCTCTGCAAGGTGAGGAGCACACATTTCCACCATTTCTTTTCCCTTTTAAACCCTAATCTAACACACCGATGATGGTTTCTCCTCACAGCTGTTCCCCACCAGGAAGATCGCATGCAAGCGGGACGCCTCTCCGGGTTCCTTCTTCGCTCGGGACAACACCGCCAACTTCCTGGCCTGGTGCCGCCACGTCGGCGTGGAGGAGACCTACCTGTTTGAGTCCGAGGGCCTCGGTAAGAGCAGCCGATATCACTGAATCTTCTATAATGCATCCTTTCTATCGGGACGTGCACGGTGCTTTTTCTCCTCGTGAGGGAAACAGTTTTGGCGTAATATTTAGTCCCATTTAAAAATGTTCATGGACAGAATTTCAGACAGTAATTCTGATCAGATAAAGTGAGACAAAAATGTTTTAAAAGCACCACAAAGTTGAAGGAATTTAGGAGGAGTTTATTCAAGCGACAAAGAATGCCACCTTAATCTTCTGGTAAATGTTTTATTTCGAGGGATCAATGTGCAACAAAATGTCTGAATACCAGCAGCCAAGGTTCAAATAAAAAATTAACCCTTGAGATCACATCCCAAGTCACACATTTACACATTTTTGAACAAACTTTTATTTCTGCCAAGGTGAAGTTCAAGAAATAAGACACCTGCAGTCATATTCAAGACCAGATCTGCCTTTTTCAGTCTTCCTGTCATCTTCTCACTAATAACGGAAGCCGACATGAACGTAAAAATCCTCATATTGAAGACGTTAACGGTGTTAAACAGACTAGACGCTGGCCCTAAGCTCCTTTGCGGGGCTCTGTACTTTAAGCCTGACTTCTTAATGGGTTTAATAGGATCTGTCGTGGAGAGCAATCGCCCTGAGTACTCCGTATCGGGGATCACTTCATTACACGTAATGGCTTTCCAAAATAAAAAAGCCTGGGATTGGAGTGATTCAGAAAGAAAGCCCCGCTGTGATTCTCTTACTCTTCTGTGTTTTTGTTTAATGAACATCCTTGTGTGACTTTAAAGATTTGCTGAGTTTAGTCGCACCTCGGCTGCTTCGTCACATCACTTTACTGTTAATCATGTTTTTTCCTCCTCAGTGCTGCACAAGGAGCCTCGGCAGGTTTGCCTCTGCCTCCTGGAGATCGGCCGCATCGTCTCCAAGTACGTGTTTAAACGAAGAAGCACGGTTAAAGATGGGCTTTGGTGTGTTTGTGTTAAACTCCGCTGTGTGTGTTTGTGTGTGTGTGTGTGTGTGTGTGTGTGTCAGGTACGGCGTGGAGCCTCCGGTGCTGGTGAAGCTGGAGAAGGAGATCGAGCTGGAGGAGACTCTGCTGCTGACGGAGGAGCCGCCGCCGGCCGTTAAAACCTTCAGCGTGTGCTGCCAACACGGCGGCCTCTTCCAGCCGGGGGTGAGTCCATCGGAAGTGGAGGGGGGGGGGGGGGGGGCTGATCATGTTAGCAACACGTCAGCGGTGCATGTGCGACCCCCACGGGGGTTATGACACATCACAGCTGACCATGTGATGCACAAACACACACAGCCACACAGAGATGAACTCTTTGTTTTCTCCTCCGTCGACACTTTGGTAGCGTACGGGGGGGTAAAGCGTTACAGCGGGGCTCTGACACCGTGTTGGGGGTTTTAGTCCCAGAGGAGACAGCTGGCCTAAAAATAACTGCACTCACTGAAGCGGAAGGTTTGGATAAAAGCATCTACCGACGATGTTTGTTCTCACATGTGCATTTTTTTTTTTTTTGCTTTCCGCATTCAAATACGTTCAAAATAAGTAAAGACTGGAGGTCCTTAAATATATTAAATATAATGCCATCTGTATATAAAACAGCCGTTATCATGAGTCCGATATTTCTGTTTCCCCTCGTAGGAGCACGGCATGGACGACCCGCCCTGCAACTGTGCCAACAGAGTCTCCATCGAGTACCTGTCTGAGGGCCGCTACAGGCTGGGAGACAAGACCCTCTTTATCCGGGTGAGACACACACACACACACACACACACACACACACACACAGTGAGATGGCTCACATCACGTCGGTAATCCAGACAATTCACCGATTCGTCAGCAGCATGCAGAAATGTTGCATATTATTCTCCAGAGTATAAAGTCTCTTTAAATCGGTGCAGACGAGCTGCAGAGCGAACAGTACAACCATAAGTACTGTGTTTATATCCTATTAAGATGGAGAATGTGGCGTACGTGATACCCTGAGGCTGCTGCCAGTGTGTGTGTGTGTGTGTGCGTGCGTGTGTGTGTGTGTGTGTGTGTGTGTGTGCGTGCGTGTGTGTGTGTGTGTGTGTTCTGGCAGAGATGCAGAGAGTCTTCACATCGCTGGAGGCGGTGATTAGGCCCATGTAAGCTTGTTACCCGGTAGTGGCGGCTGGCGTTGGACGATTACATCATAACGTATCCGCCGCCGGGAGACACGGGCTCGTTTATGGAGCTGGCTATTTTGGGAAGGAATATGTCACTGTTGATTTTTGTTGACTGCCTATGAAGATGTTTGTGTTTTCACTCATCAGGTGATTTTTGTTCCCCCTCACAGATGCTTCATGGGAAACACGTGATGGTGCGCGTCGGCGGCGGCTGGGACACGCTGCGGGGTTTCCTGATGAAGTACGACCCTCTGCGCGTGCTGCAGTTCACCACGCTGGAGCAGAAGATCCTGGCCTTCCAGAAAGGGCCCCCCGGTCTGGGGGGTCACCACGGTCACAACGCAGCGCCGCCGCCTCCTCCTCCCGACATGGACCCCCTCGCCGCCGTCAACGACCTCATCTCCTCCTCGTCCTCCTCTTCCTCCTCGTCCTCCTCGTCGTCTTCCTCCGGCTCGGCGTGCAAGCCGACGTCCGTGACCGCCACAAGTCAGACGTGTCGCTCCTACGCCAACTCCCCGGCCTGCACACCAACGCTGCCCAGGAGAGGTGCCGCCGCGGCGCCCAAGAGGAACCTGCAGGGGGCGCCGTCGTCCCCCAGGAAGCCCACCCAGCTGCCCCTGCCCATCACCACCACCAAAGGATCGTCCTCCCTGCCCTCCACGCCCGTGTCCTCCAAACCGGGTTGTCAGGGTCCGTCAGCCCCTCGCCGAGCTCTGACTCCGTCCTCCGCTCCGTCACCGGCAGAGTTAAGCCCCGCCTCCAAGCTGAGGCTCAGACCGTCACCACGCGGCCCCCTGTCTCAGCCCAGGAGCCCCGTCTGCCCCGAGCCCTCCTCCAAGTTCCCCAAACCCTCCAGCCCCTGCACCTCCCCCATCACCGCCGCCGTGCCTCGCCCCAACACCGCACCATCGCGGGCTGCCGTCCCCAAAGAGGGCCGGCCCCCGTCGGGCGCCAGCCAGCGCCCTCGCCTTGCACAGCGCCGTCCTGGCTCCCCGGCCTCGCGTCTCCGTCTAGAGACCGCCAGGCGGGTGCGGACGGCCGCAAGAGCTGCAGCGATGCCAACTCCCCCCCTAACACGGACCCCGACCCCCCTAACGCGGACCCCGACCCCCAGCTCAAGGACAGCCTCTCCGGCGCTGCCAAAACCTACCTGCTCCCTACTGAAGAGCAAAGAGGTCACAGCCAAAGCAAAGGGGCCGTCCCACGCCAAGGTGGCCCCCGCCCCTCCATGCAGCACCGTTGCCGTCCCCGGGAGGGTCGCTGCGGTCCCCGGGAGGGTCGTTGCGGTCCCCGGGAGGGTTGCTGCGGTCCCCGGGAGGGTCGCTGTGGTCCCTGGGAGGGTCGTTGCGGTCCCCGGGCGGGTCCCGGGAGGCAACGTGGGCCCGTCTCCCGCCAGCAAAGCCAATCCGAAAACACCAGCCACGGTGCAGAGGGTGGGGCAGAAGCAAACAGCTGCTGCCAACCCCGTCAGCGGAAAGGCGACTCTCAAACCCGAGGCGGGTCCAGGACTGGCCCTGGCCCCGCAAAAACCAGCCCCAACGTCAAAACCACCAAGACCGAGATCAGCGTCCGCAAGAAGATCCCACAGCACAAGGGCAAGAGCGAGGAGCCTTATTTTGAAATGAACAGTAGGAGGAGGCAGAGGACGTAGCGGGACGGTCTCTAGCGACCTCTGGTGGTCTCTGAAGACCTCGCCGAAGCCAGCAGGCTGTCGGACTCTCGCAGCTTCTCATCACAAAGCACTCAGACTCTTCTCTTCACTAATCCTCATCAAAAAGATTCTCGTTTTAGACCATATTTTTTTTTGTATGTTATTTAATAGCCTTTTATTTTGTTTTTTTTTTAAATCCAGGGTGAACGGTTTTGTATGTTTTGTCTATGTGGTGATTTAATTGTCTTTTTTTTTTGTTGTTCTGAGCGGTCAGCTAACCTGCTAACGCTAAAACTTGCACAATGTTTACAATTTCACTTTGGTTACAGACGATGAGCGTCGGACTTTTACCGAACAAAGTCAGAATTTTATAGAAAAACACATTCAGACACTAACCTCAAAGCTTTTTTTAATAGCTCAATAACAATGATTGAAAGGGCACTTAGAGGAACATTTGCTTGTTACAGATCAGTTTTTATTATTTGAGGGGAAAGCAGCTTCCAAGTCTGGGTTTTTCTCCAACAGGTTACCAAAGTTGTGAATTTTCTGGAATTCTTTGACAACTGGAACATAAATCATGGTTTCCCCAGCGAGAATATACTTTCCACTGGCGGATAGTCGGACGTAATATGATGTTTTTGATAAATGATATCTAGGTGGGAGGTTTATCTCGACGGCGCCGGACAAAGTGTCACCGGGAACGGACCTTCCTGTCGTGTGCCTTCTTCGGAAATCTCCTGTTTCCTGAGCGGCATTAGAATGTATTAGATGATCAAGGGGCTGGGGGGGTATAACGGTTTTTACTGATGAAAATTGCACAGTGTGTACGAGCACTCATGACTTTGGTTTCTCAGAGAAAAAAGCCCAAAGTCGCAGATGAACTACTGATGAAACGCCTCTTTTCTTTTTAACAGAAAACCCTCTTTTTAGAGCAGATTCTACTTGGTATAGGTGTGTTTTTATATGGTTTCTAATGTCTGTGTGTTAAAATTCTAGTTTTCTATGTGGTGTGTGTGTGTGTGTGTGAGTAAACACAGTATATATATATAAATATTATCAGTGAGACTTTCTTTTTCTTGTTTGGCACTTTACAGAAACCGCCGTGTTTTGTCATAATTTGAATGTTGATTCCGTGGATTGTGTCTCTTGTTTTCCAGCTACCTTTTTGTTGTTGGGTCATTTTGATTAATAAATGGACAAATGTTTTAAAGATGATCTCAGCTTTGTCGCGTTATTCAACACGTTATGCAGTTGCACATTGTTGCTCCAAATATTAAAGGATTTGTTTCCCCTCTAAACCTTTAAAACGGTCTTAGCCTGGAAACTCAACAAAGACTGTGGATTAAATAAAAAAACAGTCAAGAAAGACGAAAGAATCCATAATTATTCGCCATAAGTAAGCAAAGGAGTCGCCCCGTAATAGTAGCTCATAATCGTAACTGTAGTCTCGCGAGGTTACGCGTTCTTTCGCGCTCTTTAATCGCCCTGCTGCCGCCGCCATCTTCCCAGAGATAACTAAAACAAAACAAAGCAACGAACAGTAAACTAACGCATTTTTATATCTGAAACGAAAAAGAGGAGACTACTGAGGGCGCAACTACTCAAAAACACAAGAGTCTTCAAGTTCGTTACGACCGAACCGAAAGGGCGCTAGCTAGCCCGACGAGCTAACGTTAGCACCGCTAGCTATCGTTAGCGCCGCTAGCTAACGTCATGGTCGTAGCGAAAAGAGCCGGCAGGGGGCGTCAGAGGTGAAAAGGTACGCTTTGTTTGCTCTCTCCAGTCGTTGTTTTAAGTTGCTGGTGAAAGGTTCCTTGCATAAATGTAATATATTCTATGAATCAGGACTGTTCAGGTGTGTTTGGACTGAGCATAATCGATATATTACCATAAGTTCAGGAATATACATGATATATATATATATATATATATCATATATATATATATATAAACGGTCTTATTCTTTGTAAATAATGAAGTGGGTGAATGACGTGATGTGATGTGGTTTGTCCTCTGCTGCCCCCCAGTGGCTGTAAAGAAACACTACACCAGGGTTGAGTAGGTTGAATGTGATTTATGTTGAATATAAAGATGAGGTTTCAGTAAACTACACGACACAAATAATTTGTTTCATCCTCATGATAATTAAGAGGAACAATGCCTTTTTATTGTGAATGATGTGTTCATGTAGTCTTTACGTAGTGTCACATCGTTTCATGTCAACAAAGCAGAGATTTGATTTCAGGATCCTTCACTTTATTTTTCTTTTCTTCCTGACAGAGTGAAATGACCATGACGAGTGTCAACCAATGATGAGACCTGGTCGAATCCTCTTAGTGGTAAGAAAAGGTGCTTCGGTGCTTCCTTTCTTATGTCCTTTTAGCATCGGTAACATTGAAATGGTTTGGTGTATGAATGAATGAATGAATTCATTGTATGAATTAATGAATTGGTATCCCACCATCTGCTGTCGCATACTTGCGTTTCGCATCTGAAAACAAATTTGATTACAAAACACTAGTGACCTCATTTTTCATACGTTTTGGATTTTATTTAAAAAGTCACAAGACCTGAAAGTAGTTAAATAAAAATACTGAAAGGCATGTACAGGCTTGAAGGTTTCAGCAGTTGCCTCGGTGCATTGTGGTCTAAAAGCTGACCGTGAAACCCTGAGAGAATTCTTGGCACACAAGGCTGCAGTTAAAAGATGTCCACAGATAACAGATGATCACCCACCGTTACAGCCAATACATTAAAATCCAATGTGCAAATTACAGGAAGACTGAGTGGACTGCAAAGGTCAGTCCAGTCAAAGACAAGAGAGCAAGAGGTTCAAACATCGGTTCCGACACAGTGAATGCAGAGAAAGTCTTTTCTTTTGTGTGCAGGCTAAAATGTAAAAACTGTGCAATATTTATTCACTTTTCAGTTTTTGTTTTGTTGCTTTTTTTGTGACCTGCATCCTCCGTTTACTGACCTGTGTGACCCCATCAGGACCTTTTTAGTGCTAAATGGCACATTTAGAGTTTAATCTCAAACATCAAATCATCACATACACGTTATCTGTTGAATTTTTGGAAAATTAAATAATGACATGAGGCTTTAGTTTAAAACCAAACGACAACAACATGCAGCTCTGAGTGGTGGCGGTTTGTTTTTTTTTAGATGCCAGCCGGGCAAAAAAAAAAAAAACTATCTAAAATATGTTGTCTTTTTTCATCAATTTTGTCGTTACAATCCAACTGCTCAAAGTTAAAATGCCTCACTTTGTTAATCGTTAGTAGTTTGTGACTTTAGTGCAAGAAATAACAGACACTGTAAAGCATCAACGGCGACAGACATTCAAAGATAAGAATGATCCTTTAACAGAATTATTTTGTGATCATTAAGTGTTAATAAAAGTGACATTTGGGGGGAAAAACGTCAGTCTTTGTACACAAACTTTTTGGGGATTTATAAAAAAGTGTCAGTGGTTTAATCCCTCCTGGTGTCATATGTGCTGCTTTTCTTCTGACACCGTCTTTCTGTCGGCTGATCTGGGTAAAGTCTCAGCACCAGTTACGAGGGACAATGTTCCTCCAGATCACAGAGATCTCTCCACAGGTGAGAAACGCATCCCAGGGATCGTTTTCCTGTCTGGCTCAGTCCCCAACGGGACGCGACCTTGAGACAAGACGGCGTCCTCAGTTTACAGGAGCAGCGGCGTGTGTTCTCCGGCCGGCTCCATCCTCTTGGTGAGCTGCCGCGCTCTGGCCAGGAGGCGGTTGGGCAGCGAGGGGAAGTGGTGGCTCGGGTCCAGGACGTTGGTCTTGCGGCGCTCGCGTTCCTGCAGCCACATGAGGTACGGGCTGGGAGGGAAGAACGGGCGGGTGCGCTCGCGGTACAGCTGCAGGACGATGCCGCAGACGCCGAGCACCACCCACACCGTGATCAGGAAGTAGTCTGGTTGACAGAGGGAGGAGACGGAAAAGACAAAAGAGGGCGATGAGATGGGACCAACGGTTGGAGTCGGATGGCGTTACTGAGATTTGGCTGTGAACTCACCGATGCCTTGGAAGGGAACATCCGTGAACATGGCGCTGAAGTTGTTGTTGAGGAAGCGTTTGAGGATGTTCATGGTGATGTAGGACAGGCTGGTGTAAATGTAGGCGTTGACGGCCAGAATTACAGCGTAAGCACCGACCACGCCGCACGTCACGATGTTTCCCTGATGTAACAAAGAAACACAAAAAAAGCATGTTGTTTTATTCTCCCTTTTCCATATCTAGTTGTCCTATGATTATGTAATTGTTAATACTACCACAAGATGGCGCCAAAGTAAAGAGCTTAAGTCCTACACGTACTTGGAGTAACTGACGTGTTTTGAAACTTCATCCCCAGCTTTTGATTTTTCATTTTTGTTTACTTTATATATATTATAAGGGGGGGAAATCTGTTACCTCTCTGGGCCAACGCACGAAGAAGAGCGGAACGATGACCATGATGCAGCAGAACGTCACCCAGAAAACCACATCCGAACGCCTGAACACATCGAGGTCACCTGAAAAAAAAAAAGATCATCGCCGCTGAAATCATACGAACAAAAAACATGGTGGACTGGGACGACGTTGCATCTATTGTTGTTACCGAGAGGAGTGAAGAGGACCGTGGAGGCGACGAGGAAGCCGAGCATCAGTCCGATCACGATGATGCAGGCCATGACCGAACCGAAACGCCACCAGCTCATCACTAGGAGGACGCCGCCCACCACGCCAATCACCACCGACACGGCCAGACAGACTGCAGAGACGGACACAGACGACGGATGTTCAACATCTAATAGTGGCTCAAATCATGTAAACGGACAGAGAGCCGATGCAAATGATCAAAGTGTGGGGACTCACTGTCGTTGTCCAGTTCTGTGGTTCTTTTGATGAGCACGAAGAAGAAAAAGGTCCCGAAGCTGAAGCCCATGCAAAACAACTCTGCGTGACGAAGAGGCAGAAATAGAAGAAATGGAGAGTTAAAGCAGTGGCTTCACACGTCACAGTGATTTACACAGAAAACCCGGGACGGACGTGTCTGATCGGACTTCACAGAAGTCCTCGTGCAGGCGGAGCTGCTGGGAGTGGATGAAAGCAACTCCGGAACAACCACATCCTCACTTCCAGATCTGTCAGAACCGCTGGCAGCCATGACGGGCCAGTCATGGGTTCACAGAACAAATATCTGCATCACATGAGCGGGCAGGCCCAGCACCACACCCGCTGACTCTCTGATGTTTATTCTGTCTATAAATACTTGCCAATGAAAACCACGTGGGATCAAGTAAAAGTATCCACATCTCTTTGACCTCTAAGTCATTTTTATGTCCCTACGAGGGAGTTTAACATGACCTCTGACCCCTACGAACCTGTTCAGTCGACCCTAAAGTGAACCGTGCCTGGAAAAAAAAGGCGAGGCATAACCGCTTCAGTTTGAATCAAAACAGGAAGTCCTGTTTTAGAAAAACTTGTTTTCTCAGATCTTGATGATTAGACATTGACTTCTGAGTGAATCACATTGAAACTGTTTGCATATTCCACTGCTGCCCTGCTTGATTTGATGAAAAAGTACTTAAATCACCAATAAATCAGTGTGGTTTAGTAACATGAGGGGAACTCTGTCGGTATGAGTTTAGTCCTGTGCTGTGCAATGACATTTTAATAACTTCATATTCAAAAATACTCACCACATTTGAAGAATCGATGCCCAAAGAAGCAGACAAACAGGCCCGCCAAGCCAGCGACGGTGAAGAAAATCTTTGTTGATATCTTTCCTGAAAATGGAATAATATAATCGTTAAATGTGTTCAAAACCATCCCATAGCTTTAATTAACCTCACTGCTCGTTCCCGTCTCGGCTTGAATCTTTTTGGTGGGTTTTTGGTTCATGACTGACACGGAGGTCTGTGGTCTACACAAGCATGAGAGAATTTAATGTTTTGTTGTCAGTTATAAAATTCATCAGTAGGTATCCGTCTCTGTTTTACATGTAACTCATGCTGCACCTTAAACCTGTTCTGCAGCACGAGATCAACTTCAAGCACCGCCTACTGACCAATCGAATCCCGGTGCACGGACCATGAGATAATATCACAGAAATACCAAAGAGATTAAGTCCTAATCCAGACTAATGCAGAAAGGACAGCTGGTAACTGTGAAATTGAAAGGCGTATAATAATATCACCGGTACTTTTATGTTTACTGCCTTGAAGTATGATTTGTATTCATGCATTCTTTTGATTTGCTCCGAGTTTGTTCTAAGCAACATATTCATTTAATGAAATTATAGTCAGATCTGCTTGTGCTCAGCGATATTAAGAATCTATTAATTTACGCGTTCACAGAGTTGGTGTTTTATTGCCAGCTGTCCTTCCTACATTAAGCAGTTTAAACTGTTGCTTTTAGCCTGGATTATGTGTTTAGCTTCTTTGTGTTTTTCTAATATTACAGCCCCGTTGACACCGCCCCCTTTCATGTGCTCATCACCAGCCTGGGTTGGGTCCCCTGCGTATCGTGACGCAGTGTGTCGGAGTAGAAAAAAAACTGGACGTTCAGGACCTGGAACCTGCAGGAGCTCACCGAGCGTTTGGCAGCCATCCATGGCGGACGCGAAGCTGCAGGCGTAGGTGTGGACGGGGACGTAGGAGGACGAGGTGTTCCACAGCGGGTCTCTGACGATCACCGAGAAGATGACACCCTGACCGGGGATGGAGCTGAACACCGCCACGCTCATATCTGACGATAACAGCGTCATGATCTGAAGGGAGACGGTGGGAATCTAATTAAAGCTTCATATTTACCAGATAAACACAATGAACTTAAAGCACTGTGTTCTGGGCGTCCCACCCGTTTGCCGTTCTCCGTCATCCCCTGCACGTCGGCCACGGCCTGAATGCCACTGAACAGGCTGCGCTCTGATAGGTCGTTCTCAGGCAGGAAGTACTGGTAGATGTCATACTGCAGCCGCCAGCGCGTGTTGGTTTCCGTCAGTTTGTCGCAGGCCGGAGGAGGTCCTCCCCTGATGGAGAGCGAGGACAGACAGTTAATATTATAATCATAATATTTTATTATGCACTGTTTTTGTCTGAGGCGATCATCTAGAGGGATTTATGTGTAGTTCAACTTTGTGAAATGAGTGAGATAAGAGACCAGGCTTTGATGAACAAGAATACGAGTGAGGAAACTCAAAGTGAAACTTGACATCATTTCGTACTCGTGATAGCGTTCCTAGTAATCCTGTGGTTTCTCACTGTGGATGCTGAGATTTGGCTGCAGTGTTTTCAGTTCACCTGCTCTATACAGTTCAGTTAAAGTGGCCTCTGGAGACCAGACCCTGGTCTACTTGATGACGGACTGTGCATTTACACTGTACTCACTGGCTTAGCAGAGTTTTTGGGCGGCAGTTAGTAAAAAAAACATATTATTTGTGTGTTTTGTACAAACAGACAGCTGCCCAATAAAAAATGTGGGAGCACAAGTGGAGAAAAAATATATAATATAAAAGATGTAATACTTTATTTTTCTCCCTCAAGAAGTCATTTAAATCCAATGAATCACTTGATTTTTTTAGGGTGACCATGGATATTAGAAAGCCTGGTATGTGTGGTCATGTGGATAAAAACTAGTCAAGCTTCAACTGAATCGAACTGACTTGGAACCAAAACCGAACAAAGCCACTCATACTCCTCCAAACCACTGTTGGTAATGGACAGAAAACTAAATTTGCCACATTTCACGCTTGTGGTTTGGCATTTCTTAAAGTGTCTTACGACACAAAAAAAAAACAACTCGGTGTTGCTTCCCAACACCAACCAACTGCAGAAGCATTTTTTTTTCTGCCTCGAAAGCATCAGCTATTCAGATAGACAAACAAAAAACAGTGCTGCTGCAGGTAATGACCCAACAGGAAATGATGCAACGAGTGAAAGAGCGGCCTGTGTTTCTGCCTCGGTGACACATAACAGACATTCTTGAGAAAACGAGGGCGAGTACTTTCAGCCACAGCGGAGCAGACGAGCACGAGATCTTCTCAAAGCATGGAGGTGGAGCAGCCGTTTGACCACACGGGGTTGAACAGGAAGTTGGGCCTCTCGCCTTACCTTTCATAACCTAAGTTTGCCGGTGCGAATCGGATGGTGGTCTCGTAGAGGTTGTAGTGGATGTAGACGTTCGGGTCGATATCCAGGTTGAACTCCGTGTTGCATGCCCCGGGGACCGGATCTAACGGGAGAGAAAATTCACTTTTAGACGATGTGTCGGGGCATGTCGGGACAACGGAAGACAAAAACACTCCTGAGGGTCCGGTGGCACCCTGCCACGTCAGGATGACTCATTAAGAGTGTTTCAACACTCATATGAGCAGGCGTGACAATCAATGCCAGCGCTCACTCATAGTCTGCATGGACTTCCTCAGGTCAACAATCTGAGTTCTCTCTTTTTCTAACTTCCTCATTTGACTATTAGACTCAAGATTGAGCGGCCAAAATCAGAGCAATGGAGAAGAAGAGGTAGTACCGGTGCTGGAGAACGGCAGGATGACCCCTGTGCCGGCCACGGTGACCTCATCGGGAGAAGACAGGAACATGGAGAGGGACGTCTGGCCCGGCTGGAGAGCCGTCAGGAGGCCCGAGTCCACCGCTGTCAGAGAGAGGCCGAGGCCTGGAATCTGAACGCAAAAACAAAATGCAACATGTCATGTTAGCAGGTCTGCCAGGCTAGAGCTTGGCAACAGAGTGCTGCAGGAAACGAGGAGACGAGTCAGCATTTTAGCACTTCCTAAACTTGTTTTTGATTTGATTCCTGAAATAAGGTCTGTGGTTATCACAAGCATTCTACCATATTAAATACAATCTCCCTCTCCTGCATTTTGAGGCTTTTAACCAGTGTGATGCTAACCTCGCCATCCCTTCAGCGCTCTATTGTGACTAAACGGAACAACAGTGACATTGAATTGTTAATAAACGACACACAGGATTGGTATCAAAGTCAGAATGGTGATATTGTGAGTTCAGGAAACATGCGGTACATTTCACCACATATTTTCCAGCCAGTCCAAGCGGTGACATTGAAGCACTGTGGCCACATATTAGTCCAACTGCTCATACAGTAACTCCATTGTATTACACGCGCCTCGTCGTCGTTGTTGTCGGACGGTGCTGGAGTGGGTTGAGATTCTCCATTTGCTGTGGTTTATCTAAGCCGCCACAGACCTAGAGCCACTGTGAGCCATTATAATTATTACTAAATGCATGTAAGTCCATACGACGTCTTTTTTTCTGGCCGGGGAGCACTTCATACAAGTGCTTCATGGAAAAAGCAGTTTTTATTTTATGTTTCTATGACAATAAAACACACCACCCTTGTAAGATAGCCTAGCATCGCCCCTTTGCTTTTTATCATCTGTTTGGGCTACTTTCTATTTCTTTGACACGTTGAAAACTGAATATTTTGTGCATGTCGACATTGTGATTCCACCTTGCAGTAAACTGAATGTTCAGGTGCGTTTTAAAGCTGCTGAAGTTCATTATAAGCGAGTGACAAACAGGATTATAGAATGATGTTGTGGTTTTCTACTCGCAGTGAGTGAGAGTGATAAGAATAAAAGGAAATGGAAACGAGAGAAAGGGAGATAACAAAGTGCGGAGTGTGCATGTTCTCTCCCCATTAAAACCCTTTTATGTTGTTGTTAGAAAACACACTTCCTCTTTCTCCCTGTGAATTTTGCAGATTTGGTCGTCGACGTTAATTTTCTGCCACTGAGAAACTCATGGATCTGTTTTGCTCTCCTCTTGTTTGCATCATCAGAAAATGTTGAGCGTGGACCCAAACGGAGCGGTCCCTGAGACTCCTGGGACCGACGCCAGAAGGTTTTCCCTCGGGGCTGCCCCGTCTGCCGCTCATGACCAGAGGACTGCTCATCAGCTGACTGCCAGCGTCTCAGCGGGGCCAGACAACCTCACGCACAAAGCCTCATTCATTACCCAAGAGGTAGAGCTAACTCCACATACATGAAGCAGACTCTCAATTTCACAGTTTAGTCTGCGTTCTTTACTGTAGCCATTAAAAGAATCACTCAATTAAGGATGTGAAGAAACGATTAGGCATTTCATTTTATGATTAACCAGAATGTTATACATCATAAACGCTGACATTTCGCTCGCATCTCGCTAACTGACTTTTACTGTCCGTCTTCAGAATCCACTTCATGCTCAGCAGGCAGTACCTGCTGTCAGAAAGAGTACGCTAGGCTAGTGCTAACAGCACTAAAGAGGTGGGAACAGTATAGAAACAATGAGCTGCATTGGCTTTTATCACATGACTGTCATCACATTTTAACAGAAGTTTATCTGTCGATTGTCAGCTCCATCATAAACAAAAATATTTACTCATTGAGACCCATCTAATCCAACGGTGTGTGCATAAAATTAACAGGGCTAAACATTAAATTTGTTATTGATTGTAACAACCAGGAACGAAGCAGGGGATGTGTTGCATTATTCAGCCGCACGGCATTAAACGAGAGCAGCATCGATATGAAACTAGAGCCAGTGGCTGACTAGCTTAGCTTAGCACAAAGACTGGAAATGGGGGTCGTTGGGTTTTTGGACGGATTAAACAAAGATGACATCACATGTTAATCAGTGAGCTTTAGACGTGCTGGGAGGTGGATTTTTTCTTTTTCACTTTTCATCTTTCAACAGATCCAGGCTAGCTGACTAACTTATGATATTTCTGTTATCGGTATTTCCTGACTTTTCCAACCGATGTGCTGCTGCAGCTTCTCAACAGTGGGTCAGTCTGTGTGTCCAGATAATGAAAGGGGGAGAGAGTAGTCCTCACCCTGGTGTAGGACAGCGTGGCGTTGCGGTGCTGCGTGTGGAACTGCAGGGTGATGAAAGTGACATCCGACGGGATCCTGGACACCACGGCCTGCACCGTCTCATTGTGGGAGACGCTCACGTTCTGGAAGGTTCCCGGCAGGAAAACCACCCGGTCTGTGACAGACAGAAGGTGGTTCTTTGGTCACAAATATCACACGCACGTTCCTACATTTCTGATCAATATCTTTCAATATTTTTATTGTAGCTTTGCACATATAACTGTTGACATTTTTCCAATAATGGAAAAGCATATGTGGCGGCACTCAGAGCCCTAATGGACGCACATTTTTAAGGTGAGATCAATGCTAGGATTTGTACAAGAGCACTGTCACAGCATCACCCAGCCTACGGTGGTACATCAGGTCAAAAGACATTGTAGTTTTCCTGTTGCAGTCAATCTAAGGGCACGATGGAGGATGAGAGAAGGACAAAGGCTGACTGTGAGAAACAGTAAATAGTAAATTCCCTGAGACCGCAGACAGCAGCTTTGAGAATTGGTGTAGTGCCAAGAAGGCGACCTGAAACCAGGTCAGCAGCACATCGAAGGAAAAGAAAAAAGGCTGAATGGAGAGGTAAACTGTGTTGAGTAGTGATGAAACACTGAAGCATGCTACCACAAGGTGTTTTAACAGTTAGAAAGACTGATTTCTTTAGAAAGATTCTAATTTCATGAACTATGATCTTCAAATAGACTGACTTCTGGAAGATTCACATATCACTTCTTGTATTTGAGTTCTTGTCTGGAAGACACAAACCTACGTTCTACTCCCTACTATAATAATAAGTACGATCATATGTCAGGTGTTGTTGTAGTCGCATGATTGCCGACGTCTCCCACAGAGAGGAAGAATGTCAAGCATGAAAACTAAAGCGGTAGATTTGTTGCAGATAACACGTGCTGCCTTATCCTTGCAGACTCCAGCTCAGGATTTACCTGCTGCCTTGAACTAAAAGAAAAACGTGATCCTAACCCGAATCCAGGATATACACAGACATAATACACATATATATAATTAAATCTGAGATATTCACAACCTGGGGTCCACCTACTGCACATGTGGACTCTGGAGTTAAACACTGAAAGATCTTTGAGCTTGTAGCCGTTCAGGTTTGCTTTCCCCCCAAATTTATGCATAATTTAAATGCATGTTAGTTACTTTCTTTTTTTCGTCATGTGCACAACAATGTGATAAAAGCAGTGGTTATTAAATTCTCCCTCTAACAATACTATATATAAATATATTTGTGGTAAACAGTAGTAGAGAGTTTACTGTCCCATTAGGGTTTAAACACCATTTCAGAGGCTTTTGTGTAGCAGAAACACTCAATACTTCATACTGACATGAATCACAGTTTATGTGAGACTTAAGTCTGACTTGTTATTACATCTAAACTTGATTCCGTTGGTATTGAACTATGTGGCAAAGTGTTTTGTTTATTCACTCCTCACAGCAAACACTCTTTCACAACACCCACCATTTGTTTGGATTCAAAGGTCTGAATAGTTTGCTGCTGTTAGCTGAGCTTTAGTTTTTTTCTCTCTCTCTCTATGAAAACAACATTAAATCACAATTATATTACACCTGAATTGCAAATACAGTCATGTGATGCTCGTGTTGTTATACTGTAATACATGACACGTGACCTTACACTCTGAATCCCATGTATGACTGAATTAAAGTCACTACATTCAGGTTGGGCTGAATGAACACTTGACCTAAAGTCTGGTTTTAAATCAAATGTGACACTTAAACGTCTGGCTAACGTTAGCTTAAGCTACACCACCACAACAACAACCTGGAGCCTGGAGTGACACTCCACTGATTTACATACAGTATGAAGGAGCCACAGAGCGGCCTTTCGCCTGACAACGTTAGCTGATGAACACGACACTTATCGGCTCTTCAAGATCGATGGAAAAACAGATAGTAAAGGTTGCTTAAAGTTGAATTAAATCTCTTAACTCACTTTCTACTTGAGCTTGAACTTCACAGACCAGGAGGGGAAGCAGCAGCAGCAGCAGCGGGCAGCGAACCCAGCGAGACATTTTATCCGTTTTTGGTTCGATAATGTTCGACGTGCCGGTCGGTGAAATCATTGGTAGCCTCGGAGTCTCCGGTACTTGGGGAGTAGACGTCCCTGCGAGCGCAGGGGCGACATGCTTGGCTGGTCTGAGAGGTTCAGCGGGACCGCCTTCTCCTCCTCCGCTCGCCGCCGCTCTGACAGGCTGAACGACGCTCCCGCGAGAATCTCGCGCTGAGTCACGCGATAGCTCCCCCTCTCCCTCCCTCTCCCCATTTTAAACCAGCAACAATGTTAATTAAAATCATCTTTCTGCACACGTGTTTTTATTTTAATGTGTGCTTTTTGCAACGTGTCCTATAAGGAACACTTTTTAAAAATATGTATAGATCTTGGAATTAGAGGCAGAGTGGTAGCTCTTTCATAACATCTACTCTTAGACCACAGCGAATCATGGTATCAAAGGCAATAATGCATTTTATGTGCAAGTTATTTTAAAACCGTAAAAGAAAGGGTTGTTTTTCTCGTTACAGCTACAGGAATATTCTGCAGCTATCGAAATAAACACCATAATATTGGAGGAATGCTTTCCAACATCACACTTCTGACCCGTTGCAGTTCTGCAGAAAAAGAGGTAGTTGATGTTTAAGCAGACTGTGTCTGCCGGATAGTGTTTCTATTCCTGCTTTAAAGCTGCGGTTGACAACACACTACAACAACATGAATAGTGAGAGCGGGAAGTTGAGTAGCCACATGGGCCACAAAACAGAACCAAAAACATGGTTTACATGTGAAGGACAGTTAACACCATTTAACCCAGTAGAGACAGTTTATATGTTTATAGATTTATTTAACTCAAGCCCTTCTATCACCCATTCAAACATCAAAACCTCGCAGGCACCACATACCCATGCATGCTGGCAAAAATTAGCAACCATAACAGAAGTACCAACAAACGAACAAAAATGAGAAAGTGTCTGAATCAGCAGACGGGGATGCGGCTCTACAGCATCAGGCTGTAAAAGCATAGGGGAAGGGAGAGGACTGGTGAAAGATGAAGAGGCATGTGGCAAGAGACTGTACACAGTAGTGTCCACGGCATTGGGGAGGAGGGGGCGAGGTTTGGCCGTCACTGTGGAGCTCTAACTCTTTCGTAGACTGACGTCGGTGCTGGTCAGTAGCGGCGACAGCGACGTGCACTCTGATGCGTCATCCCTCTTCAGAACCAGGAAAGCCTCGCGACTGATTCCCAGCAGCTCTCGGAGTCCACTGTTCTCCAGCTAACAAACAGATACGTACATGCATTTAGAGGAAATGATGCCACCACCGCCACCTCAACTACTACTACTACTACTGCTAATGTGTACCTGGTGGCTCCAAAACACTTTTATACAAAATTAATAATCTCAGTCACGCTCTGCGTTTATCACAGGCTTTTTAAACCAAGCTTCTGAAGTTGCAACAGTACTTTTAGTAACAGCAAGTTATCATTTGGGTAAAGATAAAAAAACAGATGCAGAGTATCTACTCTGTTTTGCTTTGTAACCCACAGCATGAAATTGTAGAATGTGTTCCTACAATGTGGGTTGAACTTTTAGCACGATTGATAAGGTTTTACACTGTGTGTCATATGTGACATATTCTAATTTAATGGTAACAGCAGGATCTAAACTCATGCTATATCCAGAATGAGGGCAGCTTCTGTGATTTCCACCCGTCCTGCTTGTTGATGGTTTGGTCACACATTTCTCACTTACTTCATGTAGTCTCAGTTGTTACTGCTACTATTAGATGCCAGTATTCTCTGGATGTGTCATGCTAGTGAGTCAGAACCAATATATGTCTATTAAAGTGTGTTTTGTAGTCTGTAGGATTATCGCGTTCCTACCCTCCAGGAAGGACATTTCCTTTTTACCTCTAGTTGTTTAATCCTCTCCTCGTCTTCACATATTCGTCCCTCGTCCACCTCTATCGCCTTCCTCATGACGGAGGCCATCTCATTGATCTTGTCTATGTGTGCCTGCATTTCCTACAAAGGTGAAATACAAAGATTAATAAAAAGGCAGTGGAAGTTGGGTAAAAAAAATACATGAAAAAGATAGTATGACATCCTTTACGTTACACTTTAGTCAAACAGCTGACAAGTTTATTTCAGTTTACAATCAAGTTGGGGGATAAAAGTGTCCCATGTAATATATCCAATATTTCCTAAATGAGACGGGAACAAGTGGGCCACACTGACCGTGGTGTGCTGCTCCTTCAGCTGGGTCACGATGGTGGGGTCATCCCTCTTGCTGGCCATGAGGAGCCTGAACACCTGCTCCCTGTATTTGGTCATGATAAGCTCTAATGCAGACTGGTGTTCCTCTAACGACGTCCGTAGTTCTGCAGAAAGAGTGAACATTGGCCATCACACCCCAAAAATGTCACGTCTTCCTCAAGACGGCTCACAAAACAGCCGTTACACAGTAAGACTAACATAACAAACGAACGACCTACCTTTGTTTTCCTGCTGGAGGTCTCTTATCTGACGGTTTTCCTGTTGGATTCCTAGGACCAGACTAGAACGAGGACGATGTCGCGCTACCTGGTTTAACGAGTCAATCTCCTCCTGGTACTGCAAACAAGAAACCAACTCACATCAAACAACTGGAAGATCGCAATCTAACATTTCTGATGGTCCAACATTTGCAAAACTGTGCTGAGCCACAAGCACCATAGCATCTATAAAAATATATCACTCAAAATGCGACACCATACCTGTTGCATGGCCTCCACTCGCTTGTTGAGCGTTGTCGTCTGCTCGATTAACATCTCGGCTGCGTTGTCATGGTTACGAAGCCTCTCCACTAACGATTTGGCATCTGCCAGGACCTTCTCTAAAGTGCAGTTCATGCCTGGGGAAATACAGGTCATCATTTCCAGGAACTTTTGACGGGTTTAAATGGCCACAGCATTTCTAGTTTTCATAAAGAGGAGTGGGGATTCCTTACTTTCCTGAATATGATTCACTAAGCCCCCACTATTGGCGTTTACAAGTCTGTACTTCGCATTTGAACCAGACTTTGATCATTCAGGCAATAAATGGGCCAGATAAAACACATAATGTTTCATCAAACTATTCAATAAATCACGTACTGTCCTATTGATTATTACTCAAGGACACTGGTGCGTACAGCTTTGGTTTTTGTCTAATTAGAGTCACTAAAGTGGGGTTTAATTGCTCGGGAAATCACCAGAATAGAAATCAGAGAAATAACCAAAATCATCATGTATTTAGTTCTTTGCTAACCCTCCCCTCCATCTCTTCACTAGATGGACTTCTCCTTGGATGACAGCTGCTGTGTCAGCTACGTTAATTAGCTCAAGCTAACACAACCTTGCGATATATTTAGTGACTGCTACGCCATGATCGTCTTAGCTTTAGTAAAAGTAACGGAAAGTAAGCACTGCTTTCCCCCTGCTTCATTTAACCAATTGTCAAACGTTTACGTTAGCATGATACTATCAGCAGCACAATAAATAAATCTTTGCTAACTTATTAGCCGCCAAACGACACAGAAGCTGTCATACAAATACGCTGCAAGTTACTCTCATAAACATGTTAAAACATTTTAAAATGGGTCTTCCTTATAAACGCCGGGAATGTTATTGTATTAAACTGTCGTACCTGGAGTATTCAAAGTGCAAGACATTGCAGTTTTAGCTAGTCCGACGTTACTTCCTGTTGATGTTCAGTAGCTAATGCTACAGGCTAACATTAGTCCCCATCGAGGAGCAACAAGTTAGCTCAGGAGGTTCCGATGCGGCGCTATTTACTTTTAAATAGCGCGGATACGTCAGCAGACGTGAGCGGTGAAGCTGATTAAAACACTTTACACGCTGTGAAGATGTAAGTGGCTACAGCTAACCTAAAATAAAAATATGCTAACCAAGTGGGTCCAAAATACCGTCCAAATCCCGCGAGTTATTTTTTGTATCCGGGTATTCTCGCGACAACGCCGGCGGCGAGATTTGTTATTTTACAGAAAACATGGCGGACAGGCTAACGCAACTCCAAGATGCTGTCAACTCGGTAAGAGAAATGTGGGTTTTTTTTAACACGAAAACGCAGGAAAACTAAACTAAATGTTGATCGGTTAGTTAAATCGAAGATGGAAGCTAATGTTTAGTAGCATCGCGAGCTTCGGTAACCGTGTAAACATCGCCGGGTAGCTATAACGAACGAGGGGCCCTGCGTCGCTACCACCGATTCAGCTTCAGGTCGCTAAAACAGTCAGAAAATATTAGTTTATAAGTGACGTCAGAAGCTAACTGCTATCAGCAGCTAAGGCTAGGCTACGTAGCTTCTCGGATGAAAGCGTCATATCGACTGTGTGTGTGATTCCAGCTCGCAGATCAGTTTTGTAACGCCATCGGCGTCCTGCAGCAGTGTGCTCCTCCTGCCTCCTTCAACAACATCCAGACGGCGATCAACAAAGAGCAGCCAGCGAACCCAACAGAAGGTGAGCCTTTATTGACTTCTTTGTCTTGCCTGACAACAGATTGTGGTTTCCATTATACACTATTGAGTTATTAAACTGATGTGGCGTTGCCAGTCGTTATTCATGACATACTCTTGCCCATCAAGTCACTACATCATTCACAACATCATGATTTCATCTCCCAGATGTATCGCTCTCCCTTGACATTGCCTGTCATGTGTTTGATAATTAGTTTTGACTATTTTTGCTCCTTATTTAAGTGTTTTTTATTTTATTTTACCTTATTTTATTTGTGACTCCTGTACTCTTTACAGCTGTTTTTCAAAAGTTGCACCGAGGCTAAGAATGTATTGCTGGTAACGAATGCTTGCATTGCTACCAAGTACATGACGATACAAATCTTGAATAGGAAAATGATTTGTTTATCATTTAGAATTAAAGGGTTTATCATCATGCTTTTACCCAGAATATGCCCAGCTGTTTGCAGCCCTGATCGCCAGAACAGCCAAAGATGTGGACGTACTAATCGACTCTCTGCCCAGCGAGGAGTCCACGGCAGCTCTGCAGGTCAGCACATTCACATGGACATCTCAGACCTGCGTTCAGGTCACACGTTTCCATAGTAAAGACATAGATAAGTTCAGGTGCTGTTTCTAGCTTCGGCCAGCAGAGGGAGCCAAGTGAATACAGCTGATTTCTACATTGACAGCTTAAGACCCTGAGAAGAAATACATTTGTATATGATATAATTTAAAGTAACTATTTTCAACCGCCACCTAGTGGACTATTGATGTACTCCCACAGGATTAGAGTAAAATATATATAATTTTTTCTCATATATTTTGAAGGTGTTCCTAGGAACAAATTTAACCCAGAGGGTCCTGGATCGGTATAGATTCTAAAAGTGTACCGACCTTAATAGAGATCAAATTATTTTGAACGGGCAAAAACCCATTTTAGATGCCTGTAGGCAAAGACCGACTCATAAGTAACTGTCGGTACATTTTTTAAATGGAGAAAGGATCTTCCGCGGGGTTTGAATTAGAGCTGCCCTTTGAATCAGCCATTAAGTAGTGGAGTGAAAGGATTTCCTCACTTAATCACTTCATTCCTGTGGCTTCATGACATATTACACCAGTAATACTTTTTTTTTTATTAATCTATTGTGGCTTAAATATTTTGGCTTCTCATAATTTCTGCTGTCACAAGAGCATCAGGCAAGAAGGCACAGAACCTCCTGTCATAAATAATGTCGATGCTGTTTTCACCAGAACTTTAGCTGTATTTAAATGATACTGCCAGAAAAGTCTGCCTCCTTTCATTGGAAATGAATGTGACCGGCTGTGTCCTCTCGTCAGGCGGCCAGTCTGCGGCAGCTGGAGGAGGAGAACCACGATGCTGCAGCTCGTCTGGAGGAGGTGGTTTACCGCGGCGATATGCTGCTGGAGAAGATCCAGAGCGCCCTGGCTGACATCGCCCAGTCTCAGCTCCGCACCCGCAACGGAGCACCGAGCCAGCCCTCGCCAGCCGAATCCTGACCCGCGAAGTACATAGTAATTCTGGACAATTCAGTTCCCCCTCTCCACAGACTCTTTATTTCACCCTCAGACATCAGCTGCAGGCCTTAAAACACTCAGCACGTCTCTGTAGAGGAAATGTGGGGTGGCGTATGGTCAGTGAAACATCGTCTGGTTGCTTAACTGCATTGTTATTGTCACACAGTAACCGCTGCTCTCAACTTGTTTTTCTATGTGGACATTCCTGCTGATCCCAAACACTCTGAATGTGTGAAGGGTCACCAGACATATTCTGTTTTTCATGTCTATATTGTATATTGATCAAGTCTGTTTTGTAGATATTTATGAAACTCTCCTGTTGGAGTACTGAAAACAACTCAACATTTACCCACTCAGCTCACTGTAACAAAGTTTTTTTTTTTTTTTAAATAAAGTTTGAAGATGTAATTAGTTCAAACTATTTGTATCTTTACAAATGAAGTTAATAAGATCTTGTTTGTATTACAATTCTTAATCACAAACGGCTGTTGTGCCTTATTTGATATTATCTAAACGGATGTTTTTCATCACTACAATATATTTCATCGAAGGATCACACAAACAATGATGCATTACATTTGAAAACTGCAAAAACATCTGATGAAAGATGCAATCAGTGCTTTCATTTATTGTTGGAATTATGTGATTTTTCTCTATGACCACACTTCTGCTTTTTAACAAGCTGCAAACTTCAGGAACTACGTGCTGGTTTTAGTCTATTTCATGATGTTTTGAGAGCATTTCATTACATTATATATAGTGCAGGAAGAAATAGAAATGTGCTGAGGGGCTAAAGGAGAGAAGAGAGCTCTCACCATATCTATATCTAAATATATATCTATATAGGAAAAAGCTTCCTTTGGCATTCTTATAAACAACCTGAATAAAAAAAATGCTTTAATTAAACTGTGAATATTTCATAATCATCACAACCGTAAGGCTTTAACACAACAGCAGTCGTAGCATGTGGTTTTGATTTAATGCAGCTCAACACGGCTGAGTGGTCAGACAGTTTATAGCCCAAAAATCTAAATATAGGCTCTGTGTCACAGCGCAGTGTGCCTCATTGATGCCAGAAATATAGAAACAGCCTTGTGTGCTGGACGCCACACCCCGAGGTGTCAGCAGGGTGCACCCTCCTCTGCACGTTGACATCACGGCTCCTAAAAGCCAGGTCAACCCGTCCACACAAGGAGACTGGTGGCAGAGAACGGCAGCATCCCAACTGCTGTGTTTTATTGTTGGTGTTGTTTATTGTTGCTGCAGTAATTAGGGTTTCTTCTCTACTGTTCTGCCCTAAAGGCACGTGTGATCAAGGGAATAGAATATTCCAGATGTGAATGTGTTTCAAGGCGCGATGTTTGAAGCCAGAAACATATACTGCAGTGCCACATTTGTATTTATTACATATTTTTGGCCGCACAAGCAGGAAATATTCCATCATAATTCTCAGATCTTGCCAGAAATAACTCTATTAATTAATATTCCCAGAATGTAGCCGGGGTCTATCTGTCTGTGGCACAAATTCTTTTTTTTTTAATATCTTTTATTTACGGGTATATGTATTAAAAAGTAGTGCCATAAAATGTTTATGGGAATAGATTACAGGCTTTTATTGGTATATTAGTGATATTTTACTGTAAATCATCCCCATATCTTTTTTTCTTCTTCTATAAATGTAAATAAAAACCGCAATTGGTAGTCTTGATTGCAAAATGACCTTTTAGTGACCTTAGATACCCTCTTGTAGTTCACTTGGTATTTTGCTATTTATGCATAAATAAAAGTATTATTTCACAGTGTTGTTTGTGTAATATAATTCTTAAATAATCTAAGAATAATAACATTATTTTTAGTAATTATTTGCAGTAAGCACAACCGTTAAAATTACGTAACAAAGCTTACAACTGCTGCTACACTACAGTCTTTCATAGCTGTAAAACCCTGCTAGTCAGTTTAGAGCTTCCCATTGGCTGACGCACACGTCACTCATCCGCATGTCGCGCCCCTGATTGGCCGGTGGAAACTACGGCTCCTGTGATTGGTCCGCACCGACGTCAATCTAACCGCTCTGCGCCGTTGCGTGGCCGCAGAGCGTCTTGATGACGACGGGCTCCCAGGAAGAAGCCGCGCCGCTTATTCTGTATATTTTTTTTTTACAGCGATAGAGACGGACAGATTACAACCGAAGAATTAATTTGACAGAAATTCCTTTTTTTTTTAATAGCTTCGCCGCTACGTCACGGCACCTTTGTTGTGATGCAGCCCGGTAATAAGTTCCTGTAAGAGGCGGGCCAACAACTGCCTTCAACTGCCTAAATATTTAGGCAGTAAAAACAGCGTTTTTCTGACATTTCTCGTATATCGTGGGGTGGCGGCAAGCCAGGGGTTGACTCTGGAGCAGGACACGGAGGTGAGTGACCGACGTCCCCTCACACGAGGCCCGTTATACGGTGTAAATGTCGGGTATTTTATTTTTTTATCGCGGCACCTGCCAGACATAGCGGACTACTAGCTTAGCTAACAACACAGCAGCACACCGACACCGTGTTTATACTGGCTAGCATCGTATTGTTACGACATGTTGTAATTTAAAATATATATATGTGTCATCTAGTGTCATGTTTAATGTGGCTGGCAGGGAAAGGACGTTTCGATTAAAGCGTTTTCCTGAATCCAAGCAGGTGAACATCTGCATCTGTGTAGGTGTAATTCATTAAATTAAAAACAATCACGTTTAACATACAAAAAACATCTGGACATTTTTTATTGATTTATGATAATTTTTTTACAATTATGAAGCATTTTCTGGAGTATATATTACTACCAGAAAAACACGTATATGTAAAGAATATATAGCTATTTGACATATAAAATCATATTGCCTAATGTTATGGATTTTACTGAATAATTGATTAATTAAAAAAATTAAAAAAGCTCCCATTATTTAAATGTTATGGTGACTTTAAAAAACAAAAATGGTTGTTTGATATAAACCCAAAGTTTGGGACAAAATGTTATTTTTGTTGTGTGTGTGTGTGTGTGTGTGTGTGTGTTCCTCTCTCAGCGTCATGACTGAGTCCTTTCATTCAGGACGGAAAGGGTTTCCTGTCCGGTCCCTTACAGTACTTGAAGGGTGGAGTGTGTAACGTGTGTATTTCCATACACACATTCAGGGCTGATCCTTTTCAACGGTCTTAGTAACCATTTCAGCTGTAAAACCACGTATTGTCCATTGTGACCAATGTATTTGTATATTGTGGGGTTTTTTTGTCCTGGGAGATTTGTCCCCGTCTCCTGTTTTAGGCTTGCTTTAGTATCCAAACAAACTTCTATGATGCCTTCCTTATAAGTGCCTGAGCCTTGTTTGTTTAGTGAGGGGGGGCGGGCTGGATCTGGATCTGGATCTGGATAACCTCAAGCCAAACTGCATCCCTTCAGACTCATCATAAGGCTTTTAATTTCCCACCCAGGTGGGGAACAAAACAAGAATGCCAAACGTCCTTAAAAAGTCCAAAAATATGAGTTATTTATTATTATTTAGGGTTAGGGTTGATAAAAAATATTATTATTATTAATAATATTATATTTTCTGGTGCTTTCAGTTACCATCAAGTCATCATGTTTGAGAGAAAGCATCTTTACGATCTCTGAAACTCTCAAATCGGATCAATAGCACTGCAGGTTATTTCTTGTATTTGTTTTTAAGGTGAACTGACCCTTTAAGTATGCATCAAAATCTGCACATCAGCCCCGTTCCACACTCAAATCTACACGTTGCTGTGTATTACCGGTGTCCCTTTTGTTTTTCCAGCTAATCCCAGCAGTCTGCAGCAGTTTTAAAGTGATTTTTCTCAGGAAGTGTCGGGACTGTTGGGGGGGGGGGGGGGCTAGACAAAAACATGGCTGCTATCTCTGGGCTGCAGGTCTGTGTTTTTGTCAAGCCCATTCCTAACTGTCTGATGGCTAAGCGTTGAAGTATTTCAATGACGCACACACACACACACACACACACCTTCCTCTTTACCACTATTGTGTAATGTTTTAAATACGCCCATGTGGATGAATATTAAACTCATTCACCCTGGTTTTAATTCAGACATCCTACTACGTTCCTTCTACGACGTGTGGTTTTCATTCCACCCACACGAGAGAAAGTAGTTCCTTTCCATGACTAAGGAGTGAAGTGTGTTCTTGAAGAAGCGTGACGGGTCTCCTCAGGTCACTTTGACGTTATCACAGATGAGTAGAGATGTGGAGGAATGCGTACGGAGAAGGAACTGTGGAGATTACACTGATGAGTTCCTGGAATGAAACCCTGCAGACCGTGAGACTCCCAGCACATGATTGCCCTGGTCTGGTCTGGTCTGGAAGGGGGGAGGGGGGGTCACAAGAGTATTTTAGTACCGGGGATCCGACTCCTGTCAGGGATCCGATCCAGCGCTGCACTCTACCTTGTTATGGTTGTATTAATATTTCTGGAGGGCAGATAACCAGAGTTTGAAAGAGTGAGACACTATGAAATTGCATCATGGGAAGTGTAGGATTCAGCACTTTTGGAGGTTGTTACACACTCATTATTTTCTTTAATCTATTGCTTGTAATTCTCCCGTGATGTTGGACCCGTTCATTAAATCTGAGGTGTTGTTTCCTGTGGTGAGCAGCAGCGACGGGGCCGATGATGATGATGATGATGTTTTTAATATTATCGTACAGGAAAGTGTGGCCATGACGGGGGAGACTGCGGCTGCCCTGCCCATGAGCAACCACACCAGAGAGAGGGTGACGGTGGCCAAGCTGACGCTGGAGAACTTCTACAGCACTCTGCTGACTCAGCACGAGGAGCGCGAGATGAGGTGACCCTGCCCATGATGATGATGTCACAGACATACTGGCACACTAAATATGATTTACACAAAAATGAATTGTATTTAAGCTCATTTTTAGGACATTTTAGTACAAAGTTTTTGCCGTATTCGTGTATATTTTCATGGTATTTAATTAATTGTGTCTGCAGGCAGAAGAAGCTGGAGAAGGCCATGGATGAAGAGGGTCTGCCGGATGAGGAGGTACAGCTCTGTCCTCTCGTTAACACACCTTTTCTGTTTCCGACCTCCGACCTTCAGATGACTCTCTGTCTCTCTGTGTTTGCAGAAAGTGATGCGGCGCTCGCAGCACGCCCGCAAGGAGACGGAGTTCCTACGACTGAAGAGGACGCGGCTCGGCTTGGACGACTTCGAGTCCCTGAAGGTCATCGGACGAGGGGCTTTCGGAGAGGTACGAACACGAGCTCCATCTTCGCTCCATTTGAGTTGGAAGTGGAAATGAGTGGACGGTGACACGGTTTCTCCTTCAGGTCCGGCTGGTGCAGAAAAAAGACACGGGGCACATTTACGCCATGAAGATTTTGAGGAAAGCCGACATGCTGGAGAAAGAACAGGTAACGTGTGTAAGGATGTTAGCTATTATTGCTCATATCGTAGGCGTCTTTCACTGAACGCTGCCCCCTGCAGGTCGCACACATCCGGGCGGAGAGGGATATTCTGGTGGAGGCGGACGGAGCCTGGGTGGTCAAGATGTTCTACAGCTTCCAGGACAAGAGGAACCTCTACCTCATCATGGAGTTCCTGCCCGGAGGTTTGTGCTGATCATTTGTTTAACCCTTCAATTTATTGACGTAGCTTTGCCTCAGAGGGCTTTAAAATCTGTACAACATACGAGGAAAAACTCCCGGATAATCGTAAATATGGTGACGAGCGACTTGGAAAAAGACGTGTTTATTATCTTTGATGGGAAA
Organism: Chelidonichthys spinosus; assembly: GCA_029853015.1. NCBI lineage: Eukaryota > Metazoa > Chordata > Actinopteri > Perciformes > Triglidae > Chelidonichthys > Chelidonichthys spinosus. The sequence goes on along the minus strand of CM056841.1, from coordinate 16,575,391 downwards.
ATAATATTAGTTTCCTAACAAAATGTAAAGTGACTCCAGTCTGTTTAAATGCCGTTTTTCGGATATTTTCATGATTATCAGAAAGTATATGATGGTTTTTTTGTCCTGACCTTGTTGCTAGGCGACATGATGACCCTGCTGATGAAGAAGGACACCCTCTCCGAAGAGGCCACCCAGTTCTACATCGCGGAGACGGTTCTGGCCATCGACTCCATCCACCAGCTGGGCTTCATCCACAGAGACATCAAACCCGACAACCTGCTGCTGGACTCCAGGGTGAGACCTCGAGGGACCGACGTGCACACGGCTCAGGTGAAAGCGTACAAGCGAGGTGAGGGTGACGCCGTGTTCTGATTCCCTCGCAGGGACACGTGAAGCTGTCTGATTTCGGCCTGTGTACGGGACTGAAGAAGGCTCATCGCACCGAATTCTACAGGAACCTGACGCACAACCCGCCCAGTGATTTCTGTGAGTCCACAACAAAACCCCCAAAATGAATGAAACCAGGTCCGAACCCGGATGCATATTCATGTGCACTATAACGAGGAACGTCCACCACATTATCAGAGAAAAAAAACCCCCTGTATATTCTGTAACTTGCTTCTCTGCAGCCTTCCAGAACATGAACTCCAAGAGGAAAGCAGAAACCTGGAAGAAGAACCGGAGGCAGCTGGTCAGCCTTTTTTTTTTTTTAATTCAATGAAACAAGTTCCCACAAAGCTGATGGGAAACTTCTTGACTTCACCTTCTTTGTCGTGACTTGCAGGCTTATTCCACGGTGGGAACGCCGGACTACATCGCCCCGGAGGTCTTCATGCAGACGGGATACAACAAGCTGTGTGACTGGTGGTCTCTGGGCGTCATCATGTACGAGATGCTCATCGGTAAGCGTTTGGCTTGTAAGATGAGAGGTGAAGGAATAAAATCTCTTGATGCATGAACTAACCTGCAGCTGTGAGTGAACGTCTGCTGGTATCAATGTGGCTCAATGTTTTTGAAACGCTTGTCCAGGTTACCCACCGTTCTGCTCGGAGACGCCACAGGAGACGTACAGGAAGGTGATGAACTGGAAGGAGACCCTCGTCTTCCCACCTGAAGTCCCCATCTCCGAGAGGGCCAAAGACCTGATATTGAAGTAGGTGAAGATGGATTTCAGAACGCGTCGGCGTGGACACTGAATATAATAATGCCTCGTGTGTGTGTTCAGGTATTGCACCGATGCTGAGAACCGGGTCGGAGCTGTGAGTGTGGAGGAGATCAAGAGTCATCAGTTCTTTGAGTCGGTGGACTGGGAACACATCAGGTACAATCAATGAGTTAAAAAAAAAAACAACAAAAAACATGAACATGAATCAGAAATCCTGAGGTTTTAAGGCCATCCATCTGAGATTCTTTGCCTCCGCAGGGAGCGGCCGGCAGCCATCTCAATAGAGATCAAGAGCATCGACGACACCTCCAACTTTGATGACTTCCCAGAGTCGGACATCCTTCAGCCAGGTGGGTGACATCACCTCATTAGGAAAACACATTCAGACAGAGCACATTTTATCATGGCTCCTCATTTACATGATGTGGCACCCTCTAGTGGTAAAACCTAATATCGCCTCCGTTTTTGTTGTGTGTTCATCAGCCAATGCAACGGAGCCGGACTTCAAATCGAAGGACTGGGTGTTCCTGAACTACACGTACAAGCGCTTCGAGGGTCTGACTCAGCGAGGAACCATCCCCACCTACATGAAGGCGGGGAAGGCCTGACGCCCCCTGGTGGAGGAGAAGAAGAAGAAGAATAAACGGACGTTTACGGACACAGGGTCGGGCCGCGGAGCCCCGCTGGTGCTGAAGGCCGTCGGCCTCTCGGTATAAATTTAACCCTCATCACAAGTTATTTAGGTCTTGCTCAGCCGCCGCAAGAACGCCAAGAGCTCAGACGTTAAGGAGCGTTACCGCATTACCTCGGTTGTTTTTTATATATATATATATATATATATTATCATATTCATGTGCCGTCTTTAGCCATAGCTCTCAGGCCAGCTCACTAACTAGGACACTAAATCAGCATATCTGCATGTTCGGCAGCATAGTGCTCCTGGAGAGGACCTTTTGTTTTTTTTTAACTGGCCCCCAAATGTGGGAATGAGGATCGAGTACAAATCGCTGCTTCGACATCACAGTTTCTACACGGCAGGCTAAATCAGCTTACATCGTTTCTAACCATTTAAAGGAAAGTTCCAGCATGGTTTTAAGGGTTTTCATGCACTTCCTGCTTGGTTTGTTTATAGTTCCGTTCACTAACAAAGATGGCGTCCATTCAAAAGTGTAAAAAGTCACCATCAGCTTTCTTGTCGGCTCTTAGCATTAAATGCTAGTGGATCCCAATGGAAACTCAGTTAGCATCATATGCCTGAGGTTTTCCAGACACGTTTCAATTCATCAGGTCAAAGTTTGTTTTATGGTTTATGACCAAATATCGCTGAACGACATTCCCATCAGCACCAGCTGTATGAGAGCTAACTATTAAACACTGCGTACGCTAAACTACGATAGGGGATATGGAAAACATGAATCAACACGTTAACAGTGTTCTGGAGGAGGTGTGACAATCCATTTATAAACACAAAGGGAAACTATGTCAAACTATTTTAATAGTCGTCTAATATTTAGTCGTTTTCTGCAACAATCAGCATTAAATGGAAGCTTAGACATCCGAATCCTGCTGGAACCCTCCTTTAACTCGCCGCCGACGGGAGCAACTCGTTGCCAGGGAGACGTGTGAACGCAGATTGCATTGTGTGCTCGGCATCCGCTGCCCATTCACACACACACACACACACACACACACACACACACACACACGCCAAACGAGTGCGACAGTAATATTATATATATATTTCCCTGATTTTAATTCTAAAGAGCCAGAAGGAGACGGATGAAACGTGGAAAATAAAAGTGCCTTTTTTAAATAGCTGATAAATATTCAACCAGATTTATCAGAGGGTATAACCTGCTATAAGGAATAAGAGAGAAGAGAGGGAGAGAAAGGGAAACATGAAGAACAGAAATCTGATGTTTATTGTGTCTGCAGAGTAATAAAACGTGTGTGAAGCGATAAAAGTGATAGAAAAAGGCAGCGTATAAAAGAACTCTATGTTAGATGAGCAAAGGGAGGCTCATAAAAACAACATCATGAAACTAAATAATAGATTAGTGGATATCTTTCACGTGTTTAGTCTTTTAGCTTCCTAAAATGTCATTTTTTAAAAATGCATTTAATGATTTTTTTCCCGCCCTCATCCTAAAAAAAACAACAAATTGTCTTCCTCAACGAACCGAACCATTTAACCTTCATGCCGTCGGCTCAGAGCGCTAAACATAGTGACCAAAGAACTGCGATCATCGCGTCGTGATCTGTAGCTGTCGCTCACTGCACTTAACTTAAAACTACCTTGTTTTGAAGAAAACACCTTTTCAGAGAGCTAAAGATGGATATGGAAGTCATTTCTATTCCCACACTTGTCAGAAAGTGAGCGGGGCGGAGACGGTTAAGTGTCAAGAAAACTCTAAATGTACATAAAGGTGGGATTTCACGGAGGGCTTGAATCCCATGTTAAACTGATCGTGGTGCTACTTCTGAGGAAATGATGCAGGAAGTAAGAGGTCTGGTCTTTCTAGTCTGCTACGAACGGCCACACACACTCAACAGTTACCGATGTGTGGATCATTATTTATTATGTTTCATGTTTGTTGATGAAGAGGACGTTTTTGTGATATCGAGTTTAAATTTGGTTTTCATGTCGGCTGGCTTCCCCACAACGTAAAGGGCACTCCGGTGGTTTAGTGTTGAGCTGAGCTGGTTTTTAGTCCGTAGTCTGGCCTAAGATGCAAACTGTGGCCATTCGTTGTTGGTTGCTATGGTGACAACACACGACAAGTGGGGCCCGTAAAGTGTTGGTTGCCATGGCAGCTTGTCCTTCTCCCTCCGGAGCAGCAGAAATTGAGGCGGAGGAACCGTTAAACCCAGTTAGGCTCATCCTGTGTAACCTGTTGTAGCATGAAAGCACGGTGGAATCAGTGGGCTAGCTAACTAGCCAGCTGTTGAGCTAGTTTTACAGACTACACCATGCTTTCATGCTACATCGATTCCAGAAAAATGAGCCGTATGAAGTTGTAGTCGGAGTGCCCCTTTAATTACAAACAGAAAAAGTCTGGAGTCAAATAATCTGCATCGACAACCCCGATGTGCCGGTATTTGTCCCCCATAATAACAATCTAAATGGATCATTCTAACCCCCAATCCAAATCAAAGTCTGCAGGAAGACGTAGTCCTGCTGGGAGGACAGATGCATGATGGGTAGTGTCCAGTCTAGTACACGCTGGGGGAAGCGTCCGGTTTCACAGCCAAACTAGTGTGTTTGAGTGCGACTGCTCGTAGATTCTCTCTTTTTTGTTGTTGTGAGGTGATGTGTGTGACCTTGTTCAATGTCAGAACTCATGTTCTGTGTTGTTTCTAGAGACATTTCTATTTTTTCCCCTTGAAAACAGATGGAAAAAGGAGGGTAAATAGAGTTTCCGATGCCCGTACGAAGCTGTCACTTTATCTGAAGGGAGCCCGAACGTGACTTCTTCTCTCTGCGAGGTCGAGAAGAGTTCAGGAAAAAGGTTTTCTCCCTCGTCACGAGTTCATCTCTGACGGACCAAACCGGCTTACTGAAGCACCGTTGGTGTTGTTAATCAGATCAGCGTCGCGTAGCGTTTCACGACTGATGTGTAGAGAAGTCACTGGAAAAGCAGTCGACACAAACCTGAAGGATAAAAGCAGATTAAAGGATCTGGTTTTCAGATTTTAAGTGGTCTCAGAAACCTCAGCGCCCCCGTGACTTATATAATATAATCCCCCCCCTCGTTAAAAGCGAAGTCTGGAGATTCCCTTGTGAAAACGGTTTAGCGGCCGGGACTGTGTTGTGAGGTATTTTTGTGTACATATTGTCGTAGACACTTGGAAGGAAACCGTCTGCGGAGTGAGGGAGGAGATGCTCATTAATATATTCATTCACGATGATGAGTTTTTATGTTGGTAAAATGCTAAAAAAATATTAAAAATCAAACACTTAAGTCGTCTTTGTTGTTTGTTGGGGGTGCAGGGGGGTCTTAAAGCTCTTAGAACACATTTTGAAAATGTTAATTAAACCATATTTTTCAGCATATTATAAGAAATGTTTAATAGCAAAATATTCTCATTCCCAAACTCACTTAAATCACGTGATCTGATTATGAACTGTAACCTGCAGAAAGAATTAGTTGGTTTGTTGTTGCTGTGTGTTAGTTCCACCACTAGGGGGAGCTCTTGCTACACAGCAGCGCAGCGGGATCTTATGAATGGGCTCGGTCTCACAGCTGTACGATGTGGAGGTGTAACGTGAAAACCACTTTAACAGGTTGGTTGATCGTTTATAATATTTAAAATAAATGATCCTTAAATTAACTTCAAATGCTTGCAGGTAAAGCAATATTTTAAATATATTTTTGAGCTACTTATAGTTGGAAATCTGTGTTTACATAGCAGTTTTACTTTTAAATGTTTCCTTACTGTGTGATGTTTGGCTTTATTTGTTTTTGTCAAGAAATCAATTTTTTTCTCCCATCAAAATAAGATAACGGAGTTTCTCTTAATACCCCGATTTAAGGAAACCGGGTTTCTGGTTCACAATGAAAAATCAGGTTACTGCTGAAAGCCGACAACAACCAGGTTACTCAAACGCACCTCATGCAGAGTTGACCCCGATGTCATCATGACCTCAAAGTCTGATATTTACCCTCCCCCCCAAAAAAACAAGGAAGAATACTTCTACTATTTCTGTAGCTACATGTTTTTTATTATATATTATATTATATTATATTATAGTATAGAATATTATTTATGTCATTTGAAAGTTTAAGATGGAGAGATGGATGGATGACCCATGTTTGGTAAGAAAGCGTCTGCTAAATGCCCTAAATGTAAATGTAAAGCACAGTATTTCCCTCTGGAGTGTGAGAGCCTGGGCCCAGAAGGACACAAGTAGGGCCCAGAAGGTCACCATTAGGGCCCAGAAGGACACAATTGGGGCCCAGAAGGACACAAGTAGGACCCAGAAGGTCACAATTAGGGCCCAGAAGGACACAATTGGGGCCCAGAAGGACACAAGTAGGACCCAGAAGGTCACAATTAGGGCCCAGAAGGACACAATTGGGGCCCAGAAGGACACAAGTAGGACCCAGAAGGTCACAATTAGGGCCCAGAAGGACACAATTGGGGCCCAGAAGGACACAAGTAGGGCCCAGAAGGTCACAATTAGGGCCCAGAAGGTCACAGGTAGGGCCCAGAAGGACACAAGTAGGGCCCAGAAAGACACAAGTAGGGCCCAGAAGGTCACAAGTAGGGCCCAGAAGGCCACAGGTAGGGCCCAGAAGGTCCCAAGTAGGGCGCAGAAGGTCACAGGTAGGGCCCAGAAAGTCACAATTAGGGCCCAGAAGGTCACAGGTAGGGCCCAGAAGGCCACGGGTAGGACCCAGAAGGTGCCAAGTAGGGCCCAGAAGGTCACAAGTAGGGCCCAGAAGGCCACGGGTAGGACCCAGAAGGTCCCAAGTAGGGCCCAGAAGGCCACGGGTAGGACCCAGAAGGTCCCAAGTAGGGCCCAGAAGGTCACAAGGGCCTACAAAGTCACAAGTAGGGCCCAGAAGGTCACAGGTAGGGCCCAGAAGGCCACGGGTAGGACCCAGAAGGTCCCAAGTAGGGCCCAGAAGGACACAAGTAGGGCCCAGAAGATCACAAGTAGGGCCCAGAAGGCCGCAGGTAGGGCCCAGAAGGTCCCAAGTAGGGCCCAGAAGGCCACGGGTAGGGCCCAGAAGGCCACAGGTAGGGCCCAGAAGGCTACAGGTAGGGCCCAGAAGGCCACAGGTAGGGCCCAGAAGGCCACGGGTAGGGCCCAGAAGGCCACAGGTAGGGCCCAGAAGGACACAGGTAGGGCCCAGAAGGCCACAGGTAGGGCCCAGAAGGTCCCAAGTAGGGCCCAGAAGGCCACGGGTAGGGCCCAGAAGGCCACAGGTAGGGCCCAGAAGGCTACAGGTAGGGCCCAGAAGGCCACAGGTAGGGCCCAGAAGGTCACAAGTAGGGCCCAGAAGGTCACAAGTAGGGCCCAGAAGGCCACAGGTAGGGCCCAGAAGGTGACAGGTAGGGCCCAGAAGGCCACAGGTAGGGCCCAGAAGGTCACAAGTAGGGCCCAGAAGGGACACAAGTAGGGCCCAGAAGGTCACAGGTAGGGCCCAGAAGGCCACAGGTAGGACCCAGAAGGCCCTATAAATAAGTATTCACACCTGGAGTTTTTAATGGAGCCCAAGCTGCTGAAATAGACTAATTTACACCCGGTACTACTGTTTTAAATGGGGGTGGGGGTGGGGGGTAACAGAAGGGGGGTTCCTCTTCATGGACACGATGGACATAAAGTGATATCATGGCTAAATAGAGTTTATGTCATCATATCGGTTACTCTGACTTAAACATCACGGCCGTGTCTCCGGTTCGCTTCCGGGTTGCTGTACGGGCTCGCGGGACGCCGTGGCTACTTTCTCCGCTACAAAACACGGGCTTTAAATGGGTTACCAAGCCAACCGCCGCCACGTGACCGCGCCGTTATATAATATATAGGTCAACACGTTTCTCTTTGGCACGTGTGGCTTTCTGTCTTACGTAAAGTCTCGTGCAAAGTTCTCGAATTACACTATGTAGGTGAGGGCCGAAGATCGTCCAGCCGCGAGATGACGCGTCACCCGGAGATGTATTTGGGCGCCGGAATGTGTGTTTTTGTTTAGTCGTGTTTGTTGTGTTTTAGTCGTTTTTAACGCACATGCTTTTTGTGTTTGAGATATTTCTTAAAAACAAAAAAGATGACAACTTTATAGTGTTAAAATATTAAGTATGTAGTCTTTTCTGAAAGAACCAGGGCACGTACTGTATGAAAGGTCTGGACTACATTTGTTTTTCTGATAATATGATATACAATAAGGAAAACAAGTTTAACATTAATGCAACAGTGTCCTACACGTGATCACCCCCATTAACAGTGCTGTAGATACCTTAGCATCATGTATGAAAGAAGTCCATGTAGATGCAAAAAGACTTTACTGAAGTAGAGGATGTAACTTTTATATATAACTGAAGTTTTATTTTGTGTGTAAGAACACACGTTCTTATTTATTTCATGGTTTGTATGAAATGAATTGTATGAAATAATGACAGAGTGAAACCTCCTGTTTTTGGAGGGAGGGGAAGATGAGGAGGGGGGGGGGGGGGTGTAACATCTGTGACGTCCGCTGTGAACTTTATGTCGATGCATCAAAATATGTATCACCGGAAGAACCAAACCCGGCACCGGCACCGGTCTGGGCTGTAGATCAGGCTCCGGACCGGGTGTTGTCACAAATCTCCTCATCGTCATCAGCTCGCGTGCAGAGTCATGATTTAATAATGAAGACCCTGTGTGATGATGGAAAAACACACTTTCTTCACTGCAGATCATCATCATCATCATCATCATCATCACGGGTGTGCAGTTTTATGATGACGAATGAAAACTCAGATTATTATTATTATTATTATTATTATTCAGAGAATAAAGATAAAACGATGTCACACATTTTTAGTTAAATATATATGTATATAATGTGTGCTTTACGTTCAAACTAAAGGGATGCTGATTCAGTGAATGGATCAGTAAACTCGGGCATGAATGGAAGGAGCGTGAAGGCGACGGAGGAGGAGGAGGAGGAGGAGACGTTCTCACCCCCAACACCATCCACCCCGCCTCCGATACAGAAAAAAAAAAAAAAAAAACATACGGGAGGAGGAGGAGGATGAGGAGAAAATGAAGTCAATTACACAACATCCCGGCGGTGTGCAGCTCGGCTCCCTCTGCTCCGCTGCTCCGACAGCTGGCGGCTCCGCATGCGGCGCTCCGCGCTCATCACCGGGTAGCCGGCTCCAGTCTGCAGGCATGTCGGCCGGGGGCTGTGACGGGACGGCGGACGGGCCAGCAGGTAAACACCCGGTGGGACTCGGGGGGGGATATTAAAATGTACTTTTTAATTTTTAATCTAAATAAGTTCCAACACTTGTAAAACAAGAGGAAATACTTCAGGAAAGTACTTCCTGAACTTATTTAGTGTACTAGTTTCAGTGTATTTTGTTGTTGTAAGTTCAAGCAGACGTTGAGATGTGACGTCACTCACGCGACGAGTAGTTAGGGTGAACGGTACAGCCGGGGCGACCCCCCCTCCGAGGGGCGAAATACACCCGGGATACGGAGCGGTGTGACCGGCTTGCGTGTGTAGCGTCGCACCGTGCGGATGGAAGCCCCTCCACTCATTACGCCACAGCAGCACGACGTGCGTGCTCGTGTCCGTGTCGGTGCGCGCGGACTGGGGTAAAGGGAGGCGAGGAGGGGGGGGGGGGGGTTGCGCTTCAGGACTACAAAACCTCGTGGAACCGCCTGTCTGTAACCATGGCAACGGACATAAAAACACTTTTTTTTTAATTGAGCGTAATCACGTAGTTTGTTCACCATCGCGCTAACCTGTAAACGTTTGTTTTTTTTAACCTTCAACAAATTGTCCTCGAGGAGTTCAGCTCGGTCACGTGATCTCGCGAGGTTCCGCGTATTCTCTCTCTCTGTTGCAGCTTCTTTCTAAAAAAAAAAAAAAAAAAAAATGGGTCAGTGGATCAGTAGAGCAGCGCTGCCTCCGCCGTCCAGCAGGGGGAGCTGGCGATGACCGCCGTCAACTATATCACCGTTTTAATACCCCCCAAAAAATCATAAATGAACAAAAGAAAAACAATATATAAAAAAATAAAAGTGCTACATTTAAATGTTAATACTGAAAAATGGTATTTATTGTCTCTTTCTATTCGTTTTGTGTCTATTTTGAGTATCTTTGTAATAATTTTGTAAACTTTGTGGTGGTTTTGTGTCTCCTTTTTGCATCTATAGTTATTTACTACATTTTTGTAGTCATTTTGAGTATTTTTGTAGTACATTTGTAATCTTTGTGGTGGTTTTGTGTCTCTTTTTTGTATCTTTCTAGTAATTGTGTGCCTTTGTGGTCGTTTTGCATCTCTCTGTGGTTGTTATCTGGATCTTTGTAGCCGTGTTGTGTCTCTTTGTTGTCATCAGTAGTGAATTTTCTGAATGAACATATCGCAGCACCATAATAAGTGAAATTAAAGTGATTTAAAAGTGAATTAACGGTGATCAGGACATAATTTAACCCCAGTGATTGTATGTTTGCTGCCAAAGTGCATGTTAGGAGTCACAGATAACTCTTCTTTATCAAATAACCAGATACGTTCTTCTTCACTGATAATCCATCCTTAAACCTAAATGTGAAGTCACTATTTCCTGACATGTTATTGACCAAATGATTAATGAGGGAAATGAGTGAACGCTGTTCACATCCATATCGGAGCTGTGGTGGATTAATTGAAGCCTTGAAGCAGCCGATATCAGTAAAAGGAGGTTCTGCACGAAAGATGCTTCGTCTTTAGAAACATGCAGCGGGCCGCTGGTGGAGTCAGAGGTGGTGGAGGCAACCGGCTCAGCCCCGGCGTCGTTAGAGGGGCAGCAGTTCAAAACCATGTTTAAAGTAGCTCATTTTAAATGTGTCACTAATATGAACAAACATATATGAACTCCAGTATTTTAATCCTGACTTTAAACAGCTGTCTGACAGAACTCTGATCTCTATTGCTTATTTTGTGTATAGTTTATTATTGTTTATTGTATAGTTTGCACTGTATTTATACACTGAATATATCTTGTTTTTATATGTATGTTGTAGTTGTGGTTTTTTTTGCTGACCCACTGCTGCTCAAAATAATTTCCCAGTCGGGGATTAATAATAATTAAAAGTAAACGTTATTCTATTCTATTCTTTCATGGACGTGAAGAGAAAAATACAGCCAGATTTTAAAATTATTGTGATTTGTTTGATTGTTTTTAACTAAAACAGATGTTTACGTGTTTTATCTGTGAACCAATAAAATGTTTTTAACTAAATGTAAAATGATTCCAGGATGTTTAAATGCCATTTTTTAAAGAGTTATAAGCAAATTTATGATGATAATCAGGATAATATCAATAATCTGAATTATTTTTGGACGGGATGATTGTGATGATTCTGGTGGAATCAATCAATCAATCAATCAATCACACAAACGGTCCAAAGCAAATTACAAAACATGGTAAAAGACGTCCAAATACAATAAATAAATCAGTGCAAAAGTCAGAATTCCATAGTAAACAAACGTGATATAACCTCATGAACAGTTTTTTTGTTGTTGTTCATATGCATGACCTTTGAACCCAGTTTGTTTCTGTAATGTATTCTGTTCAGCATTCCTCCCCTCCCTTTCTTGCGGTTTCTTTTTCATGTTATTACGTTGGATGAACGACGGCAGCGCGTGTTTGGAGATCTCAAGCTTCAATAAAAGGCTGTATTTTCTGTAGAACATCGGCTCCTTCTGGCTCCGGCCGGCCTTTACTGCCCATCTCAATAAACTCCCTCTTTGTTTGCGATAGAAGCTGATTTTATTCACTGGTGTTTTTACAATTAAAACCAGGTCAGAGTCCACGTCCCACCAAATACCTGAAAGGCATTCAAGTGAAAGGCTGTAATAAAAAGTGCATGTAGGTCATGTCGTGCATACTTTTTGAGTATTATGGGATGTCGCCTGCTGGCCGGTCACGGCGGGAGATCTTGGCTCGGCTGATATTCCTCGATGACACGTTTTAGTGAGTCAGCCGGCAGCTTCGTGGCTAATAAGGAAACGTGATCGGTGATGACCCACTAAACTCTGATTATGGGGATTAAACCTGGATATGAAAAGTTCCCTCCACTTCAACTGTGGACGTCACAGCTGGTTTTACCTGTAAAGGTCAAAGGGGTCACCTCTCATTTAACCTCCTCTGAGGGTCTTCACTTTGAAAGCTCACGTTAGAGGATGACATCGTTTCCTGCTTCGGTGGAAACCCCAGGGAGAATATGGGTCACGTTGAAACGCTTTCATTCATTTTTATCAACACTTACACGCCGTAAATGTCACCATTCTGAGAGTCCGGTTGTCCTGTGAGGGAAGTGGGTCAGTGTTGCAGCGTTATATAAAGGTTGGGTAAGACGATAGCCGAACCCTGGTTGCCCTCACGTGCCTTCAAACGGACAGGGATGTGTGTTTGGCGCCGTTTGATGGCGGCCGCCGGCCGGTGCAGCGAGGAGGAAACGTGACAGCAGAGGGCCAAGTGTGTTTAAAGGGGGGGGGGGGGGGGGAGGGGAAGGCCAGCGTGTCGGCCTTTAAAGCCTTTCTTATACTGTGACCAACATTCCTGAGATATCGACCCACGACTACAAACACTCTGGGGATGTTTGCTCACAGAAAACAGAAAATAGTTTCCAATATGGCGGATTCTTCTCAGGAAGTTTAGTTTGAAAAGAAAAAATACAGAAACGTATAAGATGGGTTACTTTAGGATGAGCATCGGCTTGGTAGGACAGAATAATTAATAATATGGTCAATTTAATTTGAAAATTAAAACACGTCTGTTGGAATATTACAAAAACATAAAAAAGATATATTTTTATTATTATTATTTGAATTGAATGGTAATTTAAAAATGATTAATAATGAATTTTAATTATATATTTTTCACAGATAAATACATTCAAGGAAACTTGAAAATTTAAATAAAAGACATTGTTTCAAAATAAAAGCACCATGGCCTTGGTTTGCTCCAGAACCGCCGTGTTCAAGGTTATTTTATTATTTCCCCCGGGACCGTTTTATTTATTAATGGTTATCAAATAAAACCAAGAGAGAGAGTTTCACCCTCAAACGCCACTCCGACGATACTCCTGTAATTACTTATTCATATTGATAAAAACGATAAAAACGTCAGGTCGGGTGCATCAGTTGCCATGGTTTCCAGTATTTAGCCTCAGCATTCCTTGGCTTTGTTGTTTTCCATGTTAGCATCCTTTTATGGCCGAGACGTGGCCTTGCACGATTTCTATGAATATTCATTCACCTCAGCATTCAAGGACTTCAGCAGAAATCCAATTAAAAAGTAAAATTAAAAGCCCTGTTTGTCTAAATGTTCAAGGCTTAATTCTTTTTATTCGCCACCGACTTGAGCGAGTCTCATTCATTGGTTCATAATAAGTCTCCTCTCGAGGCCGATCCTTCGTCTGCAGCCTCTCACGTCTGTTTCCTCAGATCTCGCTGCCGAGGACGAAGGCCCGAACCAGACCACGCTGCCGGCCGCCGAGCTGCCGAGGAAACGGAAGGGAGACGTGGAGGAGAGGTCAGGCCCCGTAGAGATCATATATAATGCTTACTTCTTCTTCTTATTGATAATCACCAACATGTGTCTGAACCTTCCAGGCAGAGGGTCGACCTCCAGTTGGATAAAGACCTCAGCAGGTACGACTCTTTGTTCATGAGGGGGAACTGGCCTGGAGTCAGATGGTTGATCCTGTTTTTAATCCGCAGGTCTGAAGATGAGGACCAGCAGGTGAAAATGAAGTGCTTCAGGTGAGTGTGTTTTATTTGAGTGGTCAGCGGTTCCCCTGGACCGGGGGTCAGAGTGTGATCTGTGCTGCAGGGAGCCTCACCGGCAGATCGAGAAGCGGCGGAGGGATAAAATGAACAACCTCATCGACGAGCTGGCCGCCATGATCCCCGCCTGCCAGCCCATGGCTCGCAAACTCGACAAGCTCACCGTCCTGAGGAAGGGGGTGCAGCACCTGAAAGCCCTCAAAGGTAACCTCCGACCCCCCCCCCCCCCCCCACCCTCATAACGCCTGCTTCCACCCATCTAATAGCCCGCTGTGTTCTCAGCTGGCTCAAGCAGCGCCTTTACAGACATCACCTACAAGCCTTCGATCCTGCCTCAAGACGACCTCAGGCACCTTCTGCTCCGGGTGGGTGCTGACCTTTGACCTCGCCGTTCATACCCACCTCCCAGTACTGACATTCCTCTTTCTTCCTGCCAGGCTGCGGACGGCTTCCTGCTAATTGTAAGTTGCGACCGAGCGAAAGTCCTGTTCATCTCCGAGTCCGTCACCAAGATCCTCAACTTTAGCCGGGTGTGTTGCACTTCTTCATCACGCGCTCGTCAGCGCCATTTGTTTTGTTCTCCCTAAAGCTGGTCAACAAAGAACTTTTCATGTTAGCAGCTAACGGGTCAGATATCTCCCTTGGGAGGAGGAGGAGGAGGGGACCAAAACGGAGCTAAAATGGAAGTGAAGAACGTCATTGGACGAACTAATTTAATAATTAGTAATTGATTGATATAAAACAAAAGTTTCTTTAAGTTTCCATCCATCCATGGACTGATGCGTGTCCTGTTTGCAGGTGGAGCTGACGGGGAAGACCCTGTTTGACTTCATCCACCCCAAAGACATCACCAAGGTGAAGGAGCAGCTGTCGTCGTCCGAGTATCCTCGCCAACGCCTCGTCGATGCTGCGAGTAAGTCGGCCGCCGCCGCCGCCTCAGGTGTGAGGAGCAGCTGGAGGAGGCGTTGGAGTAACGGCGTCTCTCTCCCTCTGTGTGGTAGCCGGGGTGCAGGTCCAGGTGGAGGCCCCCGCCAGGCCGCCCCACCTGTCCACCGGGGCCCGGAGGTCCTTCTTCTGCCGCATGAAGCACAGTCGAGTGGCGGGGAAGCAAGAGGACAAACACCCGCTGCCTTGTACATCCAAAAAGAAAGGTGGGTTCAGACCACGTGTTCGTTTATGACGTCACAGTGACCTCATCACAGGGGAGTTTTGGAGTCCAGGTCCCCAGGTAAGTATTTACAGGTTATTTTTTAGTTTTTGTGGGTTGTTCTGCTGGATTCAGGTCCGTTATCTCCAGAGTCGTTTGGCCGTATTTCCGTATTATTATGACGTCACGTGGATCATTTTATTTCTGTTATCTCGCTCCCTGAAGAGCACATGAGGCGATTCAGCTGAGAGGAAACTCTCAAAGAGTCTTTGTATATACAGTCATGTTGAGACCAGGAGGAGGAGGAGGAGGAGGAGGAGGAGGAACAAAGGATTACTTATATATTTAAATTTCTCAGAAACGATGTATTCAAACAAGCAGAATAATGGGACACGTATGATCTGCCTAACCGGCCAAAGAGGGAAGAAATGTTCTGATCTGGATCTTGTGGTGGGTTGGGACCCCCTCCTCCCCTCCCCCCTCCCCCCTCCCTCCACCCATTGACAAAACTTCCAAGTTAGATTTACCTTTTATTCCTCCAACAAGGTGTGACCTCTTTTTCCACGGACAGATTGAACTCAAGCATGACAGAATGAAATTCTGATGCACGCTGCCCTCCATTCAGGTTTACAGTTTGTGGTTTAGATGCACACGGATGTCTTTTCCTCACTTTTCTCTAAGTGGGTCACTTTTCCAGAGTGATTCTTCTCCTGATGTCACCATTAAAAAAACAACAACAACAGAAGCACGTTGTCCTGAACAGGAAGTAGGTCAGGGTTGCAGCGTTGTGTAACTACAAAGTAAGGAGATGGGCCAACCCACACTGCTGAACCCGATTGTAGGGACAGAAACAGGACGTGTGGTGCCACCTAGTGGTCAAGCTGAGCAACAGCACTGCAGTGTGTCTAAAGAATCCGTTTAAACCTCTTAGTCCCACAATATTCTCTTTTTGTTACTTCTTCTATCATGAATTGTACACATTTAATGACTTTGTTTCATACAAAACACAATTTATTTGTGATGCGGTTCATCAGACATAATGTGTATAAATCCGCAGCTGGAAATAGTCCCCAACAAATACACCATCTACTCCTGTTTGAGTCACAATTGATTAAAAAAACAACAACAAAAAAAACCCTACTTTGCCCTTTTTTCATCTTTAAAAAAATCAATATAAATATTTGTCACCCATTCTTCATGGAATCTGCTTCCAATAATAATGTGAAATAAGACTTAATTACAGGATGATATAATTCCTTACGAGATCAGATTTTAACGTTTCTTTAAAGATTATTTTTCATTTTATGTCTTTTATAGTGGAGAGAGACTGAAAATGTGAGGAAAGAGCATAGGGGAATGACATGCAGCTGGGAATCAAACCTGCGACTCACTGCACCGATGTCACCCGAACCACCCTTTTTCCAGGTCACCCAGAAGAAGCAGCAGAAACCTTTTTTAATCCGGTCGTTCTGCTCTTTTTGTTGTTCTATAAACAGCCGTATGTGTGATTTTGATATTCTTTATTTACCATTTTTGGAGAAAATAATTATTGTGTTGACATATATTTAAATAATCATACATATAGTTTGTATAGGGAAAAATCAATATAAAAAAATAAGAAAGTAAATATATCTATATTATGTGTCAACATTTACCTCCAATAGTAATTTTAAAAATAATAATATACTAAAAAACATTTATGACCACGACATATCGTTGATGTTCTCATTGAAAATCAATAAACATATTTAAAAATAAATAAATAAATAAAACCGTATGAGCACATTTGAACCGGTTTGATTTCCATCCTTTGCCCCCACAGACTCGTACCGGTACTGCACCCTCCACTGCACCGGCTACATGCGGAGTTGGCCGAGCAGCCAGCTGGACTCGGACGGCGACGGCGAGAAGGAAACCTCCAGCCTGACCTGCCTGGTGACGGTGTGCCGCCTCCTCGCCCACGTCGCCCACCAGCCCCCCAAAGACGTCAGCGTCAAGCCCTGCCAGTTCATCACCCGCTGTGCCATCGACGGCAAATTCACCTTCGTAGAGCAACAGTGAGTCGTGCCCTCTGACCTCCAGCAGCCCCTCCCCCTGCCCAAGTAACCCCCTCCCTCCCTGCTGTGAGTCACGGCTCGGCTGAGAAACACATGGCAGAGTTGTAATCCTTCCTGTCTTTCTTTGCCGTTGTTTCTCAGAAGGAGAGCTTTGCATCTCGATGGCATCTGGTGAAAATAAGTACTTTCACACCACATATAGTGTCTCATTACATTTCCCCATGTGTGTGTGTGTGTGTGTGTGTGTGTGTGTGACTGCTTAAACCGAGCACAGACTCCAAAAAGAGAAGGAAGGCTAAATCTCTCCGTCTTCCTCCCCAGAGCCACGGCGGTTATCGGGTATCTGCCTCAGGAGGTCCTCGGCACGTCGTGTTACGAGTACTTCCACCAGGACGACCTTTGGCACCTCGCAGAGAAACACAGGCAAGGTGATGGAGCAGGAAGCCACCTCCGTTTGGCAATTAAGGACATTAATCCTTCTTCTTTGCAGCAGGCGTGTGTAGAAAATGTGAAATAAATGGACCTTTTTCCTACGTTTCTCCACCCTGATAACACTCCCATCCGATCAGCAGTTCTTCGAAGTAAAGAGAAGATTGAGACGAACTGCTACAAGTTCAAGACGAAGTACGGATCCTACGTTTCCCTCCAAAGCCAGTGGTTCAGCTTCACAAACCCGTGGACCAAAGAAGTGGAGTTCATCGTGTCCTCCAACAGGGTGATCCCGTGAGTTCCCATCATTCTGTTTTGTTGTAGAGCAACGGGGGGAAAGTTCCTTTTTGTGGCTCATTTAGCAGATTTTAAATCTTATTTCATATTTTATTATATTTGTCTTTTTTTTCTATACAAACTAAATGTATGATTATTTAAGTAAATGTCAACACTCATTTTGTTTTTTCTCCAAAAATGAGAAATATCTTTATATTTATACAAAAATTGCTGCACAGACTGTAAATAATACATGTTTATGTTTTATATATTTGTATTCTTTACGTATTTTCTAGTTGAGGTAACTGTGTGAAGGGAAACTTCAAAATAAAAATAAAAATGTTGAATCTCTGCTATAATAATAAATAAATACCGCGATGTGCCAGCAGGGGGCCTGGTCACACAAAAGATGAGGAGGCAGGCAGCTCGAAGGCTCTTCAGGGTAAGAAACACACACATTGTATTCACAAAGGTGTTTATTTATTTGATTTAACGTCTTCTTCGTCTTCCACAGAGGACACCAAGCAGTTACCCATCATCCCCGGCCTCTCCAGCGGCGTGGGCACCATGATCTACGCCGGCAGCATCGGGAGTCAGATCGCCAACGAGCTCGTCGACTCCTACAGGTGATCGTTTGTGGGTTTGATGTGGGGGGGGGGGGCGGTGATGTTGTATAATAGTAGTTCTAATAACTTGAGGTTTTATTTCCTGTCTGCTTCATGTCTGCAGGATGAACTCGTCTCCGTCGAGTGGAGCTTCCAGTCCGTTCGGCCCGCCGCTGGAGAAAGGCCTGCTGGTTCTAAACCACGGCAGCATGATGGTGAGTGTCGCCTTCAGCATCATGAAGCTCCATCTTTCTAGAGAGTGTGAGACCTTAGGAACATCTGGAGGGAGGGGGCGCGATCCTCCACCAGGGTTTAGGGGTCAAAGGTCACTATGACCTCATGAAACAATCATTTTTAACTCAACAATTCCTATGTTAATAGGATAAAAGTGATGACATTTTAGACAGACAGATGTAAAGAGTGAGATTATTATTTTTATTATTAGAATTTTCATTATTATTTTGATTTTTGTTATTATTTCTACTATTCTTTTTTTTATTATTATTAGAATTATTATTTTTATTATAAGTAGTAGTATTTTCATTATTATTTTTATTTTTGTTATTATTTCTACTATTATTCTTTTTTATTATTATTAGAATTATTATTTTTATTATTGGTAGTAGTATTTTCATTATTATTTTTATTTTTGTTATTATTTCTACTATTATTCTTTTTTATTATTATTAGAATTATTATTTTTATTATTGGTAGTAGTATTTTCATTATTATTATTATTATTATATTATTATTATTATTATTATTATTATTATTATTATTATTATTATCAGTCAGTCTATACTGGTTTTGCTTGTTGACTTTCTGGTATTTACATTTATTTTATTTAATGTTTTAAACGTTTTCCTCGTTACTTGTAGTTTTTAGCGTCACGAGGCAGTTTATTTGAAAACACGGTTCAGGAGCTTCTATGGAAATGTATTTGTGACATATTCATATGCAAATCTAGTTTGCAACCTCATTTAGCAATAATATGAAAGTACTGTCACTGTTATTTAGAGTAATGACGCTCCTGTTAGTGTCTCTATGAGTCTGATTCGACGTGAGTAGATGTGATATTCACACACACTTCTCCAAACATACATGTGTTTGACTCTGTGTTCAGATGACCAGGAGAGAGGAGGCGGCGGGGAGCTCCTCCCAGTCCCAGTCCGACTCCAGCAAAGCAGCCGGTGCCAGCAGCGCCACCTCTGAAAGTTCAGGTAACGAACATATAAAGGTGCAGAAAAATGACATAAAGTTGGGGAATTATGAAGACATGATAATAATAAGTTATGGGAATATGTTTTGTAGTATTCTTTAAATGTGTTTGAACTATAAAATGTTTTCATTCATCCATAAAAACCTGTAAAAAGAACGTTTGACCTTTTATTTATGAATATGTTGACAGAGAAAGTCCAGCAGTGTTTGAACATCCCTGATAATGTTTCGATGCTGAACTGATGAACCATGTGTTGGTTCATCGTTGGAGGGTTTTCATCTCCTCCCTGAAGTTTCTTTGCTCCGTCCATCCAGGCGAGTCGGCCCAGCTGGACCTGGACAGCATGGTGGTGCCGGGCCTGAGCAGCTTCAGCAACGACGAGGCGGCCATGGCCGTCATCATGAGCCTGCTGGAGACGGACGTGAACATGAGTCAGTCGGGGGACTTTGAGGAACTACACTGGCCTTTCTAGAGGACTCTTCAGCCGCCCGGCCTCGCACAACTCCAACCCCACGGGACTCCTGAGGAAGCCTGACGAGTGAATTTAACGTTACTGTGATCATCTTGTTGGGAGCGTGAGGGTTAAAGATTCAGAGTCTTCCTCAGAGACACTTTCAGACGACGACGTATCCATCAGTGACGAGAGTCCGACTCCTGCCGTGTGCAGCGCTGCTAGACGCTCCTCAGACCGAGAACCCTGATTGTCATGTTTGTGTCCAGGAAGGACTGAAGAAGGCTCAGACGAATGTCCATCCTCTACTGGCTCAGCTTTCCTCCCATAACAACTGATTTTATTTTTTTCACCGAAATGACACGAAACCACAGAATACTTGAATATTGACCAATGTTTACAGTTTTTGGTCCATTGGATAAATGGCTCTACTTTTTAAAGAAAAATCAAAATTCACACAAATATGACGCTAAATGGAGACAGAAGACAATGACATAAACTATCACTGTAAAACGTTTACATCAGGGTCAAAAGAGCAGATAGTTATCAAAGCTGGCTGATGCGTGTGATTGGCCGAGCTGCGTTCTAGGGGGCGGGACTTGCCAAATCCATTCTATCTGTGAGGTTAAACTCACACCTTGTGTTAAAAATCTAAAATATCAGTGTAGAAACACACATCGACATTCTTGGGAGGAGGTTTTTTTTTAAATTAAAATTCTTATTGTAAAGTAAAGCTTTCATATTGAATGTGCACTGAAGGAGTGAAGTCACTTAATTTATTGTACTTAACGAGGGACGCGCCAACATGCATGAGTTCATCACCGTGACGTCTTCACTTCCTGTTTGAACGGCCACACGGCTGCACGCAGATCAGCTGGTATCTGCGTTGCCTAGGAGACGATGCTGATGCTGGTTATCTATTTCTGAATGTCCCATTAAACCAAAAACAGCCCATCCACTCCGAACAGCCGTGGACCCTAACGAGTGGAGCGGCGCAGCAGAGAGACGACCTCTCATTCGCCTTAAGGCCAGAATGCAATGAAGCCAGCGTGACCCAATCAGGCTCCTCCAAACTCTGGTGACATCACAGGCTCCTCTCATGTCATGTGATCGCGTTGCCTTTGAACGCACGTGGCTTCTGATGGTTTCAGTTGTAAAATCAAGGACACTAATGTCTGATATCTGTTTGTGTGTGCACGTTTGTCGTCGGTGTATCTGCTGTAACGAGGAACGGAGGGAGAAGATTTTATAATAAATGGTCTAAATTCTGCGTTGTTCTTTAACACCGCGGTGAATAATTCCTCGATTTTAAATCTGTATTTCTGTCATTTCAGTCCATCTTCCTCGTGTGTCGCTCTGCAGGTGAGCTCATCTCCTCATAATTCATCTTCTGAAGATCCTTCATCTATCTCCTTCCTCTTCTCATCTCTTTTCCTTCCTCTTCTTCGTCAGAATATGCAAAACCGAGAACCGTTCAACTAAACAAAAAGTGTCTTTATTCAGCTTTTATTGCAGTCTTATTATTATTATTATTATTATACAACAAATTGTTGACAGTTAAAGAAATATTTTAATTCCCACCCCTTCAAAAAATGTAAAGTGCAGATTTGTTAGTGTGTCTACTCGAGTCTTTCTATTTCAAAATAAGAGCCCGCAGCTAGAGTAAAGGGTCTCTTTATGATTAATGTGCATCATGGGAATCATAAAAGGTTATTCATTAAAAAAATGACATGAAATTAAAACGTTTTTTCCCATCCTGCTACTCAAACTCTACATATCAGTGCATTTCTGTGCATCAAGGACAAAACAGCGAAACCTCCTTGTGCTTTACTTCCACACACAACCTCAACTTACATCACACGTCACTTTTTAAAATCAGTTTTACGGGATTCCCAACTTCATATCTGAACCGACAGACCAGCCTTTAATATAAGTTGATAAGATTTCCAGTCATATTTACATAAATAACTGTGGCAGCGATACTGACAGGGAACTTTTTTAATTACATTTTGTTAACAATTCTGAGAAATAATCATGAAAACAGCTCAAAGTCGGCTGCAGCAGCAGCAGCATTTTTAATCACAGTGTGTTCGCTAACCCATCAAGCTCCTGGGAAAATACATATTAATAAGAAAAGTGACCTTAAATGACAGATTCATGTTAAGTCTTTAGCTTTAAAGCAAAAAATATATATTATATTCATCTGTCTATGTGGACGTCAGGAAGGCTGATGGGGATCCTTTACAATAAACTGTTACAAAGAGAGATTCCAGCTGCCGGGACAGTGACGGCCTTCATCAAAACCCCACGTTATCCTTCCCATCCTTCATCAGTCCTAAAAGTGAAACTTCCCCACGCTTCCTTCTCCACTCGAAGCTTCCTTGAAGTTTCTGAGAAGAAAGCAGAAACTCCACAGAACTCAGTTCATCGAGGGTTCAGGACAAGAAAACATCTGGAGTTCCTGTTTCGTCCACAAGGCGGGGGAAGTTCAGGAGCATGCAGTAAGAGAGGGGGAGGGGCTTACTGCCACGGCCTCTGTGGAGTCGGGTTGGGGTTGGGGTAGATGGGCGCCGGGGTCGGGTGGTAGGGGGGCACGGCCGTGTTGGGGTGGGGCGGGTACGTGGGGGTCGGGTACTGAGCCATCATGTGGGCGGGGCCGTGGGCGTGGGCGGGCGTGGAGGCGGAGGAGGAAGGGGGGAGGTGGAGGTAGAGCGGGGCGGTGGGCGCGGAAGGAGCGGAGGGTGCCGTCGGGGTGGGAACCCTCTGCAGGACCACGTGGGGGTAAAGCTGGGACTCGGAGCGGTAGAGTCCCGGCAGCGAGGCCTTCAGCAGACTCTCCTGACTCCTGCAGGAAAAGACGGAGCAGAAGAAGAAAGTCACAACCTCGGGTATGGTCAGTGCTAAAACAATGTTTAAAAAAAAATAATAATAATAAAAAAATAAACACTATTATGTTTAGTGGAAGCTTTACTCTTTTAAATAAAAATAAAATAAGAATAAGAATAATACAAAATAATAAAATAAAATAAAATTAATAAATCGAATGAATAATAAATAAAATATATTAATTGTTAAAAAACATTTGCACATTCATAAATAAAATAAATAAATAAAATGAATAAAGTAAATAAAATTATATTTAGTAGAAGCTTTACCCTTTAAAATAAAATAAAAAATAATAATAAATAAATAAATAGATAAAATAGATAAATAAAATAAATACAATAAATACAATTAAAATAAATTAAATCTATTAATTATTTAAAAACAGTGGCACATTCATAGTCTAAATGAATGCTACAGATATTTTCCTGCCCCGGCTCTGACCTCTGGTATCCTCTGTTCTCGAATCCCCCGAGCCCCCCGGTCAGGTAGAGGGGGCTGTCTGGAGCCAGACGGGGGTTCATCCTCTGGGAGAGGTGGAAGATCTTAGGAGGAGGGAACGCCTCCCATTCGCCCTCCTCTCTCTCCAGCCAACACTCGCTGCGACGTGCCGAGCGCTTCTCCCTGCGCCTGAAGGGGGCAGAAACATCAGTACGGTCCTCATAAACCAGCAAGACCAGCATGTAACGGGAGGGGGGGTTACTAGTCCGACCTGCTCCGTCCCTCCTTCTTGACCCGGTCCCTGCTGGATCGCTCCTGCAGGCAGCACACGAGGAAGGACAGGGACATGGCGAGGATGACGATGCCGCTCACCACCGAAGCCAACACGGCCACTCTCAGACCGCGGTCCTCGGGTCTGGGGATCGCTTTGGAGGCAAACATGAATCTCATCAGCAACAACCTCCAGAAACCAGCTGTCGGCCTGGTCCTGATGACCGCTGCTCACCTTCACACACGGGCAGGTAGTTGCTCCACTGCGGTTTGCCTTTCCTGACATGGCAGAAGATCTTGTCGCTGCCGACCAGCTGGTACCCGTCTCTGCACCAGAAGGCCAGCACGCTGCCGATGGACACGCCCGAGCCGCCCTCCACGTAGAAGGAGCCTCGCCGTGGCGGCAGGACGGGGACGCAGGACAGACCTGGACGGGACCAAGACCACTCCCAATCAGCCTTTAGATCCTGATATAGCTTCATATTCAGCCTCCAGACATGAGAGGTACAACTTCTAACAAAAACCTGCTGTTACATCCTGGACCGTCAAACACAAGCCGGCTCGGTCCGGTGTCACTCATCTACGCTGGGAGATCAGCAGAGAGACAGGAAGTACTATTTTTAATCTTCCTCATGCTACGACTCGCTCGCTTCAGCGAGAGGTCTCGTGATGCAGCCGGCTATTGTTAGATTCTGCTGCAGGGATTTTTATTTTTGAGGCTCTCAGGAAATCGCATGTAAACCTGCAAACAGCGTCATGAGTCGCAGAGAGAACTTTTATTCTGAAATACGCATGGTTTTATTTTGCACCACGCCACATGTGATATCTGCAGCAGATTTATGTCTTTTAAAACTCACTTCACCCACTCATTCTTTGTTACGGCCCGTATTTAAACAGCTGCCTCCCGTAGCTGGGGGATGAGAGCCGTATGACTCAACCAAAACAAAGATGCTCCATAGAGTTTAAAAGCATGGCGATGTTTTAACGAGTGACGGCCAGAAGGGGCATGTGATGCTGCAGTTTGTTTGCTGTGTCAGTATTAGTGTAATCTCTGTGTGTGTATGTGTCTGTGTGTGTGTGTTGTGTGTGTTTCTGTGTGTGTGTCTGTGTGTGTGTGTGTGTGTGTGTCATCCCTCTATAAGACCCTGTGAACATGTGAGCTGCTCTCTGCTGATTAGGAACGACAGATGGGAGGATTTCTGCAGCGGTAGAGAGGGAGAGCATCCCGTGATCCTGTGTGAAGATGACACACACACACACACACACACACACACACACACACACACACACACACACACACACACACACACGTACAACTAAACAAGGACTCTGTTTTGTTAAAGGGGAAACTAAAAGCCACATTCTGTTTGCCCAAAGCTACGTTTAACTGATGCTACTGTTTTATCTATTAAAGAAGAGAAACGGGGCCTCAAGGGGAAATATCAGGGGCTGCTCTTCCTCTCAGCTTTGGGGGCGGGGCTATGTTTGATTGGCTGCAGCTGCCAGAGAGCTGGGCGTTCGTTACACCGTAGAGGACGAGAGGCAAAGCAAACGGACTTGGCTGAAACCTGCGTGACGTCTGCAGCGTTGAAGTGTGAGGATCCCCCCCCTCCGAACACACCTGAGTGATGTCATCAGGTATGTTGTTTAAGGTGCTGCAGCTCGTTAGCCGCCAGGCCTGCAGCACACATCACATGACACCGTTCAATGTGAAGCAGTTTCCACGTCAGCGTTTCACCCAGCATCCAATATTCATTCTCCTTTTTACCTCCCTGTTGGCGTCGGCATCGTCACATCTGGCTAATTAGCAGCTAAATGCTCCACTGTGTCCTCCAGCTGATAGCTGAGTCTCACTGGATGCAGGATGTGTCCCAAAACAACAAGCTCAAAGACGCTAAAATGCACAGTTGGCTGGATAATTCTCTCCTCATCCACATTAGTTTGTTCGTATATTACAGCTGGTTAAAATGCATTGGCTTAGTATACACACACACACACACACACACACACACACACACACAAGCCTTTACTTCTATACAGGCAGATTAAATATTGAACACATTACGTGACAGTGTGTGTTTTAAGATTCTGAGCTGAGGTGTGTTTTTGTTGCCGTGCTGTTGCCATGCAGGAAACGCTTCTCCACCTCTACAAAAAAACTGAAGTAGCACCCGCTTTCCCCCCGGCACGCCGACACGCAATAGTACACATGAGGAGGGAACTGAGTTAATGCTGAAAAGATTGAAACCGCATGTTGTTTTTGGTGTGTTGCTGCAAACATCAGCTCCGAAGTTCATGTGTGTATGTGTGGGAACCTGACGTCCAGGTAGTGTGCGTGTGTGTGTGTGCGTGTGTGTGTATTGACTCTGTCCACACTGTTTGCTCTTTCTTCGGTTCCCATTCAGAAAGCTCCTTTGTCATGGTGGACCCTGTGGGTTGCCACTCAGAGCGTTCAGCATGTCAGCGGGAGCTAAAACTCTTGAAAACTCCCCCCCCCCAACCTGGCAACCCCGACACCACCAACCAAAGCATCCGCTCTGCCTATTCTTCCTCTTAAAAAAAACACACACTCGTCTCCGTCGGGGGGAAGCATCGGGAAGAGTTTGTGATTAAATAAAGATTAGAGCTCTCTGCATTAAAGATTCAAACACACACACACACACACACACTCGTATACTTTCTGCACAGCGACAACAGCCATGCGTGCATATCAGCATTCTCAAGCACCTTTACTCACTTTATTTACTGCAGTGAACCACAAAGTTTAAAACCTGATCAAACAATCCCAAGTAGTCGGAGGGAAATATTGCTTTGAGATAATTCTCCGCTGATTTATTGTTGCATCCTCATAAAGTCAGAGTTTAGATGGAGAACGATCCAAATCTAGAGGCTGGGATATATAACTACTAGTCTTGGTATGGGTGAAGTTCAACAGTTTCCCTTCACACACCTCAAATAGAAAATACAAAGTAAAGAATACAAATATATGAACATATGTACAAAAGAACAAAAAGTATTATTCACAGTATTATGAGTATTATTCTCCATGCTTGGTTGGTTAAAAGATGAATCTACTGAGTCAGACTCCTAAAACACTAAAAGTCTGAGTTGAAGTTAATGAAAGACGGCATTCTTGGCCATTTTTCTTCTTGAGTGTTTTATTTTTTCTCCAGCTGCTGCAGCTTTATCTGCTCTGACCTCAAACAAACATCATGGCCGTCTCCCCGTCCTCCTCTCCATCGGTGTATCTATTTCTGTGGCATCTCGCTGATGCACGGTATCACAGCTGATTACCTAACCCCCCCCCCTCCCTCAGCACTTGTATAATAATAAAAGTGAGCATTTTGTGTAGTCACATTTTTGAGGTTGAGATCTTTGATAGGTTGAGTAATGGGTTCTCTCATATGCACGGAATAGGGCATCCAAATAGCTGTTTGCTGCTATATTAATGCTCCGAGCGTCATATAGAGAGCCTTTAACCAGCAGCTTTGGCTGGATCTGATTGAGGATAATCCAGGCTGCAACCCGGAGCCAAGTCTGTTTAGAAGTCTATGAGGAGGAACATTGTAAGCATGAGTCTTCTTCAATCCAGCATGATGTTCATTTAGAGTCCACCAGACCAGGAAGCAGGGGATGCTTTAGGGGGCGGGGCTAACCTGAACAGGTCTGGAGTTCAGTGGACACCAGGTTATTGGCACATCTAAAAAAGCAGCACATTTAAGATGCAAGGCTTCATCAAAGTTAGATGACAAAGAGACAAGATATCTTCTATTCCACTCTCTCTGCGTGCGTGTTCACCGCGGCTGTCACCTCGTTTCAAAGCCAATAAATCAACTCAAACCCATTCTGGTACTCTGAATGAAGCATTACCAAATATAAAGAGTAGCCTACGTACGGGAATGGATTTCAACTTAAAAGATAAATTATGATCATTCTATTGAAAATGACAGCGCTAGAGCATCAGACGGCATTAGCTTTTGTATTATTCATATTAAAAATGTCATTTAAGATTATTGGAGTGAGGCCGTACTACTCCTAACATCCGTCTTTCACCTGAATAAGTCAGCGAGTATCACAGTCAACGCTCTTTTTAAAAGTGTTTTCTTTTTAAAATGTGCTGTGCCAGACTACTTCCTGGCTTTCCTGGAGTTTCTAATGGTTACCTGGCACATAAAAGTCTTGCTGCTAGGCAGATCTTTGTTACCTTTGGACTGAGCCGGACTAGCTGTTTACCCCCGTTTCCAGTGTTTGTGCTAAGCTAAGCTAAGCTAAGCTAAGCTAACAGGCTGGAGTTACATTGCTATTGTATAGACGTGAGAGTTTCATTGGCGATAAAGGGAATATCTCCCAAGAGGTTTTGGCTCCTGGTTTTGACGAGACAGTCTTCAACGAGGTTTCCCATCAAGCCTCAACCATCGCAGAGAGAGAAGGCTAATTCCAGCCTCTCCCCTCTGTGACTTTGCTCAGCGAGCGGTGCTGGTTGTAAGCCGTGGGAAGGCAATAATGAAGTTGAGTCACTGCCAGCCACCATATTGGATTGACAGGCAGGAGACAGGGAGAACTCTTTTGTTCTGAGAGCTTGCCAAGACCTGTAGAGCTCAGGAGTGACGATGATGTGTGTCCCCGAAGAAACTCTCCTTCTGGGTCACGTCTGCAGAGATCCAGACCCCCAACCTTCCAATGATAAATGCTTCTTCTGCATACGAGGGCGGATGAAACGACGAGCCCTCCGATGGACGGACTGCTATCAGTTAGTGTGTGTGCATCTGTATTCCTGCATGCTGGCGTGTCATGGACAGGATTTCTTGCCTGCTTCAAATAGCCCGGAATAGACAAAAGGTTATTGGCTTTGCCCCGTCGGTTAATAAGATTAAAGGCATTTGTAACATTTCATTTACGTTCCAGGCTTTTGGACCGACCGTCGTATCTAAAGAGACTTTCAGAAGGGAAGAATATAAGCGGCTTTATTCCACATCGTGAGGTAGATGCCGGATCTAGAAGTGAACATTTGGTTTTTCTGGATTCTTCGACAAAAACACAAGAATTTTGGTGTGTGGTCGCCGACTACACTCGTTTTATTCCCCCGTGCTTCCAAATGAAAACGTACCTCAGAAACCAGAGACTCTCAGACCGTTATAAAGTCTTCTTGATGAGTCATTTTAAATCTAATAAAAGAAAATCAACGCTACGGAGCGTTAAGGCCGCCCTGTAAACGCCTGCTTGGTCGGATTAAGAGGCGGACCGCCTGCTCAGTAACTGATATCAGCTTGGTTCGGGGATTAACACTAACATTAACTCTCACACACTGTCCAGGTTAATAGGTTATGATACCGTGTTAATAAAGGCTGAAATAACCGCTGCTCATTAGCACCCTGCCTCACTGGGAGGCAGGTACATCCTGAAAAGGCCTTTTTAGACCCAAAGAGCTGTGAAATGCTCTATAGACCATCACGTTTTCCTTCACCATGTAATAACTTTTCGTGAGGTCAAACATGCTTTTGTTTACGACCAAATCTCTGTGCTAATTAATACATGCTATCATGCTAAAACAGTAAAGTGTGGCTGTAGGTCTGATGTAAACGATGGACAGGCCAGGAGCGTCCGCTTCACCAGTTTTATGGATGTTTTTTTAATTAAAACAGTGTGTTCAGTCGTTCAATGCGGACGCTGAAGGCTGTTTCTCTACACAGTAACAGCTTTTAAACATCTGGCCTTCGTCTGCTGAGAGTGAACTCCATGACTCTATTAGTCGTATTAATGCTGCAACGTGATGATGATGATGATGAAATTCATCATATCTGTCTTTGTTCCTCTCTCCAACCAAACTGAATAATGGAAAATTAGTCCTTTGCCTATTTTAGGGTCGAGTTTTGAACAGTTCCAGTTGACCTTTGACCTCTCAGTGGTAAAATCTAGAGGTGTTATGTTTTTTTGTTTTTGTTTTGGATATATCTAAATATATATCTCATATTCTGACTTATTTCACACCGATATATGAGCTTTGTGTAAATTAAACATGATAATGTAAAGAAGGGGAAGTTAATAAAATGTATTTAAATTATTTTATTAATTTAATTTAATTTAAATTATTTTATTAATTTAATTTAATTTAATTTAATTTAATTTAATTTAATTTAATTTAATTTAATTTAATTTAATTTATTGTATGACGTATTCTATGTCATGTAAATATTGTAGTTTGTATTTGAGGAAATGAACTCCCTGTACTTGGATGAACCGTGGTGGAACATCTGTGGAGGTAAAAAAAAGGTTGTAGACCGCTGCTTTATCTCTTCCTTGGTTTCTTATAAATCTTCTGTGTCCAAAAGCTCTGCCTGGCACAAAAGCCTTCTATATTTAACTGGATTTATTTTTGTCCCGTGAATGACAACCGAGGCTGGTTTTATTCTCAAAAGGCTGAAACTAAAATGGCTCAAATGTCAAAACAGAAACACAGCGCCGCTGCTGTAATGTGAGACCTGAAGAAAAAACAGTCAAACAGGCTTAAAATACGATTGAAAGAAAAAAGTAAACAAAAATAAAATGCGGAGCTTTTAGTGGGAATAAGCCGTTTATGTCGTCATACACACACTTTTTGGGTTTTTTTTGGAACTTGACATGAATCAAACCTCTAGATTAAGATTTGTTTTTGGGGAAACTCACGTAAAAAGCTTTGGTGTGGCGTAATTCATGCATGTGGTCCGATGTGGCAATCCAGCTGATCACCTGTGTGTGTGTGTGTGTGTGTGTGTGTGTGTGTGCACCATTAAGTATAAAGTGCTTATTCCTTCTCTGCTGCCGTTATGAAACGAGCAACTGTGTTTATTTTCTAAACCTTTAAGAAGATTGGTGCTGTTTGGGCCGAATGTTTCTGTGTGTGTGTGTGTGTGTGTGTGTGTGTGTGTGTGTGTGTGTGTGTGTGTATGTGTGTGTGTGTGTGTGTGTGTGTATGTGTGTTATGTACAGTGTGTATTATATGCAGTGTGTATTAGGCACGTGAGTTTCACATTTTGTCATCTGCTGACGACTATTTATGCACACGTGAGGATGTGGCTCTGTGAGTGAGAAGGGGCGGACGAGGGACATAAGAATAAATGGTTGGAAAGGAGAGAGAGATAGGGAGAGGGGGGGGGGATGGACAGAGGGAGCGGAGGAGAAGAGAAAGGCAGATCATGCTCCAGTGAAGGTGAAGTCATGCGAGCGGCGCTGCAGCTTTCTCTTCAGGCTGAGCAGCTCCAGCCCGGACACAACGAACTGTCTTTAACTGCATCACCTGCCCCACACACACACACACACACACACACACACACACACACACACGTGTGCACTCACTCCTTTGTATTACCCAAAACGAGTCGGAGATTAACTCACATGAGGAAACACTCAAGTTTGTACTTTGACTCGTTTAGACATATTGGCATAATAACAGTAACACACACACACACACACACACCATCAAACTTTCTCGTGAGCTCCGAGGGGGAAAAGCAACAAGTGGAGGTTTTTGAAGCGGGTCAGTTTTATCTTGGATCGTTGCTCAAGCAAAAACATTCAAACCAGATTTAAGCACTCGTGCAAACGCTGGAATTCAAGTTACGTTCAAAGACAGGATTTTGGGATAAAATGTGATGTGATGAGTGTTTCAGGTAGAAGTGGCCGGGGTTTAGGGCTGGGTTTGAGGCTAAGTAGACTTGGGTTTGAGGCTAAGTAAACTTGGGTTTGGGGCTAAGTAGACTTGGGTTTGAGGCTAAGTAAACTTGGGTTTGAGGCTAAGTAAACTTGGGTTTGGGGCTAAGTAGACTTGGGTTTGAGGCTAAGTAAACTTGGGTTTGGGGCTAAGTAAACTTGGGTTTGAGGCTAAGTAGAACTGGGTTTGAGGCTAAGTAGACTTGGGTTTAAGGCTAAGTAGACTTGGGTTTGAGGCTAAGTAGACTTGGGTTTGAGGCTAAGTAAACTTGGGGTTGCGGCTAAGTAAACTTGGGTTTGAGGCTAAGTAGACTTGGGTTTGGGGCTAAGTAAACTTGGGTTTGCGGCTAAGTAAACTTGGGTTTGAGGCTAAGTTAACTTGGGTTTGGGGCTAAGTAGACTTGGGTTTGGGGCTAAGTAGACTTGGGTTTGAGGCTAAGTAAACTTGGGTTTGAGGCTAAGTTAACTTGGGTTTGGGGCTTAGTAGACTTGGGTTTAAGGCTAAGTAGACTTGGGTTTGAGGCTAAGTAGACTTGGGTTTGAGGCTAAGTAAACTTGGGTTTGGGGCTAAGTAGACTTGGGTTTGAGGCTAAGTAAACTTGGGTTTGAGGCTAAGTAAACTTGGGTTTGGGGCTAAGTAGACTTGGGTTTGAGGCTAAGTAAACTTGGGTTTGGGGCTAAGTAAACTTGGGTTTGAGGCTAAGTAGAACTGGGTTTGAGGCTAAGTAGACTTGGGTTTAAGGCTAAGTAGACTTGGGTTTGAGGCTAAGTAGACTTGGGTTTGAGGCTAAGTAAACTTGGGGTTGCGGCTAAGTAAACTTGGGTTTGAGGCTAAGTAGACTTGGGTTTGGGGCTAAGTAAACTTGGGTTTGCGGCTAAGTAAACTTGGGTTTGAGGCTAAGTTAACTTGGGTTTGGGGCTAAGTAGACTTGGGTTTGGGGCTAAGTAGACTTGGGTTTGAGGCTAAGTAAACTTGGGTTTGAGGCTAAGTTAACTTGGGTTTGGGGCTTAGTAGACTTGGGTTTAAGGCTAAGTAGACTTGGGTTTGAGGCTAAGTAGACTTGGGTTTGAGGCTAAGTAAACTTGGGTTTGGGGCTAAGTAAACTTGGGTTTGAGGCTAAGTAGACTTGGGTTTGGGGCTAAGTAAACTTGGGTTTGCGGCTAAGTAGACTTGGGTTTGAGGCTAAGTAGACTTGGGTTTGAGGCTAAGTAGACTTGGGTTTAAGGCTAAGTAGACTTGGGTTTGAGGCTAAGTAGACTTGGGTTTGAGGCTAAGTAAACTTGGGTTTGCGGCTAAGTAAACTTGGGTTTGAGGCTAAGTAGACTTGGGTTTGAGGCTAAGTAAACTTGGGTTTGGGGCTAAGTAAACTTGGGTTTGAGGCTAAGTTAACTTGGGTTTGGGGCTTAGTAGACTTGGGTTTAAGGCTAAGTAGACTTGGGTTTGAGGCTAAGTAAACTTGGGTTTGGGGCTAAGTAAACTTGGGTTTGAGGCTAAGTAGACTTGGGTTTGGGGCTAAGTAAACTTGGGTTTGCGGCTAAGTAGACTTGGGTTTGAGGCTAAGTAGACTTGGGTTTGAGGCTAAGTAGACTTGGGTTTAAGGCTAAGTAGACTTGGGTTTGAGGCTAAGTAGACTTGGGTTTGAGGCTAAGTAAACTTGGGTTTGCGGCTAAGTAAACTTGGGTTTGAGGCTAAGTAGACTTGGGTT
Source organism: Chelidonichthys spinosus (assembly GCA_029853015.1). Taxonomy (NCBI): domain Eukaryota; kingdom Metazoa; phylum Chordata; class Actinopteri; order Perciformes; family Triglidae; genus Chelidonichthys; species Chelidonichthys spinosus. Next base: position 16,542,585 of record CM056841.1, on the reverse strand, counting down.
TGGGGCTAAGTAAACTTGGGTTTGCGGCTAAGTAAACTTGGGTTTGAGGCTAAGTTAACTTGGGTTTGGGGCTAAGTAGACTTGGGTTTGGGGCTAAGTAGACTTGGGTTTGAGGCTAAGTAAACTTGGGTTTGGGGCTAAGTTAACTTGGGTTTGAGGCTAAGTAGACTTGGGTTTGAGGCTAAGTAGACTTGGGTTTGAGGCTTAGTAGACTTGGGTTTGGGGCTAAGTAGACTTGGGTTTAAGGCTAAGTAGACTTGGGTTTGGGGCTAAGTAGACTTGGGTTTAAGGCTAAGTAAACTTGGGTTTGAGGCTAAGTAGACTTCATCACTCGGTTCTGTATAATGTCTGAATAAAGATGACACATTCAAATAGCTCCCGTTGTCCAAACAACAGCCCCGATATCCAAAACGTTACACTTTAGTACAACAGAATAACCTGCTAATATTCACATTTGAGAAGCTGAAACTAAATGCATTTTTGCTGAGATCGACTTTCATTTGAAAGGCAGCACTAAAGATTCAGCTGAAGGGATGCGGCTGCAAACTTTTACTGCACAAGTCAAACTGACGGTGTAGCGGTAAAAGAGGTCCGCCAGACTAACCTGTGTAGTTGCTGGTGGTTCTCTGAGTTGCCAGAGCCTCCGTCGGTTCCCCCGTCGGCTTCTGGGTCTCGGTCTGCAGGTCCGGCTGCAGCTGGATCGTCGCCGAGGTCCAGTCCTCTGGCAGCGACGTGGCAGAGGTGCCCTGTAAGTCCTCGGGGCTCAGCGTGGAGCCCCGGACCAGGACCAGAGCACCAAGCAGGGGCCACAGGGGCATCCAGAGGTGGGTGCCTGCAGTGCTGTGAGCGGTGGTGGGAGACATGGGGGGGTCAGCTACCGTAGTAGAAGAAGAAGAAGAAGTCTTCTTTCTCTTTTTTCCTCGTCCTCGTCTCTGCTCTGTCCTCCTCCTCCTCCTCTTCTCCCCTCACTCCCTCGGCGGGGAGAGGAAAACCCCCTCGCCTCCTCCGCTCATGATGCCACCGTGCTGCAGGAAGGAACGGCAGAGAAGCAGAGGAAGTGAAGGAGCGTGCATGTGTCTGCAGCTGTAATCTGCTCTCACATGCTGCTGTTTCCTCACCAGTCCTCTCCTCCCTCACTCCCCTCCCTCTGATCTCCCGCTGGGCTGACTGAGCTCTTGCATAACAGTAACTCATTCGCTGAGCTGTGCTGAGCTGTAACTCATGCAGCCTTAAGTCCTGATATTCCTGGTGTGCTTTCCCTTCTCTGCCCCTCTCAGCATGTTCCCCCTCTCTCACTCTGCCATCCATTAGAGACGGTGGAAAGGTGTCACTTGCACTTTTACCGGGGAAACGATCAATATTTGCTATTGGATCACACAAACTAGGGAGGGGGGGCTTCGGGCTGAGAGATAGAAAGTGTTTAGACTTTCAACAGAGAGTGTAACTGGTCGGCTGAACGCAGGATTTAGAGTTGTGTTGGGACGTCACAGGAACACATGTAGCCGTAGCACGGAGCTAGCTACCTTCTTTCCAAACAATGATTAGAGCTTTCCTCCAGCTTTGACATTTCTGGTTTTTGCGTGTTCGTTAGTCAGAATCGATCCTTCCAACAGTTTTTAATCCATTGGTGTTCCAGTTAAACCAGTGACCGTGTTAACTGGTGACTTACAGCTGATGTTGCAGAGTTTTATCTTTATCACTTTTTGGATTCTACTGCGGGCTGCACGGTGGTGTAGTGGGTAGCACTCTCGCCTCACAGCAAGAGGGTCCTGGGTTCGATTCCCGGGTCGGCCTGGGTTCCTTCTGTGTGGAGTTTGCATGTTCTCCCCGTGTAAGCGTGGGTTCTCTCCGGGTTCTCCGGCTTCCTCCCACAGTCCAAAGACATGCAGGATGGGGATAGGTTAATTGGTGACTCTAAATTGCCCGTAGGTGTGAATGTGTGCGTGAATGGTTGTCTGTCTCTACATGTCAGCCCTGTGATAGACTGGCGTCCTGTCCAGGGTGTACCCTGCCTGCGCCCAATGACAGCTGGGATCGGCTCCAGCCCCCCTGCGACCCTGAATACTGGATAAGCGGTAGAAAATGGATGGATGGATGGATGGATTCTACTGCACTTGTGTTGCTGTAACCCTGTAAATGTTTTCTTTGTCTTATGTGGTTGTATTATACGTTATGTACAGATACCGTACTAATACTGGCCCACTTGCTAATGTATCCTACAGACTCACTAACAGCACACAGATCTGGAAAGTCTTGTTTAGGAAGCATGTTTTTACCATCTTTGGCGGTTAATGAAGGAGGACTGTGTTCCCTGAATGAAGGGAACCTGTTGGACGCTAGCCTCCATGTTTACGGCTCTATAAGTCACAGACACGATGCACGACACATCGGGGTCAGAAAATCTACAACTTTTACTCCTTTTTACAGATTCAGTACCCTGCGGCTGCACACAAACCACCATATTATTCTGTTTTAAAGCTAAACTCACAAGTTAGACATTATAAGGACAAACTTGTTTGCAGTGATTTCTCCATCAAGAACTTCCTACATGACATTCCTTGTGTGTTTGTCACTGTGTGTGTGTGTGTCATGCATCCTCGTGTACGTGTCACCGGCGGATCCTCAGGTGCAATACGACGACTCTCTGGTCAGAAAGTCCGTGCAAAGACGTGAATAATTGATACATCTGGGAGTGAAAAACAGGCGAAAGTGATCGAGGAGTGAGAGAGAGGAGCAGGAGGAGTGAGTGATGACACGAGAGCGGCGAGGAAAACAATCAGAGACGGCAAAGAGATTGGACAAGAGAGACAGATGAAGGGAGAGCCTGAGGAAACGGCCCGTCTATCAAGTGTTGGGACGGTAAATGGGGACGCGATGGGCCTCCGCTGCCGCCAAATACATTATTTACAGCCACGGCTTCGCCAAAGTGGACACGAAAAAGGCTTCAAAGGACGGATCTAAGGTTTTATTTTGAGCCATCCAGTTAAAGCTAGGCGAGGTTTTCATGGTAAAAATACACCCGTCCTCTCTGCAAGACTCGGAAACAGAGACGGGGGTTTCAGGTGTCGGGGTTTAGTCGAACTGATGCTGGGAAATACTCTTAAAGGGGAGGTTTAGACTTATATGTAATATATGAACTTCTTAAATTGGGTCCAATATTGAGTGAGGGAGATCAGACCCCCGTTAGTCACTTAGACACAAAATCATGAGGAAATAAGGTCCAGGTTGAAAAATACCGAACTTCCCCTTTAATGCAGAGAAACCACAGAGAATAACTTCTATATTTCATATGATATCTTGCTCAAATCTTTGTCCATTTAACATTCAAACATGTATTTTAAAGCTGAGATAATAAATCTTTTAGATGTAACATGAATGAGTCTGCTGGATGTGTATAAAGACAGTTGTGTTGCCAACGCAACCATCCATAGGAACTTAATAGTATATATAGAGCTTATATATATAAAAATATATATATATATATATATATATATATATATATTATATATATACATATATACACATATAAACATTAACGATGAATAATCCATAGTGTCCTTAATATACTGCTTGCAGCACATCAATAAGTCATAACCTCATTAATATTGAAACCTACTATATTATAACTAGTGCAAACAAATCAGATCAGCGAGCAGACGATCAGCCCTGCATTTTACATCCAACTTAAATGGAAGGAGTCTGTTTTAACACAAACATGGGTCTCCTGGGTGAAAGTCCTGTGTTTCAATCCATCCCATTACACATAATTCAATGAGATCAGGCTAGTTTTTAACAGAGATTTCTCATTGACGGCAGCTGCTTGGCTGGGGAAAAGTAAAAAGATGTAAATGTGAGGCTGTAAGACACCACACTGCTGCTGGTGTACTAACTATGAATACAATATGGAGAGAAAAGGCTGCTCTTATAGACTGGGGAACAATTACCAGCTCATTTTTTATTCTGCTGTCCAGAAAAAGTTCAAAAGATTTCCAGTTCCGATAAAACACGGGACGTCACGACATAAAAAAACCCCTCCTGAACTCACGAGGGAGGAAACACACACTCCTGATGGATAATAAAGCCGTGTTCTTGCACACTGTGGTTATTTTTGAAGCATTAAACACCAAAAATCTGTCTCTGTCACCATCAACCTAATCCTGAACACGACATCTCACATTAAATACTGTTATATAATATTAACGATGTGAGTGAGTGTGTGTGTGTGTGTGTGTGTGAGTGTGTGTTTGCAGCACAGCAGCATATAAAGCCAATAATCAGTGCTAAGTATGGAAGTGCAGGGTCACGCAGGACGGAGGGGCTTTCCTCTAACGAGGGGTTAACGAAGGACAAGCCAGCGCTTCACACCAGGGTTCAGGTAATCTGTGGCTCCGATGATGCAGACCTGCAGGAATTCCTGTGAGGAATCTGCAGATAATGAGCTCAGATTTAAAACAGGATCCTCTGCAGCCGCTGGAAAGCTTGTGCACTCAAAAAAAAAAAAAATCATTGGATGAACCTATCTTCCATCTAAATACACCATGTTAAATCAATCCATCTTGATTGTGTTATTTCAACAACACATATATTTGTAAATGTAACATAATGTCAACATGTCCATTCAATTAATTTGGCTTTTATTGAATTAAAATGTCTGCACTAAGTTAGTCTAATTAAATAAATTCATTTTACATTGATTAAACACTTTGGCACAACAAAATTCAGCCTTGTTATATGAACTAATATGTATTTTGTCTGTTATAATGTCAATCTAGTTCAATGAACTAATGTAGCTTTTGCCTGTACTACTCATGTCAATCTTGTTTAAGTTTGTGTTTTTATTGCTGATGTTTATTCACACTGACACCGTTGACTTCAACATTTCATCCAAACCACTTGTGGAAAGTAGTGAAATATTCTTTTTATTTCATTTTTTGGGACATGCATGCATTAAGTCTGTGCCAGGAAGCTGTTTTGAACGCTTGATTATTCAAGTCTTTGCTCGGCGTAAACTTTTAAGTCAGAACATTTAGTTTCCTGTCTGCTAACTCTGAAATGGTTGCCTTCATTTCTCTTAAAACGTCAAGCTGTGCTCATCAATATTTAATATTAATGGGATAAAACAAGCATTTGTGATATGAAAGAGATCTCTCATAGTCACAAACCCGCCCCGAGTCCACATCGGCTCAAAGCAGCGTCCTTGATGGAAAAGTTAGCGACTAGCGAGTGAACATAGTGGATTCTAGTAGCTAGATATTCTTCTCAGGACTCGGTGGAGACCAAAAACGGAGCTAAAAGGAGAGTGAATATTTGACTTTTTTAAGATTTGGAAAAAGTTTTAAAGTGTGTGTTTGGAGTTAAATAGACGACATTAACAACGTCACATAGTAACGTAACTTAAAATAAGTCCAGCCTGACTTTTGGTTTGACACAAACATCGGCCTCCTGGGTGAAAGTCCTGTGCTCTTCAACTTAATCACTCAGAAAGAAAAGTGAGGGTCTGTTAAAAAAGGGGGCATGTTGGCTGAATTATTTTGTGTCCCAGAGATTAGAAGCTAAAAGTCTCCCGGCGGGATTATCTCAAATTAGACATTTTTTCGAGCATGACATTATTGTACAAAGTTATCTTTAGCTTTCATTTATTTTTTTTCCGAACGCGCCTTCATGAATGATTTCATATACTTGATGTTTTATTTTGAGTGAAAATCCTTTCCTTTCTTGTCCGGACCCGTCTGCTCCCAAACTCGACTCATTACTGTCAGAACATCGGCGTTAAACCTCCCAGGAAACGGCTCTCAGGGTCTCAGTGGGCGTCTTCACGTTCAAGCGTCTAAACTGATTACATTCATGTTTCTCCGTCGGAAACTGGAAGTGTTCCACATTTGCTAAAGTGTTTTGTGAGCACCGGTGGGATGTTGGGATCTTCTGATTCCTGCTGCGAGAAGAAGAAGAGAAGCGAAGCAGGGGTCAAGCATGAGGGGAAGGGGATTTGAAGGGACAGGGATCAGGACTGGTTCAAATCCCCGGGACAGCTGGGGAATGATCCTGCACCAAGAAACCACTGCTGGCCTGTCCTTGAAGTATCCTTCAGTATCCTCTTCATAACGTCAGGGGACTTGGAGTCTTGAAAATCGGAGTGTTCCCTCAAATCACCAACATCACGACGAGATAATATAATAATGACTTTGTTAATAATGTTCTGTGGTTTCTGCACATGCAGGTTCCTAAAACCTGCACTCTGGCGTTGGGTGACCCCCTGCAGCGTTGGTGTTAATTTGGGAGGCGAGCAGCACAGTGGCAGATTAGAAACAACGCTGCGTGAGGCTGGGAGACTTCTCGGACCCCCGGAGCTCGTCTGATCTTCCACTTGATCTCCGCGGCGGGACCCGGCTGTCATTAGTGGGTAACTCCAAGGGAGGTCAACAAGAGGGCAGCAAGACATGCTCATATTTCATCTCTCACAGGGCATTTACACCAGTTTATATGCCAAAGGAAAGTGTTGTATAAAATGACGATGAAGATCTGATGAATAGGCGTTCATGCAGGTTTATAAAGTGCCAAACAGCAGAATCGCATGGATTTAGATTTGGTTGTCAATATGTGTGTGTGTGTGTCGGTTGTGTGCTTTTTGGATGTGATTCCTAATCTGGGGTCACAGTTCGCTGCAATCTGCCAATGCATTTTCTATTTACATTTGAGGTCTTTCACTAAGCTGTAATCCAGAGGGAAACGGATTCCCTCTTTTTCCCCATCAGCAACACCAACAGAGGTCTAAAGAGCCTGAATTAAAATGCTTAGTAACAACACACACACACACACACACACACACACACACATCTCACACCAGATGAAATCAAAGTTTTTAAGAAAATATTTAAAAACAAAAAGCAATTCTAACAACACAAATTAGAATAAAAAAATCCAACTACAAGAAAATCAATGACTTAAAACATTTTGAGAAGTCTGATTATAATGAGCCAAAGCTTGTTCAGTATTTACAACAGTGAATACAAGCTGTGTGGCTCCACCTTGTGGAGATAAGTGGTAGTTGTTTGTCCTCAAATATTTTTGTGTTCTTTTAAAGAAACTCTAAATACAAACAGTTTATATACACACTATAAAAACAGAATGCTGTGAAGCCACAGAAGGTAATTGCAGGTTTGTGTGGAGATCCCAAACATTTTGTTGGCTGACGGGAGAGGAAGGCGGGGGACGTGAGGAGATAAATGAGACACACCTGTGAGCGGGGGAGGGGAGCTACGAACAAAGGAGGCATGGATCGAGAGATCACCAAAGGTTTGATCCAGTGTTCATATTTTGCTCAATAAGAAAGAAAACAGTGATGTGAATGAACAGTGGAAGCTGCTGGATGATCATAATGTGCTGATGATCCCCAGAGGTGAAACCATCTCTTTCACCTGCTCGGGCAGAACCATTGTTATTTGATTTAATTGATTATATTTTTGTGTTCTTGTTTATATCAATAATTTAAAAGATTAGGATTGTGATGATTCTCCTTTCTGGTGCCTAAATCTTACTTTGCATATTTGGGATGAACCTTTACTACAACTATATGGGATGATATGAAACGTTCATCTCTTGCCAGAATGGTTGTTAAATTTGGGTCAGATTCCCAATAATCAACCAAATATGCTTAAAACTCTTAAAATGTCAGAAAAACATACTGGAATCAATTTATCTCACATTCTGTCCATAACTTATTTTTTTGATTAATCACAGAAAGAACACTTTTTGATATAACAAACAAAAATAATGTATAAATAACATTTTTTATTAAAAAAAAAGCAACAATTGTGTGCTTTGCAGCTTTTTCAATTCACTCAATTGACGATATTCACGATTCTATATTAAATTATATCATCCAATCCTGGAATTGGCCATCAGGGATTCAGCACCACAGCAGAGTGGACAGCTCCGCCCGGACCAACCAGCTTTGCATGTGTTTGATGTTTTATTCATAACATTTTAGGATGAATTACCTTTTAAACTACGGCCAACATGTTGGCAGACAGTTGCTTATTCTGTTTCATCCGGCAGCTTCAGAGCAACATCAGCATCACAAACGCATTCACCCTCCTTTATGTTTCTCTGGTTTCTAAAATCCTGCAAACCGTCACATGACTTCCTGGCAGCAACTGTAACGCTGCAGAGAAGAACACAGACAACCCAAACAAGAGCAGCCAGACCTCTAATCCAATCAAAACCAGAGGGAGGGGCAAAAGGCAAACCAAAAAACCCGCCAAACGATGGAGCCGACTAACTTTCCACCTGCTGAGCGTCACTTACACTCATATCATGTCATAGAGGAGATAATATTAATTATATGGTAAGTTTAACACTTATAGCTCTCTATACTAACGGTGATAATGAGACTGAGTGACAGTTCTATGGCCCTGTCCATCACACACACACACACACACACACACACACACACACACACACACACACACAAAGTCTTTCACAGTTTAATACTAAAAGAGGTTTAGTGAGAATTAGCTAACAGTGATTGGATTATGTAAACTCAAAGGTCCAATGAAGAGGATACAAACGTGCAAGCACACACACACACATACACACACACACATACAAAAAACTTAATAAATTTAAATCCAAACCAGTCAATATATATTTAGCATTAAAAACAACATTCCCTTCATTCACTTGTCTTTATAATGGAACACATTTTCACACGTTGCAGTAGATCGGATGCAGATAATCCCTTAAAAACGCCTCAATTGCTTTCACCAGGCAGCCAGGGTTTTAATTGTTTTTTTGTTTGCTGGACGAGAAGCTAAGAATTAATCCTCATTACACAATGGAGGGAAAGCTGCAGGTGGTTTTTAATGGCATGTGTGTGACCTTGTGTCATGTGACAGACCTGCGTGTGGTTTTGAATTCATCACTTTCATTAACACTTGTGTGCAACGTGTGTTTTTCAGCCGTTTTGTATTTTATTTATAAAAGTGTCCCAAAGTATTAGTCATTTTATATCTACTGTAAAGTGTGTGTTTACAGTCCATAAACCTGCGGTGAAGTCACCATGACGACGTCCACCAGAATTCTCCTACGTTTGGAGAAGTTTTAGTTGTTTGCAATCTGCAGGTTCGCCGCTAGATGGCGCCAAATGCAACACACTAATTACATTTAAACATTAACATTTAACTAGATGGTTGAAAAAATTAAACTTTTGTTTTTATGTTGAAATGTTGCTTTTTTGTTGGCTGTGTGATGGTTTTAGTGTTGTTCTATTTGATTGAGTTGATGTTTTCTGTTTTTGTATTGCTGTCTGGTTGGTTTTATGCTACTGTATTCTTATATTACATTATATATTATATGATATTTATATTATGCCATATCTATGTTATGTTTGTACCTATATCTTCAGATTGTGTCTTAAATATAAAGCCCTGTAGCTTGCGCTTAATGAAATGTGTTATAGAAAAGGAATTGCCTTTGCACCTCCTCAGTGAATCCTCTAGAGGGCAGTATGTTACTTCAGGATTCAAGATTCCTGTTTAAGATTATGTCATTCTAATAAATATTAATTTGAGCCATTAATTAATTAATTATATAATGGGTCACATGCACACAAAAACACTTCATAACATGTTATGTGATCATTATGGTTATTTTTAAAATGATATTTGTAGTAAATGTTTAATCTCTGCAGAATTCCAGTTTATCTTTTACACTGTGGAGTGCCAGTTAAGACAATATTAAATTAATAAATAAATATGCCTATCACATTAATCTTGAAATAAATAAATAAGGCAATAAATATAAATAAATGTATTATTTGTATTATGTGTTATAATGCCTTACTTATTTATTTCAGGATGTATTTCATAGGTATATTTATTTATGTATGTATTTATGATCTTAAAAGCATTCCATATAATCCCTGTTACACAAATAATATTTTAGTTATCTTCAACATTATTTTCCTCTTAGTTCAATGATTCCTCTGGAGACAGTTTTGCACACGCGTACCCCCACGCCCTCGTGCAAACTTTCCTCACTCCTGATTGGTCCATGCAGGGCCAGGGAGGGTGGAGAAACGCCGCGGTTAATTAGCATACCTATCCAGGCTGATAAATGTGCCGGCCGGCTCACCTGATGCCTCGCAGCATCAAACAGGCGGAGGAGGAGAGGGACAGCGGGTGTAGCGTGCCTGGCAGCAGAGCCACACACGGGGGGAGGAACAGTCTGACTTGGGAGAAGCTAAATTCACTCACCTCAAAGAGACTCTCCCCGGCCACGCGCCACCGTCGGTGCGTAAAAGCGCGTAAAGGCGCGTAAAAGCGCACAGCCAAAGCAGAACTTTCCCCCCAGGAGATCTTCCCTCTTCCTCCTCCGGCTCCACAGGTCGCTGGTGGTCTGAGTCCTAACTCCCACGCCGGTTTGTGATTTTCCTCTTCACACCCGGTTCTGCTGAGTTGTGGCCGGTCCGATCCAGAGCCCCGGGTCATCCATGAGGCTAGAGGCCGCAGCCAGCATGGATGTGTTCAGGAAGCTGTGGAAGGCGCGGAAGCTGATCCTTGTGGTGTTCATCCCGCTGTCCCTGCTCCCCTTACCGCTCATCCACCCCACCAGCGTGAGTAAAGGAAATTCATTACTATTATTATTTATTATTTTCAACAGAAAAGAGAGTTTGCATTTTTGTTTTAATACAATTAGAATTTAAGGGAGATAACTTATAAAATACAACAAATTAAACTAGTTAATACTACTGGTCACTGTAAGGGAAATGCATGGCTATTATACTGGAAATTCACAACAAATAAGGGTGACAAAGTCTGTAAATTGTCCATATTGAGTAACATGGATGAAGAAACACATTCCATATATATAATTATATAACTAATCAGTGATATAATTACTTCCTGAGTACCATGAAGTCTTACAAGAATATTATAAGTGATTAATTTACCAGTGAGCGATACCAAAAGGCACCCTGTGTATATTAAAAGTAGCATACATGCTGTTAATGTTTTATTTCAACACTTTAAAAAAAGGTTATTGTTATTAGTGATTATCAGATGTATCAATAAACCGAATAAATACCTAGAAAACAGCAGTAAACAAAAAACATCCAGCTGATGTGTTGATGCTCCTCCTGGTTGCTGCCAACGGCTTTACTGACGGGCTGATGGGGTTTCTGTGTGTGTGTGTGTGTGTGTGTGTGTGTGTGTGTGTGTGTGTGTGTGTGTGAGAGAGAGAGAGAGAGAGGGAATCAATCAAAAGGCACTCTGTCTGCTGTTTTTGAGGAATGATTGTGCCCAGCTGTCCTGATCATCAGCTGATCTGTGTGTGTGGAGGGGAGACATCGCGACATGTTGATGAGATGGTGAGAGAGAGAGAGAGAGAGAGAGAGGAGGAGTGAACCACTCCATCCTCCTTCAGGCTGAAGCTCGGTTGAAAAACAGGCTCTTATTCTGCCTCGTGGCTCACGTTTGTCTTCTCGTAAACGTCTCAGACGGAGTGAAATTGCGTCGGAAACAATAGGATTATCTCAATCTGAAGAAATCCAATCTGTGCAAGAATTCACCTCTTCTTGAGTGAAATTACAAAAAGAGTTGTTGAAAGGTGATACTGGGTCAAAAAACACGTTGCGTCTCATGATTGTATTTATTCTTCTTGTTGCATATTTGTCTGTATTTGTATTGAGTAGTTTGTAAATAAGCAGGCTGGTGTTTATCGAAGGCTCAGACCTGCTACGACGGCGTCAACATGCTCTCCTGCCAGGTTAAATTCTATCCCAGTCAGTGAAAAGCTCTTACAGCTTTTGCATATAAAAGCTTGACTCAGATCAGATTTTCTGGCTCCGGTAAACTGACAAAAGATGGTGGCGCTAAGCAATCATTTCTCAGCAAAAATCCCTCGAATCTTTGAAAAACAAATGTTTTCATAATCCTCACAGACTCCTTTACACCATCTGGAATTCAAAAAGATTCATTCTGTTGAATGTAATTGGCAGCCAGGAGGATCACGTGATTGCTTACGTGCGTCTGAGCGTGAGTGAGTGTGCGTCTCTGTGTCCGTCCGCGGCTAATCTCCCATTCTGCTGCAGCAAACTACATAATATTTTGGGTGGCCAGTCACGGCTGCATGCTCAAGCACCTCTCATGGTTTTGGAGACAAAAACAATGTTTATGCCTTGTTTTAAAACAAGGCATAAACTGCATAAATTAATTTCTTAGTCAATATGACATTATCCCACCACACAGTGATCTTAGCACGTTTACACAACATAAAAAAGGTATTGTGAATAAACAGGTGTGTGTGTTTGTAGCTGACTTTTTTAATAAATAATAAATAGCTCATAAACATCTTTAATATTAACTTTCAGCCACTTGATAAATAAAACTCCAAACAGCGATGATACGAGATGTGACAGATGTGCATCTTTTATAAATAAGCTCTTCCGTGCCACGGTTATTTGTTTCTTCTAACATCATTAATATTCAAAAGAACTGTTATTTTTTTGCTGTCTCACCCCCAGGATGTGAGGATGGTGGGTTTTTGTTGGCACGAGTAGGTTGTCGCAGCATGAGGCCAAGAAAGAAACAAAAAAAAAAAAACTTCACTACAAAGAAAAAGAAAGAAACAATCCAAAGCAATTAAGTTATATAATCACACCACCACAACGCTGGAGTTTGGGCCCCACGTGGCTTCCTTACAACACCAGGGACCCCAGACCGCTCAAGAATGTGACAGGGGTGTGTGTGTGTGTGTGTGTGTGTGTGTGTGTTTTGGAGTAGTACTGTGTGCAGCTGCAGAAAGACAGAACATCTGCTGGATGCAGTCAGGCCAGGTCAGGGAGAGACGGGACACAAATCCACAGCCAATGGCAGATATAACACTTTGTGACATTTTGCATCCCCGTTTAAATTGAAGGTTTTAGAGTAGAAGTAAGTCCAGCAGAATGTATTCTTTAAATGTTGGAATTAAAATGATTGTTTGCCTTTTGAAAGACATTTAAATGCGTCAAAATTGGGGAATTTCAACATTCAGAACTTATTTCATGCATCGAACCAAAAACCCATTTAAATGCAAAACGAATCTCTGGTCTTTAGGACTCATTCCTGCAGTGCTCTGATTGGATGTCATTGAATTTGGTACCGACTTTCATGCAAACGCATCATACCTATGAATAGCCAATTTAGCAATTGAGCGTCATCAATTAACTTAACATGCATGTCTTTTGGAAGAACATGCCAATTCCACACAGAAGGCCACATTCAGAGAGAATTTAAACCTCAACAGCTGATTGTAAAATCTGTATTTACTGTTGACTGTCAGTTTAAAAAGCCCATTTGTCCCTCTGCTGATTAGTTCAGTGAAAACATAATAATCTGCCTCGTAAGTCATTGTGTCCTTAAGCACCAATCAGCTCCATTTCCTGAGACGTCCACAGATAACAGAGAGAGGTGATGAGACAATCAATGGGCTTCTGTCACGTGTCGAAACGGAACCCGTCCGGTCAGCAGAGTCGGGGGAGAACGTCCCTCTCACCTGACTTTAAAAGTCACGGAGATATACTCCACACCTGATAGGAGCTCTGTTAACACTGTATCATATCTATTAGAATGTCCGTTTAGATTCTGTCACTACGAGATGGGAAGTCATAGAAATGTGTGATGTATTTATTTTCCCTCTAAAAGAAGCTGAGGACCTTTCCTTTAGAGCCCGACCGATAAAGGATTTTGAAGGCCGATACCGATACCAATGTTTGTTGGTTTAAAAATCCGATATATCGGCCGATATTTTTTTTTTATTTCAGAAACGCGTAACAAAACATTAACAGATTTCCCTAACGTTAGTTATTTGTAGTTATTTATGAGTCTTCACTAAAATAATATGATAATGCGGTTTGAAAATTAACTTGTTTATATTATTGTCACAACGGAACATCAAAATATATTAAAGTTCTGATGAATAAAATGTATAAAAATACAAACTTAAAGTCCTTTGAACAAAAACACAATAAAAACAACAAGCAAACACAAAGTTACCAGCATTAAAAGACTTGGTAAGCTTCATAAATATAACTTCCAACAAGACTGGAGACAAATTCTGTAAAGTTCTATAAGGTGTTTCATCTGTTTTTATTTTATTTTGAAAATATTCATTTATCAGCCAATACCGATAGTTTGAAAATACCTAATATCGGCCCGCTGATGTATCGGTCGGGCTCTACTTTCCCTTTCATGTTTTGATGCTCTTCTTCCCCTCCGACACCAACATGGATCGACTTCTGCTCGTTGCCACGTCTCAGGTTAACGTCTAGGTTGCTTAACTAGAACAAACAGAAAAGAAGCCCGGGCGGATGTTTGAGGATCTGATCGGAACTGTATTGCTTGTGTGTGGCAACTTTGTCCCTGATAAGCGGAAACCAATAGTCGATGATCAGTGACGGCTGAATCAGGGACTCTGAGTTTATTTACCGGTTCTTAGATCCTTCATTGTGATGATAATGCATTTACTTGCAGAGCCCTTTTAAAGGCCCATTGCATGGTAATAAAAACAAACTTCCTTTGGACCTCCATGTGATCTCTGCTGCAGTGAGTTTCTGGTATTTTTATTTTTCCCTGGGAGGATTTAAATTGTTTTGACAATCTTTTTTTGGCGAGGCCCTCTTTGATTATGAACACCTTGTTCTGTTCTCGGCTTTAATCCCACAGCTGTGTGCCTGGAAATGCCTCTTTTCCTCCTGCCAAGTTATGTTGTCGTGTCAAAGGTGACAGCCAAACCAAAAGCCATCAGAGCTACACCATCCCCACCAGCCTCAGACCTTCTTCAGTTTATAATAAGGAAATATTTGAAACAAAGATTACACCAGTTTAACTTCGGCATGTTAGCGTTGTCAATGTTTGCATGCTGAATTTAGCATTTAGCTCAAAACACCTCACAAAGCAGCTAGCATGGTTAGGGATTGTAGTCCTTTAGTGAGACTCACGTTTGCAGGTTGTGTTTGTGTGCTTCTACACGCTACTTTGGAGCTATAAAAACAGTATTTTCCTGAATGCATCATTCGGTTTAACTTCAAATGTGTCTTTAAACTGGAAAAGTACCTTTTCATTCATCACGGCCAACGAAAAGGAACATTTCATAACTTTAAAAACTAGATTTAATTCAAACAGTAGACAGCAGAGATGCAGAAAGCCAACTAAAAATGGGTGTTATATAGTGAATTCTGTAAAGTTATGGTTTGATTTGCTTGTGAGGTCCGGACATGCTTCATCCTGAAGTCCTGTGGCTAATTCCCCCCCTTCTGGGGTTTATTAATTTGAGATTAAGTGACCTGCTGCTGGCAACATTTTATGTTATATGAATGTTCCACTTATATAAAAGTATGACGGGCTCACGCAGCATGCGGCAGGAGAGGTAAGGTTTTACATTTTCTGTAATCTGAGTTTATATGAATTTAACCCATCGGGTGTAAAAGGTTAATGAAAGTCTTGGTAATCATCGTAAGGTCTTAACGAATGTCACAAGCTTCCTCTTTAGTTTTTGATGTTGGGGTCACTAAGCCCGCGGGGTTGAGCATGAGAGGCTGGTATGTCGATGTTATGTAACCATCACCAGATTAATGCAACGTCAACGTGTGCGTACATGTGTGAATGAGAGAGAGACGACACGCAACACACTCATCGAGATTGTCCGAGAAATACGAAGCTAGCGCCAGGAGTTAAAGGAGCATTACACGACTTTCAGAGCATTAAGAAAGCAGCAAACAAAGATTTGCGATGTAAAGATATAGTGTCTTTTTGTTTGAGCAGAGACTGAAGTCAACCTTCCCTCTGTGTGTGTGGTTATCGGAGCTTCTCCGTTCATGCTTTCAGTGCATGTTCGTGCAGGTTCTTCCTCACTGGACTCAGTTAAAGCTAATACTTTACATATACACAATCGTCTTGTCACGGTAGGCTGATTTATTTTTACGTTTTTTTTTTTTTTTTACAAATGCTAGCCATTTACGTATCCTGACTCTGGGCTTTTCCTTATTTCTCACAGTTTACGAAAGTGCTTAAAGATGTTGTCTTATGAAGCTACTTGTGTAAAAGTACGGCTCGCTGATGAAGCATTAACGTGTCTCGCCACCAGGAGGCATGCTGTGCGTACGTGCTGATGGTGACGGCGGTCTACTGGGTGTCCGAGGCGGTTCCCCTGGGTGCTGCTGCTCTGGTCCCCGCCTTCCTCTATCCGCTCTTTGGGGTCCTCAAGTCCAGCGAGGTGAGTCTCCTTTTCCATGTTTTTAATCCTATAATTTCCCCTCTAAATAACGGTTCATACTTGTTAGCAGCATTTGGATGAGTTTATTACAACTTCCCAAATTCCAGCCGTGTTTTTTTTTTGGCAGTTGATATCTAATTAATATTAACACATCCAGTCGATCATGTCATATATTCATAGTCCCTTCTGGTCGACTCATCATCACTCATTTTATTTGCTACCATACGTACTAATCAACTCTACTGACCCTAATCTAGATAAGCTGAAATGTTTCTGTTTACATTTCTAATCACAGAGCTCTCTCCATAAACAAAGGGAACCACATTTTTCTGCCAGGGATGTGTTCTCTGTGTCGGCCAATCAGATGGCTGTTTGTTCAGATGTACAGTAAATCCAGCTCAGGAGGGAAAATGGGTGAAAGGCCTTTCTGTGCTCTCGACTATTACAATACATGTGTCTACACGCTCTAAGTATATGAGTGAGTTTTTTACGATGATTATTGTATCTTGTGTGTTGAGATAAAAACCCCCATTAACCCGGCTCTCATCATCATTATGGGATGTTCTTTCATGTCCGAGCACATGCGTTCACACGTGTCGGGTCAGATAGACGGGTCTCCATTAAACTTCTTCACCTTTCTTATCAGCCGTTACACGGAGAGTGACCCGTACGCCTCATATGACCAAATCGCATTGACAAACAGTGACAAAGCAGCCTGTTAGGCTCTAAGCCTCTTCTGATGGAGTTCTATAAATATGTCAGCAGAGAGCTTTATGCAACATTTTCAGTTCATTACCGTACTCCCGTCTCCCCCGGCAACCCCCACTTTCCCAAATAAACCCAACTGGAGCGCTGCATAGACGAACAACCTCAAGTTCATGACTTTAATAATTCAATAAGACTTTTTTGATGCTGTTAAGTCACCATAGAGATGTATTATCTTAATCCGCTGCGACTCCTGTACATATTCATTGTATGTGTTGAATGGAGCGGCTTCTAAATACACATTAAAGCCCGTATTTAATCTGATTAAAGTTTTCCACATGACACTTTCTAAAGAATCCAGTCTCCTAAGTCTCTCTAAACATCGAGTAGAAATCAAAAAATGCTTTTCTTGCCCTTTTTAGATCACATTCCCATCATATGATGTGCTTATTTGACAATATATGCATAAAAAAACAAACATTTCTTCATATTTTTGTATTTGATTAAGTCCCATTTGTAACTCTACAGCTCAAATATTCAGTTCCACTTGGGGATACTGACAAATTTCCAAGGATGCAAAGCAAAATGACCCTTAACCTATGACTCTAAATCTAAATGAAGACTGACTAGTGAGAGGAGGAAGGGATACAGGACAGGTTTATACATACTGCAGCTGTCACCTCTACAGATTATAGTAGTCATAAGTGAGCATCTAAAATATTCAAATCATTCTCCAACCAACAGTCCTACTTTTCTAATTTCAAACTAAACACTGTTCATCAGGTCTAGAAAGTTGCTCTTTAATGTGATTCGGAGTTATTATGAAGAAGGGAGGATGCTCATTAAAAGATTTAATTACATGGAAACGACAGAGAACGAGAGTGCAGGAGGAAGTGCAGCAGCTTTTAGGTGAGAGGTGAGGAGACGCTGGCTTATACAACAGTGTGAGGTCGTGAACTCTGCGGGTGGGAAGTAGGGCAGATTAAAAAGAACAAGTGGCAAACTGTAAGTGTTGATCCAAAGAAAGCAGAGGGGCGAAGGAGGGAAAAGAAAAACGGCCTCCTTTCTTGTCTCAGGATCCCAAACTGTGTCTGCATGTATTGTAAAAGTAGTGATATCTGTTTGTGTGTGTGTGTATGTTTAGGTGGCTGCAGAGTACTGTAAAGACACCACGCTGCTGCTGATGGGCGTTATCTGCCTGGCTGCCTCCATCGAGAAGTGGAACCTGCACAAACGCATCGCCCTGCGGATGGTGATGATTGCAGGGGCCAAACCCGGCATGTGAGCGTTGATATTAAATCTACTTCTTCTGCAGGTTAAAATGTAAAAACACCTCCATCACTGACCCCTCCCTCCCTCCCTCTCTCCTCCAGGTTGGTGCTGGGCTTCATGTGCTGCACAGTGTTTCTGTCCATGTGGCTCAGCAACACGTCCACCACCGCCATGGTGATGCCCATCGCCGAGGCCGTCCTGCAGCAGCTGATCTGCACCGGCCTGGCCGACGGCCATGTGGACTCCGAGACCGCCGAGGCCCCCGAGGTCGACAGCAGTACGTCGGGCTGCGCCGCCGCAGGGGGAGGTCACTGAACTACAAAAGCTTCTTTGCACAAAAAAAAAATACCTTCTTGACATTAAACCAGATGTTTGATAGCAATGTGAAGTTGTTAAAAGTTGAAATGATGAATTGTCTGCAGCTGTTTCGGACAAAGAAGGGAACTTGGACAAAAACCAGCTGGAGCTGCTGTATCGCAGCGACAGGTACGCGTACTCTCCTGCAGCACTAGTGTGTTATATAATCTTATCTGACATCTTTTATCAGTGTGAAGGCTTTATTGATTTCCTCTTCTCTTCCTCCAGCAGCCACTGCACTAAACAGGATCTCTGCACACTCAGCGAGGTGAGACTTCTTTTTGACACCGAGTGGATTTCATATCTGTTAGGAATGACGACGTAATGCGAGTGGACTCTGGTTCTCAGGTGCAGCCTGGGGAGGCCAATGGTTTGGGTCTGAGGGCGATGTCGGACCAGGAGTTCATCCGACACACCAATGGACACCTGCCTCCCGTGGCGGTTGAAATCCCCAACGTGAAGCGGGTGAAGGCCAGGAGGGACTCCCAGTATCCCACCAAGAGGGATCACATGATCTGCAAATGCCTGTCGCTCAGCATCACGTACGCCGCCACCATCGGCGGCCTCATCACCATCACCGGCACCTCCACCAACCTCATCTTTGCAGAGCAGTTTAACACGTAGGTCCACACACACACACACACACACTGGCAGGGAGAATAAATAAATACTGGTCTCAGACAGATGTTGTTGGTCTGGTATTAGCGGACTATTTACAGCTTGATTGGATTCTTGGCTGCTGTGCTGGTCAGACTGAGACAGTACATGTTAACTCAGTGTCTGGTGGAGGGGGCTCACAAGATCTGAGATCAAACTAATCAGCCCCCCTATAGCCCCAACAGAGCCGATTTCCTCCAGCCACAGCGCTAAGCCCGACAGAATGGCCTCCTTCATGTCGCAGCTTGTTGGACAAAGGTCAGCTTTTGATTCTGTGTGTGTGTGTGTGTGTGTGTGTGTGTGTGTGTGCAGTAGTAGGCTGTTCGTAATCCCAAAGTGATGCTACAAGGAACAGCAAGCAGTGAAAGTCTCCCTGAATGTCATCTTGGGGTTTGTTGGAGGTCAAGATTTATGATTTACCCGACCTTTTACATG
This sequence comes from Chelidonichthys spinosus, assembly GCA_029853015.1. Taxonomy (NCBI): domain Eukaryota; kingdom Metazoa; phylum Chordata; class Actinopteri; order Perciformes; family Triglidae; genus Chelidonichthys; species Chelidonichthys spinosus. Next base: position 16,522,908 of record CM056841.1, on the reverse strand, counting down.
AAACTAGTGCTGCAGCCACTGGTTCTGTAGCTCTATTATGTGATTTAAAAGCTTTTATTTTGAAAATGCTGAGGTCACGTGCCCTCCACACCTCACTGAGATCCTCAATGTGAGCCATGTGGTCTCGGAGTGTACAGATTTGACAGAAAAGCAAGTGTAAATGAAGGAGATGGATCACTTTGGTTTATTGAAGTTTCTGGAACACACACACACACACACACACATCATCTCTGACTGTCACCTTTACCCTGCTTACTGAAGCAGAGCGCTCAGCGAAGCATGTCTGAGCAAACACACGTTCTCACCTGTACAGCTGTGGATGATGACATCACAGCGGAGACTGAAAATTACAAGCTTGACTTCCATCTGTGCAAATATTTCTTTGCGGTGCCTGACGCCGGCGGTGGCTTTTTGATGCCGCGTGTCGCCAAGGCGGCGACCTTGGTGACCCCTACTGCCCATGAGAGTGGACCCAAACCAGAGTGGACAGATGCTGACACGCAGTCCTTTAATGCACCTTTTCTGGGGTTTGGAGAATCTCTACAGGACATTGCATTGCTTTGACTCCTTCTTTGTCATCGATTGTGCTGCCGCACAGATAATCAGCTGGGAATGACATCAGCTGTCAAAGTACCAGAGGTCAGAGGTCAAGGCAGACAGGGGGGGACAAGTGGTTATTTTCACCTCCGATAAGCTCCCGTTTCTATCAGTGTGAGTGTCACAGTGGTCACATGGTCTCAGTGATGCTTCCTTTTCCCCTCCTCAGTCGTTATCCCGATGCAAAGGTGATAAACTTCGGCACGTGGTTCATCTTCAGCTTCCCCATCGCCATCATCATGCTGGTCCTCACCTGGCTGTGGCTGCACTTCCTCTTCCTCGGCTGCAAGTGAGGTGTGTGTGTGTGTGTGTGTGTGTGAGTACCGTGTGATTATGTCTGGTGTCCATATCTTTACCTTTCATCTGCCGAGTGTTGCATCACATCGTTTTAGATTCGTGATAATCCCTCCGTCTGCCCGCCGTTGAGCCACGGCGCCTTTTTTGGTGTCCTGTGGCTGCAGGTTGGAGTGTGTCATGATGTGTGTGTGTGTGTGTGTGTGTGTGTTCAGCTTCAGGGAGACGTGCTCGTTGAGCAAGAAACGCAAAACCAGGAGGGAGATGCTGTCGGAGAGGAGGATCCAAGAGGAGTACACCAAACTGGGAGCCATCAGGTGTGTTTCTGTGGCTTCCTGACTGGACGTCCCTGGAATATTAATATCATTTTAATGTTTTTATGGAAATTGGGTTAATTCCTGGGACCGAAAGTTAGTAAATGTTATTATTAAACACTGCAAAAGATGTTGAACTCCACATACCATTCAAAGATATGAAAAGCTTTTAAAGTCCCAATAAATGATGTGAGAATTTAAGCAGTAGCCTGTGTGTGTCTGACTCACACGCCCAGACATGACCTTGTGTGTGTGTGTGTGTGTGTGTGTGTGTGTGTGTGTGTGTCCCAGCTACCCAGAGGTGGTGACCGGGGTTTTCTTCATCCTGATGACTCTGCTGTGGTTCACCAGAGAGCCTGGCTTCGTTCCCGGCTGGACGTCTCTTTTTGAGAAGTAAGTGGCCCATAATGTTGCGACGCACCATTAAGTGCTGAGTCAGCACCATTAAGTGCTGAGTCAGCACCATGCGAAAAACACTTTACGTTGAACTTTACGACCCATGGGCTGATAAGAAGAGTGTAGAAGGTGTTCTCTTCTTCTTCTACATCTTTAATATGTGTGTTATCTCTCCTCAGGAAAGGCTACAGGACCGATGCGACAGTGTCCGTTCTTCTGGGCTTCCTGCTCTTCCTCATCCCCGCCAGGCGACCCTTCTCCTCTTCCTCCTCCTCCTCCTCTAGCTGGAGGAACACAGGTCAGGACCATGTACTTCTTTAACTGGCAGTACTATATTTACATTATCTCCTCAGGGCAGATGGGACAATGAGAGGGCAGTCAGTGAGGATGTAATTTTGACTATAAAGTATTATGAAAGTAAATGACATCAGCATTGCACTGACATATCTTTCTGTGGTTTTTTAAACCATCAGATGACGATTCAGACTCTGACCCGTTGGCTCCCATGATCACCTGGAAGGACTTCCAGAGACTGATGCCATGGGAGATCGTCATCCTGGTGGGAGGAGGCTACGCGCTGGCGGCCGGTTGCAAGGTAGTATGCATGTGTTTTCTGTGTATTGATGTGTAGAGCTGTAAAAAGAGCCATTTTAGCCTTAAAGACAAGCGGCAGGTCATCTCATGAAGGTCAGGGGGGCTTCTGATGCTGAGGTGAGAGACTGACTGTAACCCTTGTGGAGGCTAACCTAGTGTGTGTGTGTGTGTGTGTGTGTGTGCAGGTGTCAGGCCTGTCGGTGTGGATCGGCAGACAGCTGGAGCCCATGAGTGGTCTTCCTCCGTGGGCCGTCACCCTGCTGGCCTGCCTGCTGGTGTCGGCGGTCACAGAGTTCGCCTCCAACCCGGCAACTCTCACCGTCTTCCTGCCCATCCTGTCGGCGCTGGTATGGACACACACACACACACACTCTCAGTACCTGATGAGGCTAGCTTCACATTGCACAGAGTGTTGAACTATTCCTTTAAAAGACAAATTGCTTGCAATCCTCTTTTCAAAGGCCTACTTTTGCTTTATTGCAGAAGTTTTGAAATAACAGCATCACTTTGACTTTGCTTCCCTAATATGGATTACTATCTTCTTCCTCTGCTCTCTCTCTCTCTCTCTCTCTCTCTTCACCTCACCCCCCCTCCTTCCAGTCGGAGACTCTGCTCATCAACCCCCTCCACACTCTGATCCCGTCCACCATGTGCGTGTCATTCGGGGTCATGCTTCCAGTGGGGAACCCCCCCAACGCCATCGTCTTCAGTTACGGCCACGTGAAGATCAGCGACATGGTACGACACACACACACACACACACACACACACACACAGAAACACATGCACACGCACAAAAGGCTCAAAGAGGCTCCAGAGTTGTTTTATGAAATCAGAAGGATCATTTCAACACATTCTTTTAACCGTACCACCATGTTTGCCCCGCCTCCTCCCCCACCAGGTGAAAGCAGGCTTCGGGGTGAACCTGATCGGCGTGGCGGTGGTGATGTTGGCCATCACCACGTGGGGAGTTCCCCTCTTCAACCTGAACGAGTTCCCGGCCTGGGCGGTGGCCAGGAACGTCACCGGGGGCTTGTAGTAACCGCTGCTGCTGTGGGAGGAAGAATCACTGCAAGACTAACTGAGAGAGAACCAGACGGAGGGAAGTATTTCTGTAAAGACAATAAGAAAATGACGTCCGGTCCTTTCTTGGACGGATGAAACTGGACCTGATTTGGACAGAAGGAGGAGAAGAAGAGGAGAGTGAGAAACCATTTCCTGTTGCGTAGATCTAATAATTAGAATGTTATTTTTATTGGCCACAAGGCGGCGTTACGAGGAATGAGAGCCGCTGTGTGGACGTCCAGCAATGAACTTCTTTTCTATGTTTTACCTCCATTAATGAATCACTGAAGATATCACTAAAATGGTGATCAGAAAACTTCCGATTTATAATAGAGATAATGATAAGTGTTTTCAGAGCCGCATCATGCCTTCTTCTGCGGATGAGTTGATATTTAGAGGTATAGATGAGCTGTGTGGCCGTAGATCAGCCTCTCTTCTGCTGCACTTAAATGTGTTTTGATTTAACCACACATACGCTGCAACACGATGGGCTGGTTGGCTGACTTTTTCAGATGTATCTAATATGATACATCTTTTTAAAGACGTTGTGTATATTTACCAAAAAAATTCAAAGCTTGCACACCGTCCAATAGATGATTATAGACTCATTTTGTGCCTGATGACTCTACCAAAGTCTCTAAAGCTGATTTTGTTCCCCATCCCACTGTGAACACGGACCAATCACCTCGCAGTATCACTAGTGCCTTTTACCATTTCACTGCCTGTCACACTTAACTTTGAGCATGACTGTCTCCTGGGAATCAGACCTCCAACCCTGACGGTGTTAGTGCCTTGCTGCAGGAGTGTAATTGTGCCTTCCTGTGCTAATGACGTCATGACAATATTAAGAATATAAGATGTACTGTATTTAAGGTATAAAAAGTCCCTGTTTGGTCGACTAATCAAACCAATGTGTCATTTATACTAACTAGCTTTTGAGCTTTCCTTTCCTGGTCCTGCAGTGAAGAAGGTGTTACACATTGTGTGTGTCCAGCCAGTTGTTTCTGATTCAACTGTGCTCTCCTTAATGACTTCTTCGCCCTGAATCTGTTGGGATGATGTTTTTTTGTTTGTTTTTATATTGAATACATCAGAAAATCAGAGAGTATTTGGCTGGCTGAGGTCCTGAGGTTATTATGCCAATATAATGATCCTGAAAATGAAATTCCGTGTTAGTCAGCAGGTTGAAAACCCTTTTATCCAGAATCAATAGCTACTGTAATCACCACAAAAGCCTATATTTGTTTATGAAAAGTGTTACCTTAGCATGTTAAGCAACAGGATGACCGTGTGTGGTCTTTACTCAGGAGGTGTGACATTTTTTGTCTGATAAGAAGTAGACTTGGGAGACCTCAAAGGTCCCTCCAAGTTGAGTCCAAAGCCTTTAAAGAGGAGAGAGAGAGGTAGTGCAGGCTTGTTTGGTACAATCAACAAATCAAATCGCAAACTCTTGCCTAGTGGTGAAAAGGTTTGCACATAACATTCACTGTACTGTGCAAAAATGTTAAAGACGTGCTTTATATTTTTACACAAGTTTAGGTCTTGTGCCTCGTGTTGGCGGAATCAAAAGCCTACGCTATATTTTGTAATTTATTCAGTTCTATCTCGATGGTGTTGCGAAGGTCACTGCTGTTGTAAATACATACAGATTTGTAATATAAAGCCTGTTTCCAAATGAGATGTAATATTCCTAAACTTGTTGTAACTTGATATCACATTAGACAAGAACTAGAGTACATGCACGACAATAAAACCACTAAAACTACTGATTGTATGCATTTTTATTTAGTTACAAACGACACCACAAAGTCAGACACGAGTTTAAATTTTGTCTAATGGGGCTCAAATCATTTTCAAACGGCTCGCTGCTGATATGCATACTTTTATATCTGTACAAATAAATAACAATGGGTGAATTTCAGGTACTCCGTCCATATTAAAGTTAGGAAAACTCCATCCCTGGTCCCAGTAAGGCTGAAAGTCTGCAGAAACGTGACCGTGCTGGCCAGTGGTTAGGAAGACTGCCGGGGGCCTTCAGCAGGTGTGAATCCTTCTGTCTGCATCTTGTCTTTGTATTTCAGGAAGTCTCTCCTCTTGCTGAAATATTTCACCTGTCAGGAAACAGAAGACGGGCGAAGCTGAGCAACAATCCTGCAGCGTTTCATTTAGGTTGCACACTTGAACAGTGATCTTTACGGCCTATTCTGACTCCAAAAAGATAGTTATACTAAATAGAGATCTCACTATTCACAATGACGTAACAATAGAAGGTGTATTTACCCACTGAGCAGGGCAATTTGCCTCAAACTCTGTCTGGAACTTCTCGCAGGAGGCAACTCTATCACCATTGTCATCCAGACATTTCCACAACTTGTCCCTGGCGTCCCAGCAGGCCTTCCTTTCTGCAGAGTTTGGTGCCGTCATTGCTGCTTAATCCTGGGGGGGGAAGTATTCAACGAAAAGTCAACAGGAATGTAGTGTGAAGGGTTGGAAAACAAACATTTTACCCCTCAAAACACGGCGTATTTACATACTGTCAGCCTCAAAACACTCACTATGTTAATTAAACCTACAATACACCACTGCATCGCGTCCACTACTTATAATTAGCGTTATATCACTCAATAACACAAACACAGGTAAACTGACAGCAGCTCAACTCTGACTCACCGAATTAAAACACTTTAAAAGTAGATATTTCCTCGTCACACCCGCCGATTTGCTTCTGTCATCCCATAAAACCCGAATAATGCGAGCAATTCCGCCACTTTACGATGAAAACACCAGACTTTTGTGTCAGGTTTCAGGTTTCTGTGCTGTTGAGTGAAGGACGGCGCGTTGCGACACTTCCTGGTCGCTTAGTGATGACGTCAAGACGCGATTGACGAAAGGCACCAGTTGATGGCGCAGTTCGCTAACAAATTCGAACTCAGTCGTTTAAAAAAGGGTTTTAAACGTTATTTCTTAATAAAAAACAGCTAATTAAGTGAACGTAAACGTACCAGGATGTTTCCAGACGAGTTTTATTTAACTTACGGAGGGTTAATCGTTTTAATTAGTTGGTGTAATCCGACTGGAAATGAAGCAACAGGTGAGATGCAGTGATTTATTAGCTAATGTAGCATCCTTCGTTAGCCCAGTAGTTTTCATTAAAGTCAACATTGCAACGCAGTAACGTTTCAGCCATTATATGTCCCTGTGTCTCAACGGTGTTCAATGTAATGACGTCATGTCATAGTTCTTTGTAAAGGGTCACGGGTCAATAAACCATAATCAAATCAAATCAAATTGCACATTTTAAAGTGAGTAAAATAGGCTGTATTATAGGAGGATGGGGTTTACACAAACCTTGGGAGCCTCTTTGCCTCCACAAGTGTTAAGCTACGTGAATGTACAATAAAGTTGTGTGTGTGTGTGTGTGTGTGTGTGTGTGTGTGTGTGTGTGTGTGTGTGTGTGTGTGTGTTTTAGCCTGGCAGTGAGTAAAAAGCAGAGTGAAAATGTGTTTTGTTGATTAACTCCCCTCTCTCTTTTTTTCCCTCCGTCCCTCAGCCACAGTGATGGAGAATAGCCCCGCTGGTTGCCATGGCTCCCTGCAGAAATCCATCTCAGTTTGTGTGCTTGTGTGCAGACTGAAGGGAGTTTAAAAAAAAAAAAAAAAAACAAGTACCCTGAAGCCGGGGTGAAGAGCTCGCCCTCTTCCCTCTTCTTAGAAAGTAAGTGTTTGTTACCTTGTGCATGTATGTGTCTCTCCCTTGATGCTTCAAGAGACAGGACTTCATTTACTATTCACAGCACTCACCGTCCACTGACCTCTCTTCAAGTTTGTTTCCCCCACTGTGTTTGAGTGTTTTTGTTTTAGTCTGCCCCAGTACGGAGCTTTAAGACAAAAAGACAAAAAGTTCCTGTCCAAGAACCTGTTTTTAAAATGTGTTGAGAGGCATGAGAGTGTAAATCCACACAATCCCTGCAAAGTTACTGATGTGACATTTGAAAAGTGTTCAAAAGAGAGAAATATGCCTCCATAAAATGACTCAACCTGTTGGGTATTGCAGACTCTCCTCACATAGCTCTCACAGGTTGCTGGATTCAGATGCACTCATTAGACTATGACAGCCGTTGAAGTTATTTTCCATTTCTGTTTTTAAGCAGAACTCAACGTAGCTGATCCACAGTGCCATTCTTAGACTAGGCACTGAAGCATTCCCTCTTCCATCCTCTGCACTATTGTCTACATCAGGGAGGGGGCATGGGAGTATGTGTGGAGAGGACTACAATGTGAATGAGGCAATTAAGCTGCAGCGGTATGATGTATTATCCATTCACAGTAATCATGACTAACGGAAAAACAGATCTGTTGGTGAGAAAAATACCGTTGAGGGGAGAACAAGCTGTCCCGGCCTGCAGCGGGAGCTACCTGCCGTATCTCAGACGTAATAAAAACAACATGAATGGATCAGCTGACCTCGTCATGGAATGAACTGTTCAAATTCAACAGCACAAAAGGCTAGCTGACAGGCCTGCTGTCACGATCGTCACGGACAGAAGTGGATCTGCAGCGGTCCTGTCAGCGTCAGTGTGGATGACAGATAGGTATAAAGCCAGGTTTACAGTATTGCAAGGGGTTATCAGGCATAACGTGAGGATGTGGAGGCATTGACTGCCACCACAGTCCAAAAAAGATGGACTCTTCCAAGTGAGCATGGCGTATAAGCCAGACTCGTTCCACTGGAGCCACACCATCAGACTGGTTGATTTGCCTTCATCTCTTTGTGATATTATGAATGCAATGCTGAATTTACCTCACTTTAACTGGAGTTCTTACTATTCTTTATGGTCTCTGCAGGTTTTGGCCTCCAGCTCGTACAGCTGCTGTCCCATCATCATCCTCCTCTCCACTGGTGAGTTGTGTGAATGCACAAACAAAAGTGTGTGATGCGGTTTACTTCATTTTGATGTATTTAATTATCTTCGGCTTCAAGGACAAACTGCTTTATGTGACTTCCTATAGACATTTAAGTCGATCAGTCTTGTTAAAATGACATTATCACATGGTAATACAAGTTAACCAAGAGATCATGAGACTCATAGAAAATGGTCTCAATCATGCAAAAGTTCTCCGCGTCTCTCCATCTCACTTTATTTTCCAGAACCGTCACGTTCGACACTTTGATCTGATTCATTGGAATAAGGTTAATGAGATGATAATGTGAGTGAGTAATGCAGAACACGGTCTAAGCATCTACATTTCTGCCACTCTTTCCATTTACCACCATGTGCCAGACACAGTTAGGTTGTATTTCAAAGTGGAAATTTATGCAGTGCATAAATATTCCGCAAGATCGTTTCCCCGAGAGACGATTAAGAAGTTGAAAGAAAAGTGAAAAATGTCAAATTGCCCTGGCGTGATGCTTTAAACTGCTAAAATATTTAGTGTGTGTAAATCCAATAAATGGAGATATTGTGGTCCGTATGTGGATAATGATGCGTGTTGTCCCCGTGTCACCGTGGGTTTTCTCCGGCTTCTTCTCACAGTCCATGCAGGTTAGTTAATTAATGACTCTTAATTGGCCGTCGGGGTGAGTGTGAATAGATGTCCGTCAGCCCTGCGATGGACTAGACCTGTCCGGGTCGTACCACGACCCTCATTAGGCTAAGTAGTCGTAGGTAACGGATGGGTGTGTATAATGTAATATGTCTTATTCCTCACATAATGAGGAGAGAGTGTAAGATGAGTCATGTGACTTTAAGATCTGTGGTGGAACCTTAGTATGCCAGGGAGGTAAATGTCAGATCACAGTCAGTTCATAAAAAGGCCAAATACACACTTAAAGAAACACACTCCTGCTCTCTTTGAGTTTCAGAAACACACACACACACACACACACACACACACATGGGCAGTGAGCTGTTACTGTTTCCTGAAGCCGCTTGATGCTGATGCCAAATGACAACTATGACATTACTCTCCATGTCTCCATGAGTCTCACGGCTTCCTCTGCTTTCTTGTTTTTCCTCTTGCCTCGGATCTGACGGATCTACAAGAATAAGAGCTTTATTGATCGCTTAAATGAGAGTAGATTCTCCCTTAAGGGAACATTTGGCTCATCTGGGAACCTGCATGTTAATTAATCTGCACACAGACCAAATCAATGAAGGGCTTCCAGTCGAGAGCCTTAGCTTCAGCGTTTTCATGCACACCTGTCCAATGATAGACCCAGGACTTTAACATACACTGAAATTAATCGTATTTTGTAAAGATCAGTGTTTGGAGCATTTACACACTTACATGCACAAATGCACACGGGCATTAATTAAGTACACTATGCACATAAACACCAGGACTAACGAGCCACACACACAGTTGTTGCTTTGTTGCTCAGCAGGAATCAAACACCGATGGCATCTCTCTCTCTCTCTCTCACACACACACACACGCACACACACACACACACACACACACACACACACACACACACACACACACATCGACCAGTATCTGCCAGCCCAGTGGTGTCCAGGATACTGACCTCTAGTCGCCACCGCTGGAAGTCAATATCAGTTTCAACTTGGAAACAACATCCGCTGTCATGGCAACAGGCACCCGGGCACACACACACACACACACACACACACACAACACAAGTGGAAATAATCCAAATAATATTAATCAGATCGTGAGCTGGCTATAGGGACTCGGGGTGGGTGATGGGCGTTTTTACCCGGCTCCTCCGGTCCACATGTCTTTGGGCGAGACACCGATCCAAATTGAACTTTTAGTTCACTTTACTGGAGGATGTTTGGAAGGAGAAATTGAATTGGTCCACAGCATAGACTGAATGCTGATTTATTTATTCATTTTTTTGCAACCAGAGGAGAAAGAATGCAGGTTTAAGGCACTCGTCTAGAGGCTGCCACCTCGTCGACCGTTCATCCTGTGGACACCAGAGTGCTGTTAAGTCATTTTATATTGATTTGTTGTTTTTTGTGCGTGTGAAAATGGTCGAATTAGTCGATTGCTATCAAATGTAATGTTCATGGTCCCTCCAGAGGTGTAACAACAGAGGATTGATATTTAAACTGGTAGAAATATCCCAGTTTTGAACATCAAACTTGAATCAGAAACACCTGGTTTTGTATATTATAGACGTTGCCATGACAACCATATAGCAACCAGCGTAGCATCAGAAACGATGGACCGAGCTATGTTGTGCATCTTCTCTCGGAGCCTCGTGGAAACCTCATCAGTGTCGACGAGACAGGCCAAATACCAAACAGTGGAAGACTTAAATGAACTCCTGTTGAGCCCTTGACCTCGCTTTACTCGCATAAACGCAGACAGAGACAGAAAAACACAGAGCAAACACGTAATCCATAATCCATAGCTGCACGTGTGCAGTGAAACCCGAAGCAGCTTTCCTCAGCGTCCGGGGGAAAAAAGCTCCAGATATTCAGCAGGGACGTCCCGCTGTGATCGCTCGCTGCATCTGTACACCTGTCGACGGCTGACGTGTAACTCCGTGAGCGCGAACATGTGTGTTTTTGTTGATATGATGCTTTCATCCTTTTAACACCGACGTATCGGCTCGAGCTCAAACAGCTGTGTGCTTGTTTTAGAAGACTCGATAAGACGGCTTTGTTTTCTTTCCAGTAGCGTTCATCTTTTGGCCTTATTCTTTCTATTTTTGTCTTTAATCACACGGACTGATGCTACAATCAACATGTTGTTATTCCACACACACACACACACACACACACACACACACACACACACACACACACACACACAGGCTTTAATCCCGGAAGCACGGCGGCAAAGAAGATATTGTAACGAGCATCCGAAAAAAAAAATGTTGGTCCAACAAGTGAGACAAGGCTCCCGCCTGAATTAAAGAGGATTATCTCATTTAATTTATGCTAATGAATGCTCACGGAGTAACGAGAGCAGCGTGTTATTGTGGGACGGAAGCCCGTCTCACACTCACAGACATGTATAAACTCACACAACCGTGTGTGTGTGTGTGTGTGTGTGTGTGTGTGTGTGTTATTGCACCATTGAAGCCTGTTGCTTGTGGGCGTACTCTCCATGCTTTTTTACAACACACACACACACTCAGCACTATGCCATTGTGTACTTCATGGGAATCTTGTTGTCCAGCCACTGCCAAATCTCACCACCATTGCACACACACACACACACACACACACACACACAGAGAGACCGTCCTGGCTTGGTTGGATCCACATTCTTGTTTCGTTTCACCGCTTTAAAACATCTTTAAAAAGAAATCCAAGCTTTGTGAGGCAAATGAAACCCTCCGTGGGAGTCACTGTGATATTCCAGGAGAGACTTGCTGTCTAACAGTATATGATTAGATATTTAAAAGAAGCCTGACCATGCTTTTTTGTTTTTATTATATGACATCACGTTGTCTTCTGTGCCTGTAGCGACTCTGTATGTCATCTTGTATTCAAGCATCGGGTCATAAATGCTGTATTATTGCATGATAGAGGAGGTAGCTGCACTCATATGGAGCACCTAACAGAGATAGGAATGTATGCAACGACAGACCAATCTGCAAAATACTCTATAGAGATATTACATTGCCATGTAGCGGGTAATAAGGTCTTGAAACGACCAAGCATGGCAACACTTGGCAACCTTCATCTTAAAGGGATAGTTCGGAGTTTTGGGACTTTTTGGATTGCCTATTTACGGGCAGTATTTACGGGCGCTTCTTAGAGTTTTGAGTCCGACGGAGCAAAGTAAAGTTCCGCTGCTGCTGAGAAACTAGTCCCTCAAAAAATGGATGATTCATGCGATGCAAGGTTAGTTTTGTTTCAAATATTATTCTATCAACACAGATATGTACATCGACAGTCCAGTGTTTTAATTGATTTGCCTCGGGTGCGCTGTGGAGTGGGCAAGACTGTTTTTAATGCCATGCTAGCTAAGAACCATTGACTTGCGCTAGCCATAGCATAAGCAAACTCGGCAACTAGAAGAACTGAATGAAATTTCTTGAAAGCGTCTCCAGACGTCTCGAACACACCGGCTCACTTGTGCCCCTTTTCCACCGAGGCATTTTGAGGGCCGGTTCGGAGCCGGTGCCCAATCGCGAACCAGTTCTTCCTGTTTCCACAGACAAAGAGCCGGCTCTCGGCCTGGAAAACTGGTTCCCGATCGGCCCCAACTCTTTGCCGGGCTGGAACTGGGCCCGGCTTACGTTAGGGGCTGGGGGCGGGGTTAACGCTTGAGGCAACGGGCGAAAAAACGCCGCTGCGGCTGCGGAATTTTACTAACGTTACTGTTCCCGGTAAGTTTCACTTTTAAAATGTTTCACCTCGTTGCAAACCAAAGACACATTTCTGTTTAGTTTACCAAGCTAGTGATTACGTTCGTAACAGCAGCAACTAGTGGCTTTGCTTCCTCGGGTAATGTAAGCTGACCGGCTAGCTAGCCAGCTAGTGGGATATTGCTAACAACAACGTTAGCATGCCACTTTCTGACTGCCGTTGGTTCACTAAACGTTACCAACTACCAACGTGACATAACATCTGTGTTCACAGCGTCGTGGACACGTTTGTGATTAAACCGCTGTTCTCTGGTTTGTGTTTGTAGAGCTGTCGGACATCGGCGATATTGAACGGAGGTCCAACGTGCAGATGACTAAACATCAAACACTCCGATCTATTGATCACACACTGTTCTACACTTTAAAAAATGTTGTGATTTTAGTATTTTGTGTATTTTATTGTTATTGTATTATTTACCAAAATAAACACTTTTTCTGAAGAGACATGTCTGCTATGCTTGAAATGAGCGCTGCGGGGAAACCTCAGACGTATACAGTGACGTAATGACGTGGCTCTCTGGGCTCTCTAGCCGGTGGAAACGCAAACAGGTTCTCGGACGGTTCGCAAATTGAACTAACTGCGAACCAGCACGGCACCGGCCCGGCTCTTGAACTAGGTTCGCGTTGGTGGAAAGGGGGTATTGGAAAATAGGTCTTATGTCCAAAATTCTGAACTATCCCTTTAAGGCATTTATTCTGATATCCCACAGTGAAAAGTTACGTGAATATTATGCAATTAATCTTATTTCCGTATATGAGCCTGGTTGTGCAACACTTTATTCTGAAAATTCCTTCATGTCAGCTCAGTGAATTTACCGTAATTATCACAATACGGGCGCACTACATATATACGGGCGGCTTTGCTTGACTTCGGAAAAACGAATGACGGCTCACTTGACCGCAGTACTGCGCGTCTCCTGCTGCGATAAACGTGAGTGCGCGTCCCTTACCAAAGCGAGCAGACCGAGCCTGCCTGCCTGCACTCCCTCCAAACCAACAACCCGGACCAGACTAGACCACACCGAGACCCAGACCGACCGGAGCAACTTAGCCGCGGCGCCCCGCACAGAGGCGGGCAGCAGAGGGAACGCGACGATGACCTGGTAGCGCATCTTTACGCACCCCAACCCGCCGTCCGTCCGTCCGCCCCCCTTTATAAAGCCCGCATCCTGCATCCTTTACGTTTAATTCCGCCGCGGAGACCATGGAGACGGCAGTCCCCGGGATTTTCATCTCCCAGCTGCTCCTTCTCAGCCACATAGGTGAGAAACTGGAACAGATTTGTTGATTTACTGTGATGCTGTGCACGTCCAACACATGATGCGCCTTTTTTTTATATCTTATTCCCTGCGCACAGATTGATTTATTGTAGATGGCATGTTGTTGGAGCATGCATCTCCGACGTGGGAATGCATGGTTTTAGGTTGCAGCTGAATATTCCCCTCCACACACGTTTTCGTTTGGAGGGAATCATCCGCATAGAAGCAGAGGTTTTTCTTCTCTCGATGTAAAACATGTTGAAGCGTCTCTTCCCCCCCAAAACACATGTTGAAGTATGAATGAAATGTGGATGTGTCCCGATGACTGTGGTGAATAACCCGTCCGGTGAACTTATTTCATGGAGCAGTTCAGTTCAGTTCAAACGTCACTCTCGGTCACAGCCGCGCGTTTCCTTCAAACTTTGCTTGGGTTAATAAAATCCACATTTATGTCATATAATAACACATCTATGGTCTTTTTTTAGAGAGATATTCCAAAAGTGCCATCACTTATGGAGCTTACATTGTTGCATTACTACAAAGTCCTATATATAAGTTTAAATTTAGGGTATTCACTGTTTTACTTTTCAGGCATCACTTGATTGATTGATTGATTTTTTTTACAAGGGTTGTTGGCTTTAGATGGATGGATGTTTCCAACAGTAAATGGCTAGTCGCTTGAGATATCAAAGGTAAAAAAAAGGATGTTTTTTAGTTCCAGTGCTTCGTTTTGGAGTTTCGTTGCATCCGTTTTAAACACTTTGATATCACGTCATGATGTTCATTTGATCCATATCTCCACATCCGGCTCCACGCTCTCCGTTAAACCATGTCATCGTCAAATTGAAATGACAAAAATGAATTTGGTGTCATGAAAAGTGGCACAAACGGTGGAAGCGTGACCAATAACTCAGCAGGGCTGATATATTGGATTAGTCCACCAGTGAGTGACAAGGGGACAGAAATCTGTGAGATAGTTTGGAGATTATTGAGATTATGAATATCTGACATATTTCAGGTAATAATTTAAATATTGAAAGTCTCCTGAAGGACCTCCATTAGTCTGCATTCACATCGTTAGTAGAAGCTCCAATGGCAAACTTTCAACATTGATCCTTGACGAGGTCATGTGATTATTTTGATTTCATTTCTTTTTTGTTCTACAAAAGTGCAGTTTTTTTTTCAAACCTGCGTCTGATGAGATTTTGTTTGATAAGATTAAATCAGATGATCCCATATTCTTCCGTTTCTTTCTAATATTTAAATAATTTGGTGCAGAAATAAATGGTGATAACAGTAGATGGGGTTGAGTGAGCGTTCCTTAAACAAACCCCTCACTTGTGATTGTTTCTAATCACATGCTGCTCTTCATAGAATTGAGATCACATTGCCCATAAATGTCCTTCCTCCACCTGCAGCCAACAGATCTGCTCACTTTATTAAAAGATCACGTGATCTCTGAATTGTTGAGTTCATTCTCTGGTAGATTTTTCTTTTGTTCTTGATGCTCTTTTGAGAAATTCCTCAAAGTTGGGCAACGCTCTGAAGTTGCAAGCAGTCGGGCTTGTTTTCTCCGGTTTATACGCAACCGTCTGATGCAAGTTATTTCCTTTTTAAAATATAGAGAGAAACACACTTTCCTTTTTTAGTAAAAGGATATTCAGCACCCTCCAGCCATCTGTCATACAATATGCCTGGACACCACTCGGAATCACACACACGCACAGTTTATTTCACGCTTGGCCTCTCGCTCACGCTCGTCCATGCAAGTCGCCGTGATGTTGTGTCTGCTCTCCTGTTTGTGAACACACTCTTCTACCTGGAGGCCTTCACTGTGTGCCGTGTGCTTTCCAACAGCATGGTCACCTCCTATACAGTCCATCCCATCTGACCAATCAGCGGCCGTCACACCTCCTGCCCGTGGTTCCTTTATGTGCGGTCCAGCAGGACCGTTTTGATGCCATTGAATGTATTTAAACCCCCTGTAACGTTGGGTTTGAGAGTGATGTCATCCCGCCGTTGCAGATTTAAAAAATAATCAGATTCGGCTCAGAGTGATGGTTGAGTCTCTCCTCCTCCAGACCTCATTTTATTCTGCTCGGCCCTCCGAATATAAAGCGTCTGACCCCTTCCACCCATAATCGCCCGCGCCGCGTCGATGCTTCCTGTAATTAGCGGTGATGTGTTTACACTCCTGAGACAGTTCTCTGATTAGATGACACAACCGCAGCATGTATTGATCATCGACAGCTTTCTGTGTAGCCTGCAGATATCCGGGCCAAGACTGGCTCTTTCTTCCTTTGCTCATTGTTTGCAGACCGATTTAAGATGCAAAATGGAGT
Organism: Chelidonichthys spinosus; assembly: GCA_029853015.1. Lineage (NCBI taxonomy): Eukaryota > Metazoa > Chordata > Actinopteri > Perciformes > Triglidae > Chelidonichthys > Chelidonichthys spinosus. Next base: position 16,506,693 of record CM056841.1, on the reverse strand, counting down.
TGAAAGTTGAGAGACGTCACGGATTACCAGATTATTTCACAAGAAGCCGGTTTACAACAAAAGCTAAATCGTCTAAGGTTTTAATTTCAACCATTTCTTTTTGCTCTCATGTGTGATGAGTCAACCAGAACGCCTCCGATATCAAAATCCTGTTGCCTCAAATGCAAAATCTGTTTAGATATTAAGACGAAGACAAGAGAGTTATTAAAAAAATCCCACATTAAATGCTATTTCTTATCAGTGGAAGCTGGAGCGATACAAATCCCACCATCAAATATCTATATATATGGCCTATATGGTATATTTGACCAGCATTCCACCGTGTCATAGGGAATGTGTGACGGTCCGTGTGAGCTCAGTGATCATATGTTCTCCTTGTGAGATACCATCTGGCCACCCAGTGCACTCAGAGCATTTGAACCGGAGGGGTTGCATCCGGTGGCATAATGGGGATGCCTGATGGTGTAATCGCAGTTTCCTACAAAATACTGTATTCCGTATGTTAGATGCTTGCTGGCACATATGGCGCACCGAGTGTGTGAAGATAATATGTTCGAGAGTCTGGCTGCATAAGAAATGATGAAGAAACGTGCTTACTGATGAGATTTAAACAGGACGAGATGAAATGTTGCTGACCTTAAATTTCAAATTAGCCCACAAGGGTTAATTATTCATGAATTCAGCCCCGTGGGATGCGATGCTGGTGGTTCCACACTCATCTACAGGTGGCGGCAATGTGGCAATAATTGCAGCAATGTGCTTGGCTCGCCTTATTTTAATCTTAGTTGTCTTCTGTGTGACTGTTTTTAGCTTGAAATTGTGAGTTCTCGGCCATTTAACACTGAATGTAAGCATATTTGTTCGGCCTCATCTGGCAGATACATCATCCGTTTAATGAAGTCATTATCGGGAAGATTGGTTCAGCACCTGAAACGTTATTTCAGATTTGACAGCTCGCCCGCCCGCCTGCCAGAGACGGTTATTCTCATCAACCTCAAAGACATCATTTAAACGTCTGAAATCCTCTGATATGACACGTTAGAAGACTGGTCTATTAAGAGAAAAACACCCATCACTGTCGCTCCATGCTGACCCTCCAACGTGTTTACTTTTTATTTGATTATTTCTATTCTCAACCCCTGGTTTTTGTCACTGTTGATTTTTTTGAATTGCATGTCTCTCTCTCCTTCTAGCTTAAAATGAGATTATGCGTGCACTAACTTACAGTCACACACACACACACACACACACACACACACCCTGATGGAGTCGGTCAAATAAAAATCTCCACTGACGGAAATAAATCTTGTTATAAAGATTTTCCAAAGCCGTCTTAACTGTCTGGTTTTTAGAAGGAAAATGCATAATCAGATTTAGTTTTTTCTTTTCTTTTTTTTTTTTTGGAGATGATTATGATATAGAATATAGAATAGAATTTTGCAGATAGATGTAATTTCCTAACGCAGATTATTAAATCCTCAGAATGGAGCAACATTTGCGAATGTCCTACTTTGAGTATAACGAATTGATGAAATTTCAGATACAGGGATGTATTTGGGAGTGTGTCACCACAGTGTTGGCATTGCTATAAAAAACTGCAGATGTTACATTGAATAATTGATTGCCTGCTTTCTTTCTGCCGTGATATTTTGTCTTCCTTCCCTCTGTCTCTCTCCATCTCCTCTCAATCTAAAGCACTTCTATTCACAAGTGCTGGTATTCTTTAATCCACTTAGCCTCAGTCTGCTTTTACCGTGGCAGATCGTATATACGGTCACAGTTATTTTAAAGCTGGCCACGAGGACAGCTGGATCTCTTTGAACTCGGCTCAGGGAAACACTTCTGTCACTCAAAAGTTTTCTGTGTAGTTACAGTAGCTGCTCTCGTTTGCAGTGATTGGCAGAGTCGGAGGTAAAAGTGGAATACAATGGTGGGAAGCCAAGACTCAACAGACACAAATGTAAACCTAAAGCTGGTCAAATAGTTCCCTTTAAAAGGAATGATTGACACCAGGAAGCTGACTTGCTTCTTTTGTGGAGAACGGCAACATTTGTCAGCTTTCCAAAATAAAAGCATCCAGACTTTCACAGAAACTTCTCAAACAGCTTCTGCATCACCAAAAGATTACAGCAAAGCTTCTGAGTTACTGTTTTATTTTTATAGATATGATGTGGAACAAGGATCATCAGAGAAGTGGATTTTGTGGTTTGAGAAGTTTCTTTGACTTTGAGTCTCTATTCGAGTCGTCGTCTGCTGTGAATCCACGATAACAGCAGCTGCTTTGCAGAGCACTGTACCAGGAAGTGAGGATTTGATACTAAAGGAGGGAGAGAGACTTTCTTGTGGTGCATTTTGCTTTAACACCACATGCTGGACAGGAAATGTGGCTGAATATATGAATGTGAAACAGCATAACGGGTCAAAGGCCAGCTACTGTATGGGACATGAATTGTGTGATCATCCCAGTGTAAGACTTACCATGACTCAAGCATGCTGTCGTCCTTGCTGGAATAATGACCATATCTAACCAGCATCTTGACCTTTTTTAGAAGCACTTTCTAGAAGTTGATGAAAATGTTGCGCCGCGTGCGTTCCGAGTGTTGAATGTTTAGACTTTAGGAAGTGAAGCTAAAGATATACAGACTAAGCCAGGATCACAAAGGGACAAAAGGTGAGGAGAAAGAGGAAGAGTGACTCTAAAGTCACTGAAACCCTGAAAATGCCAATGCTCTCTCTGCGGTCTCTCCAGTCGAGGAGTGCTGTCTGAAGTTACAGCGGCTGACAATGGTCGTCTGTCTCTCTCCGTGCCCACATACAAAAGCCACTGTTGTTTTTTAAAAAGGCTGGCACCGAGGACCGAGGCTACCGGAGAGAGGGAGAGGACCTCGCTAGTACTCGGCTGGCTCGGATGCCGGGCATCTGAGACCTGCACAGTACGGACATGGATACACGTGCAAACGCGAAGGCATGCATGCTCTGACTGCTTGAATACATGCTTATATTTGCAGACTTTCTTTGGTGCAAGCAGATCCTTGTTTTTGTTGTCAGTGGTAGTTAATATTTGATATGAATTAGCTGGAAACGAGGTACACAACGTGAGGGAGGGAGGAGAAATGACAATAAAATGTATTAATAAATGCAAGGCCATGATGCTGCTGCCTGATTAAGGCCTCTCAAGGCGGCTGTGATTCCACCAAACAGTGGCTTTGCTTCACTAGAAATACACTGAGCAAATCAAGAGGCACTTTTAGTGATTGTTTTAGGTTTTTAGGAGTAAAAACAGACACATCTTAGATGGAATACTGTTTCTCTGTACATAAGCGAGGTTAAGAGGTGCATGAAGGAGCTGGTTTAGTTCACCATCAAGCAGCTTAACCTTTTTACACGTAACATTATAGACAAAAAGGGCACATTTACTGTATCTTTATTTGGTGATGGCATGGTCTTCCCTGTTGATAACATCACTAGTGAACCAGGAACTTAGTTTTATGTGAGAACCCGCTGTGAAAAAATCCCAATACAAGCTGGAGACGAAGAACTAAAAGAAAGTAGAGCCCCTTTTTTTTTGTCTTGCAGGGGGTTTCATCTTGATGTGCTGCAGAAAAGGGGGTTGTTATTTTTAGGCAGCCAAGAAGTTAAGTGGGAACCAAATCCAATTTGTTTGATGACCGTTAATGGAGGCTTGCCTATTGCTCCGTCAGGCGTAGAATTCAGAGACGGGCGAAGGGAAAGTTAACTGGCTCTCGGCACAGAACGAACTTTCCTTTTTCCCCAGTGAGAGAGTTCATCAGAGGGGGCCTCTGTGACCAATCAGTGGGATGAAAGTTGATTAACCCCCGCCCCCACCAGTCGACACACACATTTCAATAGAAATCTTTGGGTGGGCGCTGATAGTAGTCTCACCTCCCTGATGCACGTATATATTATTCACACAGCCACATCCTGAAACAATGCAATGCTTTTTTGTGTGTAAAGGTATGGTTGCTTAAATGTGTGTGTGTGTGTGTGTGTGTGTGTGTGTGTTGTGTCTGCCAGACAAGTGAGGAATAGGGGGCGCGACCCCTCTACTGAAAGATAGAGAGAGTTGGTGCAGGAAGCCGACAGGAAGTCAGGGTGTTCCGCACTCCATCGGGGGCTCTTCCGTTGTCATGACGCTGTGAACATGTTGTCATGGAAACTCGGCCGATTCAGGCTGAATGCTGATGGAAAACATGTTGCCTGTGATTCCTCAATGGAAGTGTCTCATCCACCGCTCCAACACTTGTTGATCAGCAAGTTCAGTGATTTCTCATGTTCTGTTTCTAAAGTTTTTGTCCTTTTCGTGATTCTTTTTTCCCCTTTTTTTTAGTTCTTCTGATTTAAAAACAGCAGCAGCAGCCTTGAAGCTCTCCTCCCTCGTTAAAGAGTCATCAATGCTTTCAGACACCAGAAAATCTTTAAAGACTCTTTTTTTTTCTTCTTCTTTTTTTTTTAACACCAGACGCTGCTGTATTAGTTTGAAGCCCTGCTCCCACTGAAATGCTACAGGATTACTAATCACACACATAATCATTCACTGTGCAGTATTTTTTTTTTCTCAATTTGTCCAGAGCAGATGGAAATAGTGCATCTCACTGCTCTCTCTAACTAGGCACACAGATTAGTGACACACACACACACACACACACACACACACACAGTCCCCTCACTGAGGTGGACATGTGCAATCAGACATGCTCAGTGGATAAACCACAACTCGCTGCCTGCATGCACAGAAAAACACACTTGGGGTCTGGCTGGCTTCTCTCGGCCTCCTCATACTCTCATCCCTCCTCTTGTATTTGTGTGTGTGTGTGTGTGTGTGTGTGTGTGTGTGTCCTAAATGTCATCTCACATCACACATTCCTTGCTGTGTAAACACATGTGGTGGTTCAGCGTTATCTTCTTTGATAATTGTGGTTTCACCTCATTTGTGGTGCGGAGTACATGGGTCTCTGTGTCTGAGCTTCTTGATAAGAATGTCCTGCATGCCTGGTTTGATTTTTAGCCTGGAGGAAAGATTTGAGGTCAGTCCCCTGCAGAGCCCCCCCCCCCCCACAGTTCAACAAAAATATCTCAGCTCCACATTACTTGTAGAGGAGACATTCATCCCCTCAACACGTGACTTAAACCCAAGCCTCCGTTTTTTAATTGCAGCTCCTAATATATGAGTTCAACAGCTTTAACTGAACCCCAAGTAATAAAATGTAATAGAAGAGTGAAGACATGAGGTATGAGCCTCCTAAAACATTAGCTAATGTGCAGCTTAATGAGGTTGTGTTCAGATCCTGAGATAATAAGTACCAATTCATTACTTAAGTTTTGACTGCTGAAGTTGACAGGAAATTAATTCACAATCATTTGAATCGTTGAATCATTTGTCAAGCAGAAATGCCAATCATTCTCAGGGTTTTCTGCTTTCTTTCCTGTTATATTTTGTTGTAAATTGACCGATTTATTTAATTAATTGTAGAATAATTGGGGATGAATATAATCGTTAGTTGCAGCCCTTTGCACACAGCCCACATGGTCTGAAGCAGGCATTCATATAAGCAGAGCCATTCAAATTGAGATATTTGGCAGCTGAATAGCTCTGGATAAAGGAAACATCTGCATCATGGCTCTCCGTTATGCTTCTCCTATTATAATATGGAGCCAATATGGTTTGTAATCACGGAGGGAGGTGTGTTATGTGGTGGGAAGGTTTGGTTTGAGGCTCAGCATGGACAGAATACAGGAATTAAAACGCAGCTCTGTGGATGTGCTCCCACTTTCCAGGCTGAATGGAGGCAAAAAGATAAACTTTGAACCCAAAGCAGCTGTGCTTGGATCACTCACTGACTCATGCTGTTGTATATTCACTTTCTGTTTATTGCTGTCATACTGGACTGTAATAGGTTACAAAGGATCAAAAAGGAGTAAATATACATATAAATAAATGGCAAACAAAACGTTTTAACCCTGAAAATATACTAACCTTGTGTCGATGTGGAGACCCAGCAGGGATCGCTTTCCAGTTGTCAGCACGGTGTTTTGGTTCAAGTTGAGCAGAGTTTTAAATAACAGGTTAGATTTTATTGGACTTTTGGGGAGGCAAAAGGCCACGAAGGGACTGGTGATACCCCATCTGGACCTAGTGGGGGTGTTACCTGACACTGTGTGTGTGTGTGTGTGTGTGTGTGTGTGTGCACATGTGTGGGTTTTTTAACCCCCAGCTGTTCAATTGTATTACCACCTTCACCACCGGGGCCCCAAGTTCTCACGGTCAACCCACACACACTCCCAAAACTGACTCCATGTCCCCACCCGAACAACTGGAGTCCACACACACACACACACACACAGATATCTCGGCTGATAGGCTTGTCTGATAAGGTTTTATATTGCGGCTTTAATGCCGTCGTGTCCCTGTGGAACAATGCACGGGTTTGTTCGCGCTCAGAAACTACATCCTCCATTTCATACGGAGCTTAATCTCATTAAGTCGTACCCTACGCTGCTGGACTTCCCTGTGAGGCTTCCTTCATTCACGACGCCCCCCATGCATCGACACAAACGGACCCTAAAGGGGCTCATGCATGTGGACACGTTCCATTTCTAAAGAGAGCACATGGTTGTAGTTAAATGTCCATTAAAATGGACATTCACTAATGGTGGCGGTACCGTCAACATCCTCCTCTCTTCTCTGCTTTGTCTTTGTGCAGTGTTTGTTTACAGCCATGTGCTTTTAGTCTCCTCTATGACCTGCAGCCAATCAGACGGAGGCTGCCGGAGTAAGATAAGGAGACAGGAAGCAGTGAGACAGGGGATTGAGAGACAAGTCGAGCGTACTAATTTAACCAGCTGACACTCAACACAGCTGAATGCTATATAAGTTATAGTCTGGCCCCTGGAGGTATGTGTGTGTGCGTGTGTGTGTGTGCGTGCGTGTGTGTGTGTGTGTGACACCGAGGTCGACAGGTGTCACGTTTTATGTGACACGGATGTCATCTTGGAGTCCTTTCACTCGGCAAAAAAATATTTAGTTTAGTGTGTGGTCATGTGTCATGTGTTGACATACTGTATGCCTCGTGGTCTCCAGAGGATGAATCCTAATGACTTTTAATGGCACCTTGACTTTCCCTCTATCTCCATCATGAAATCATGAAATACCTCCACAACCAGCACCGTACAAAAATGACGCGACTCCATCATTTGCCACTGAATCAGCTTGAAACATAATTTGGTTCCAGTTGTTTTTTTTTGTTTTTTGTTTTGGGAGAGCCTCGTTTATCAGCCTTCCAACTACACCCTTCATAGCTGGGTGAATTCACTCAACCGCACAGACCGCGGGGCTTCATTTAATAGGACAACGGTAATCACATCTCCTGTTTAAAATCAGTTTGTGTTGGTGTAAACGCAGCCGATGAATGTGTCCCTCGTCTCCAGGATTCGGGCTAAATCATCCCCAGGAGTCCTGTAATCCAACACGGTGCTATTCATTAGTGTTCGGCTGGGACCGCCTCACTTATCCCGACACTAATAACAGAATCCTCCCTGCAGCGGCACCAAATCCTGAAAAATCGCCACCCAAAGCTGCTGCTGCATGTATTTAAATGCTTTTTTTTCTCTTTAAAACGTCATTATTATTTGATTTCAATGCAGTTACAAGAAATAAAAAATGATCAAACACACTGCCAGCTATATTTCTTTGTAGATGAATCTGATTGGAAGTTCATAACCCCTCTTTCTGTTATTGAAAGGCCTTCTGGGAAACACAAGACATTGGTAACTGAATAAGTTCGAAGGTCAAGGCCAAGTTGATACGGCAAAAACAGTCAATTTTCTCCTGGAATGAGCAGAACGTGATGGACTGATGTAAGAGGAGACAAACTAACCCCGTCTGGAGGGAGAAGGCTGCCGTTTCCATGACATTTGACCTTTGTGGTCTTTCTCCATGTTTGTGTGAGCGTCTGCTTTTACAGTTGTAATAAAATACATTTATATAGTAAAGTAATAGTAAGACATTCCTCCAGCAGCTACTTTCTCATAAATACAAATAAAAATTGACCAAAAAAATGAATGATTTTACAAATGCATTGTGTTTTCTCTGACTGCTTCACAATAAAAGCCACTATGTGTTCCAACAGTTGGATGCTTTTAATGTGGAATATCAACATGTTGGGATTTTGAACAGTGATATTGATGAGGTAGGCAATTTGAACAATTGGTTAGAAATAGAAATAGATAAAAATCTAAATAGAAATCTAAATTAGCATCTTAAAACTGCTATATTTATCTATATAGAGTAGAAATCCTACTGCTGAAGAAATGCTTATTATATAAAGTGTAAAATAAATCAATAAATTGGGTTTATTTAATGAAAATAATCATAAAAAACTGGTGCAAGCTGTTCACTTGATTGAGATAAGAATAATTAGAAATGTAAAGGGCTAAATATCCAAAATGCTAAGGGTTAGTAAATGTCAAAGTAATCCCATTACCAATGATATTTTAGTATCATCATCTTTATTTGCATTTAGTCTGTTGATGAATTCAACGACCCTCTATACCCTTCAATGAGAGCATGTTTTGCCGTATTCCATGTTAGTGAGAGCAGCTCTAAAGCCCCCTCAGTCGCTGCCACTTCAGTGAGAGTGAAGCTTGTCGTCGGAGTATCAGGTGTCTGGCTGACACACATCCTCGTTTGGCTTTTTATCTCACTTCATTACTCAGTCATCCGCACTCGTGCCAACACACAAGCCACAGTTCAAATTGGATTGAAGATTTGTTGCATATTCATAAGTGGAAACCGGTCATTTACTCCATCCGTGTTTCTTTCTTGCTCCCCTTGATTCCTGTGTTTTGACGCTGGAGGACTGCATGTCTGTTGACCTTTCCTATATTAATAAAACATCCTTACAACTGTCTTGTTGCCACTGCAGCCACCTCAACATTTAATGCCAGGTCCCTGAAGCATCCTGGGAAATCCAATAAAGCAGATAGAGTGCAGATGGGTGGAATAATGCAGGGATGCAGCTGTGATGCTTCATGCATGGCCGGCCTGCAGCGATGAAGTCCCATCGCTGTCCGCTGTGCTCTTTTACCGCTCACCTGTGCAGCACCGTCTCATCACATCGTTCCACTGCTCCCTGCAACGACGGACGGCTAGCGTTTAGCTCCTCCTGCTGCTTTAGAGAGGTGACACTTACCGGTATGACCCCAAAGGTCATGACTAAAGAAAGAGAAGGGAAGATATTCATATTTTGTTATTAGTAAGCTGTTTGCGGCTTTATGGAAATATGGAAAAGAATGATTTTGCTCTTCTCCCAAGTGGCTTTTGGCAATTGTTTGATTGACAGATGGTTCATCCAATCACCATCATCCAAACCTGCTTTTAAGGCTTCTTTCAGACCCATTGAGTAGTAGAATATTAGCTCAGCCACTCACTAAAGTAACCTGTAACCTCCAAAAATGGAACAGAAAGAACATGCACATGTATATTTCTATATACATGATTTAATTTTAGCACACACTTTAGTGGGTGAGTGAGTTTGAGTGTGAAGCATTAAATCCCCCCGTGGGTTTATTATTCACTGATGCAGAACATTTTTACAGATGATACAGCAGGGTTTTCAAAATAGAAGTGCTGCCTTTCACATCTCCAAAAGTTCAATAAAACTACATGAACACCACATTTATTTTTGTTTTATCCCTCTGCTGTAAACAATAGGATTATACTGTGTTCATCTGTGCCTCGTGGCGAGGCCTAATGCAGTGGATATGGTGGATATGGTGGTAATTGTCCATGACCTAAATCTGACTCTACACGGAGCTTTCATCTTCTTGCAGGATAGGTGTTAGGTTTTTTTTTTCTGTGTTCAGTGAAAGATCAAAAAACAGAGGGTGTTTTGTTTTATTCCCTTCTCTTTGAATGCATGTTGTTCGTGTGCCAGTCCTCTTTGTGATGAGATTTGGTATTGTATTGTTTAGGTGTTACATCACGTGATCCCAGCTCCGTTTTCCTTTTGTCTATATAGGGTGTTGCTCGGCAACAGATTATGTATATTATGCCTGTCTGTATACTTTTGACCCCGCTGATCACATGCAATAAACCATCTGGTTGTGTTTTAAGTGCTTTACAGTTTCACTATTAATACCCATCGCGTGCTTCGCGTCTTAGGCTTCATTTCTCAGCTCAAAAAACGATTGAGCAGAATGATTATTAATGTGAATTAGATCTGGGTCAGTGTGTTTATGTTTTTGGTGCACAACTTCCCCACTAGCAGGTAACATAAAGGATTACAGCTTCGTTGTATCCTCGACTGTCCCTGAGTGAAAAAGATGGTTGTCTCGGGGTGGAGATTGGTGTGATGTGTGTGTGTGTGTGTGTGTGAGCTGAATGATGATGGTGTAACGCTCCCTCCTGCTCCTGTAAAGTGGTCTACTGTCTGGTGACAACAAAAAGATTTCGCTACCCTTTTGTGTGTGTGTGTTTCTGGTGGGGGTCAAAGGTTAGCGTTGTGTTTTGCTGCAGCTCAGAAACTGTGTTGTGCTGCACACAAATCAATGAGTGTAGAGGGAGTCACTATATGTGCTTTCTCAGAGTACGATGGTAGTCTCTGCTGGGATATGCACAATATGATATGCATTTAGTTTATGTTTCCTGTCTGACTGAATGACGTCGTCCATTCCACGGCAGGCTACGTGGCACTGAAACGTTCGCTCATCATACGGCACTCGGCAGCTGGTCACGGTCTCACCCGTCAGTCTGTGCATTGGTGTGTGTTTCTGGAAATGCTTCATTGACACTAATAACCCTCATGTCGTTCTCTCTCCTGTAGTCGTGGCAGCGGAGCCGCTGGTCCGAGGTCTGAGGAAACTCCCCGAAGACATCGACTGGTCGTACTCAGGTCTGTATGATTTCTGGATTTCCTTTTGTAATGGTAAACGATATTCGACTGTCATGTCTGGAGCAGTTTGCCGCATTGGGGAATAAAGATTTACAGTGTTTTCAGAGGTGTTTATTATCACAGGAGGTGGGATTTGTGGGTATTTGTAAAAAGGTAGCAACAGGCCTAGTGAATAATACATCCAGAATAAAAATAATAGCAATAATGTAGAGTACACTTACAAAAACACGGGAAATGTTTCTCAAAGTTATTAGAGAAACTTATTTACCATCGGTTGGTGACAGAAAGTTTCATTTGGAAAGCCCCACAGATCAGCCGCCCTCAGACTGGTAAATATCAGTCTGAATATCCCATGAATTTAGGGAATTATCTGTTAACATCCCCCGTGAGAGAGCCTTGATCTGCACCGCACCATATGGTTGGATGGTATCGGCTAACTCGGCACGAAAGCCCCCGCCGAGCTAAGCTATGATCCAACAGAAAGAAAAGAGAAGGGTGGACAGAGACGGGCGGTAATGGTCCCGGAGGGGAGGGATTAGCTTCTTAATGGTTGGCCGGGGGAATCGGGAGGAATGATCAGGCTCAACAGGTCATCGCAGGGTTAAATGCAGAGCTGTTAAACCTATTAAGCTGCACCCCAAATGGATTGCTTAGCATAGAAGTGCTTACGCCCGGCTAATGATATGCTAACGTGCTAATGTTAGCACTGGTTTTTATATAGAAATGGAATGTTGTAGAACTTCACGGTGGTTAACTATGACTCTCTGGAGCAGATTGGCCAGTCTGAGATACTGTACTTCCTCTGGTATTTCTGCAAATTAGATTTATTCATGTTACCATAAACAGATTTTTATGCTGTGATTATTTCTCTGGAAACAATGGTTGAAGACTTGTAGGGACATTTTGAGCAGCCATACAGTTTTTGTCTTTCTGGAAGGTAGTTCGTAACGCGGTTCTCTGGTGTGCTACATCCAGTATTTGGGTTTGTCTTTGAAGTCTTCACCCCTGCAGCAGCTTAAAAGGGAAATCTGCAATGATGCATAGTTAATGTCGCCCTGTCACTCAGATACGTGACACTGTGTCGAAGCGCCAGACTGAAAAAAAGCCATTCGCTCTGTGATTTTTCGATGTAATTTACCAGGGAATGTGTGAAGGTGAAGATGAAGTCTGTGCACCTCTAAAAAAAAAAACCATCATGCAGGCCAATGACTGCATCGCTCACAGCGTGTTCAATGTGCTGTAGAATGATAAAGCTTTCATTGATAATTAATAATCACCATCATACATATTATACTTATGCAAGGGACAACGAAAAGCCAAAATAAATACTATATTTCGCTCTTACTCAGCTGTTTGTTCCAATGTTAATAAAATTCAAATGTAAAACCTCAAACATAATCAAATCATTGCAATGCAACTCTAACCGTATTTACTTATGCATTGCTTTTGTCTGGGCGTCCAGCAATTACATTTTCCATTTCTAATTTGAAACCCGTGTTTTTAATAGACTCATATTAATGCAAAGACTCGCACCACTACAGCCATATTCAGTCCGTCCGACTCGTTTCTCCTCGTATTCCTCAAAACAGGCATGAATATCAATAAGTCCGCTTTATTTTCATCTTGCAGATTGTTTTCTTTCCCTCCGTCAAATCTTTACAATCGATTCCAAGGCAGGCCCTGTCTGACAAAGTGTAATAGGTTTTTTTTTATTTGTGTGATCGTGAATGATGAAAAGCCTGTCTGTGGTTGAAATGAAGAAGAGACGCCCTTCCCTCCCCGTCTTCCTCACTTACCTCCTACTCTGGCTTTCCCCTCTCTTGATCCCTCTTTCTCTCCCGTCTTCCCCGTACTTCTCATTTTCCTCTCTGCTGGGTTCTGAAGTTCATCATCACAGCTGACGGCGACTCGGCGGCAGTTAATTTGGATCCGGTGTTACTGGAGCCCGTGTGTGCACGTGGATGCGTGCACAATCTTGTTTTTCTGACCGGCTCCGTTTCTCGCCCTGCGCTGTGCTCGCTGAGTCGCGAGTAAAAGCATTAACATGTGAAAGAACCGCACTTCATTGTGAGGCACTGTGCACAGCTTTTTAGTTGGGTCAGAAGTGGGTGAGTGAAGGGGGGGGGGGACAAAGGGAAATAAAGGGAAATAAAAGAAAGAGAGGGGCAGGAAAGTGAGAGAAGGGGGGGTTGAAGAAGAAGAACTGAATGAAAGAAAGAGGCAATGGAGGGAAGATTAAAATTAGGCTACATCAAAATCACAATACACCTTTTCAAAGCGCTCGCTTCAAACAAACCATGGTTGTTTCGCTAGATTTTTATCAGAAAGTTTGCATTCCTCAGTGCAAAGCCCACGTTCAATACATAGGCTCTTTACTTAATGAGGATTTACCAGTTCAGACATTTATCTGCACAACAAACCAATCAGTGCTGTGCTCTGATGTCATCGCAGGGTCCCATCCAATCATTGAGCAATCGGATAGAAAGTACTTCTCCTTTATAACGGAGCTAAATGAGACAGAATAATGAATTGGTTTCCTTTTAAAGGGAAATCAACATTCTATTGCTTAAATTGCATACAATAATAATAATATCCTTCTAAACTAATGCCATTTATTGCATTTAAGTACCATATTTAATTCGGGGCTTCTTTATTCAACCGTCACAAAAAAATCCACAGCTTGTTTGCTTTTGATGCAGATTTAAAAAATCATTGGTTCCCTTATTTTGGGTTCTTTAAAAGGTTTTTTAAAGGATTAACATTAAACA